>CM046442.1:57209969-57649969 GCA_025506515.1 Flaveria trinervia
TTTATAATAACCTAAATCCCTATAATCATGGCTCTGATACCAATTGTCACACCCCGACCGCCGGTGGAATAATCTGGGCGGACGAATGGGGGACGATTGCTCATTAGCACATGGAACTAATCAAATTGAAATAATATTAAATGTCATATTATTAAAACATTACAAGATAAATAAGTTCATACAATACAAAAGTTTCAACAAAGAAAAATAACATGTGCAGGATCGTTTAAGGGCTTTAACACAATTACAACACAACGACACAAAAAAGAGGAGATTAACTAAACTTTAATCAAACAGTGACTGGGTTTAACCAAAGTGATACAAAGAGCACAAGTAAAGTAAGAGACAGAACAAGAGAGTTTGGTTTTCAAGAATCAGTATATTGCTTTCTCTATGTTCTGTTTCGTAAAGCATGAGATAAAGGATACAAGAACATGAGATAGATACACTACATCCTACAGCTGGCTATACCTTGAAAGCCAGCTGGATACAATTGACAAACACACAACAAATCAATTGTAGAGTCAAAAGGCAGATTGCCTTTGACTTGTGACTATGACATGCCATAGCTCACTCCTCTATTACAAAAGGAATAAAGTACATAAAGTAGAAAGTATAACAGACTCAAGACCTCAATGTACAGTTACCAAAAGCTGGACTTTTTCACAAAACCATGTTAGTTGGTGACTTGAAGAGTTGCAGTGGAGAAGGTGCTTTATGGAACAGTATATCCGATAAAGCATGTGTACTAAAAGTCTTCGGAAGAAATCGGTCTTCAAAGGATGAAGCTTCGGAAGACTTTGTCTCTGAAGTTTGGAAGACTTCATGTTGGCTTCGGGAAGATATTGGTCTTGGCTTCGGAAGATTTTACACTTAGAGTATTTTTTAATGCATTGTGTAAAACTTCCGAAGCATTTCACTTCAGTACTTAGTGCATGTTGCTGAGACACTTGGATGTTTTGGGTTGCATCAGACTTAAAGAATCTTACAAACTCCCCCTAGGCTGATGCTACAAAAAACACTTAGAAGATCTTCAGATGTGGTAGTCTTCAGTACAATCAAGACCATTCCTTTCTTCATAGATGGTCAGGATCTCAAGATTCTCATAGTATCTTCTCATCTGAAAGAGATCATGTAGCGGTAAGGTGATTATGTCTTGCCAGGAGTAGACTTCTCAACACCTTGATCTCTGATAACATGCCATCTTTCTGGATTGGTTAGAATAAGTCCAGGACAAGATGGGTGTCTCAGTGTGAGAGGAGCCACTTGCATAGGAGTTGATTGGGCTGCCTCATCATGCACTTCCTCAGGTTGATCTGATTCAACCTGAGGTGTAGAGGTAGATGACTTGGCTTCTTCTTCTTAGTCTTGGTTTAGAAGCCATTTTCTTCTTCTTTTAGATGTCTTTAACTGAGAAGACCGGTCTGCAGCACCATGTTGATCATCAGTGTCTTTCTCAGTTGGGTGTTCCTCCCTCACAGGTTCAGAAGGAGAGGGAGTTTGACCTGTCTTGGATCAGAGGATGAAGTTTGTTGAGTAGCAGGAGGTTCTGGTTGAGGTGTCTCAGGTTGTTCAAACTTGACCTCCACTTCAGGTGGGGACTTGACTTGGAAGAGAGTGCAGTCGATCAGTTCTCCACTTTTAATCTTCTGCTTGATCACCTGATAGGCTCATCCATTTTAGATAGAAACATGGGGCCAAGTCTCCTTCCGGAGAATCCATATAGCTTCAAGAGGCTCATCTTCTTTGTCTGTCAGCAGACTTCTTTGTATTCTTTTGAATGATGGCTCTTGACTTTGCAGCTTCTTCCCTTAGCTTCCTTTTGGTTGTTTACTTTATTTGAACTAGCTCAAGCTCAAGTTGCTTTAGGTACTCGAACTCAATGAAGTCATAGGACAGGGGAAGAAGTGCATTTGCCTGATAGAAGCCTGTGGCACTCAGGTAGTTGATCATCTTGATCCTATCTTCTTCTTTATCTACCTGATGTTCTTGTGGAGCCACATCTTCCTGTGCAGGACTTTCTGAACTAGAGAGAGAGTGGGAGCATGCTTGTAAAGCCTTTTCTGTCTCTTCTCCTCTTTGAATGGAGTAGTACCTGCACCTCTTTCCATCATCTCTCTTGACACGTCCATGTCAGCCAGTTCATTTAACTCTTCTAAGGGGAGGGAGGATTTCATCAATATCATAGTTCCTGGTTTGTAAATAGTAACCTGACTGCCCTTAACTCATCATCTTGAGTATTTGGTCTGGGGTTAGCCCTGATTGCAGCTTGCATGAAGGTAGATGGCCCAGAAGAACTTTATCCCCTTAGCCTCCTTTTCCTCTCTCTCTCTTCCTCCTCAATTTCCTCAGGAGTCATTTTCCTTTTCCCTTTGTCACCAACAGCCTTTGTGACTCAGGGTGGATTAAGGCTTGGCCTTCATTGCTGGTGTAGATTTCATGCTCTGGCCAGAGAGAGGCTGAGAAACACCTTCACCAGCAGGTGTTTCAGATGGAGTTTGGAACTCTGAGTAGTGTTGATGGGATGACAGGGGTCTCAGGTTCTGCCACTGGGCCTTCAGTCAAGGTTTCCCATATGAAACTAATCTTAGGGTCCACCTCAAAATCTAGTTGACCGATGACATTGCCTGATTGCCTATGTCTCCTTCTTAGAGAAACTCTGCAAGGATTCTTTCTTGGATTCTTTGAGCCAGCTATCAGCTTGTCTTGAATGCTTGGATTGACAAGTGGCATGTTACTAAATCCAATCTTTCATAGAAGCTTAGGCTTTGGAACTGAAAAACTTCTTGTTGGCCTTGAACTCTATGAAGTTAAGGGCTCTTCTATCCTCATCATACCTCCACCTATGATGTAGTGTTGGACCAAAAGAACCAATGAGCCAAGATCAGAAAACCTCTAAGTCCCACATGGTATCACAACAACTGCTGAAAGCCTCATCAGTAGTTTGACAAGTGCTGAAGACTTCAACAGCTGAAGATCAAGTGCTGAAGACCTCAACAGCTGAAGAACCAAAGTGCTGAAGTACAACAGCTGAAGAACACAAGTGTGTGAAGCTGAAAGACCAAAGTACTGAAGTACAACAGCTGAAGAGTTTACAAGTGCTGAAGATCAACAACTGATGTACAAGGTCTGAAGACAAAGACTGAAGACATCAGCTGATGATATCTACTGAAGTCATCAGCTGATGAAACACCTGAAGGTCAAAGTCTGAAGATCAAGTACTGAAGCCTCAGTAGTTTGTCACAACTGCTGAAGAGTACTTCTTCAGTAGTTGTGATATCAGTAGTTTTATATTTTTATGTTTCAGTAGTTTGTAAAACGACTGAAGAGCTTGTTCTTCAGTCGTTGTAGTTTCAGTAGTTTTATATTTTGTACTTAACATGCTGATATGTTCTCAGTAGTTGTGAACATTTCAGTAGTTTGTTAAGAATCAGTTATTTTGTATTAGATCTGCCAGTTGTCACTTTCCGGATAACAGCAGTGATGTTGCACTCTATATAAGGAGTGACAACGTATTGTAATTGAGATGAATGAGTGAATGAATGGAATGATGATGATTTGATTAGAAATATTCTACATCAATAAACATTCCTTGAAATCATAAATATATATTCTCTCCCTATAACCGTATGCGCTCTTAATGCTTACAAGTATCGATTGCTTGCTACAATTTGTCTAATTCTAGTGGTATTCCGCTGCTTTGTATTCTGATACATCAAATTTGATCGCTGATCCTGTCAAATGGTATCAGAGCAGGTTAATCATTGATCAATCTAACAATTGATCATTGAAACTGCTATTCAAGATCTAAGTTTGATGAATTAGCTTTTGTTTTTGCAAGAAACGGTATAGAGATTGAATTTCTGTATTTCTGCTCATTCATCCTGAGATCTTTTCTGGTTCTCATTGAGTTTGTTGTGGTCTGTCTAAAACTTTTTAAAACTTGAACTAAATTGTTTTTGATCTAAAAATGACCACTCCTTCAATGATCCTCACAATACTGGTTCCTCAACCAAGCCTCCTATGCTGGTTAGGAATGAGTATAACATATGGCAAAGACGTATGCTCCATCACCTGTCTGTTAACAGCGCAGGGTGTTGGACATCAGTGGTACATGGTCCACACAAGCCTATGGTGAATAACCCGGAAACCAATCAAATGGTTCTGAAGAGGAGGGAGCAATACTCAGATGAGGATAAAAGTTGCTTGAGATTGATGCAAAAGCCCATGGAATTCTGGCCATGGCATTGCCCAATGAAATCTATTCTGGGCTAATGCATCATGAAACTGCCCATGACTCTGGATTGCTTTGAAAGAACAATTTGAGGAACAGATGAGGTCTTGGCAAATAATAGAGAAATTCTTGCCCAACAATATGAGACATTCTCTCATAGAAAGGGTGAGACACTGACTCAACAATATGAGCGGTTTCTTGTTTGATCTCTGAACTAAAAATGGTCAAACTTGAATACACCAATATTCAGATGAATAACAGATTTCTCAGATCACTGCCTGAGAGATGGACACATATACTATTGTCCTGCGCTCCAGTGCAAGTCTGGACAAACTATCTCTTACCCAACTCCATGGGAAACTGCTCCACTTTTGAGAGAGAGATAGAACAGAAGAGAAAGTTGTCTTCATCTGAAAAGCTCACTGAAGACTTTATACAAGGCAACACTGCCTTAGTGGGTCATGAGTCAGAATATGCTTTATCTGAATGCCAGTATGAGAGCATATTAATTTCTCTTCAAGCACTTTGATTCTGCATTTGTAAGTGTGATGGTCAGTTTACTGGGTGTAATAATGACAATCTATGTTTCATTATGGATGATCTCAAGGGATTGCTGATGATGACTTAGAAGAGATGGATATTTTGAGCCAAATGGCCTTGATAATATCAGATCTCAGAAGTTCTATAAAGAACTGGAAGAAAATTCCCAGGACTCTCTGGCAAAACCAAAGTTGGTTTTGACAAGAGCAAGTTAGGTGTCACAAATGCCAAAGCTTGGACACTTTGCGAAGAGAGTGCAGATCAACTGGATCTAACTCTACTGCACCCTTTGTGACTTTTCCTGGCAATAGTCAACAACACAGAGGGCAACATCCTGTCACCTCTAGTCATCATCCTCAACAACAATCTCCGGCATATTTTGTTCCTCAGGGTCAAATGCCATATCAGTACCCTTGTTATTACATGCCACAGTCAATCAAGTTCAAGTCCTATGACACCACAACCTCATGCATTACCAGAACCTCAGCCTTCCCTATCTCATCAACACCTCAATCTCAACAACACAGCGTCTTCCCCAGGAGTTGTTGACTGGAGCAGTTTACCAGATGACTTGTCTGGTCATGATCAACTGTTCTCAGGTGCTGGTCAACATGGTGGTGACAGTCCCTTTGGGAATCTAGCTCTTATGGCTTTGGAGTCTGCTGATGCTTCATCTTCAATGCCTCTACACCTCAGGTATCACAGGTATCCTCTGAGGCAAAAGCCAAATTATGTTCTGAACCATGCATAGCCAGCATTGCTTCCATTAGAGAAGCAAATGTAGCTTAATTAATAAGAACATTGAGCTAGAACAAATAATTTCCAAAAAACAAAGCTGAGTTTGAGTTTGTCCTCAAAGATAAGAATGATGAGATTTATAAATGAATTGCCAATAATTGATGATAAGGCTAGAGAAGAGGGTACTTCTAGAGAAGTACAAAGATCTCAAAGAAACCCTTGCAGTTACCCAGGTCGAGTGTGATAGATGGGTACAATCATGCAAAGGTTTTGAAATGCTTCTTAGTAAGCAATCTGCTTCAAATGTGAAGTTTGGAATTGGTTACAATCACACAGGCTCCACTACAGATTTTACCCCAAGAGCAGAGGTAGAATCTGATGGTGAGAGTGATAACCAATCCATCACATCATGTGATCTACCTTCTGATACAGCACAATCAGAAGTAGCAGTCAGCATCAAGCCCTCTTCGGACCTATCAGCTGATGTTGTGGTTCAAATGCTGACATTCACATGTTAAATGAGGTGATCAACTCAGGAGTTAATCCTGAAGGTCCTGAAAGGACTAGAGAGCAGGATTAACACCTGAAGTTCAAACTTCAACTGCTGTCAGTACTGAAGAGAAGAAAACTGGCAGTAGAAAGAGTTTGAAGACTACTAAAGGGGTAGTCAAGAAAGCAACCAATGCTTCCAAAGCATTGAGAACAAGTCTTTGTTGCTTCACCATCTTTAGTTGATGATCAACCCAAGATGAAGAAGAAACCATGTGAAGTATGTGGTTTGTTCAATCATCTTACAATGATGTTGGTACAAAAGAGGTTCCAAACTCAAACAAAGGAAGAAATTAATGAGAAAATGGTAAAAATGAAAACTGAGTTTGAGACCACATTTGTATCAGCAACATCAAATCCTGTAACCCTTAAGTCCTTAAAGAAATCCAAAAAGAAGGGGTTAAACAGGTGACAGCTGAGGGTGCTCAAAAGAAGAGGTGCAACATAGGACCTTATCTAACTCCACTAGCAATGTGTCTGATGAGCTGAAAGCTTTATCACAAAATCAGACACAGCTGGTGATGATGATACAACATCTGTTGGGTAGAGTTAACCAACTAGATTCTCCTATGTTGAAACCACAGAAAAGGAGGTCCAAGCCAAAGGACTCCTCTTCTACACCATCTTCTTCCTCTCAGACTGTTGTTTCAAATAAACATGTTAGTTTCCATCTATTGATGAGACCAGGCCCAAAACCAAAAGGTTTGGGTCTCTAAAACTAACTGATTGTTTATTATTGCCAGGGTTCTTCAACATGCCAAAGTAGCATCTGGTATGTAGACAGTGGGGGATCTATGCACATGACTGGGAACATCTCTCTCTTCATGACTACTCTCAAGGAAAGAAGGGATTTGTCTCTTTTAGCAATGATGCTAGGGGTTACATCATCGGTAAGGGCTTGTCTCCAATGGAGAAATCAAATTGATGATGTTAATCATGTGGAAAATCTCAAGTACAACCTCTTGAGTGTCAGTCAAATGTGTGATAAAGGCCATGTGCCCTTTTCACAAGTCAAACTGTAGGATTCTGTCATCCAAAGTTTTGCACTTGATTGACAAGGTGTTGGATGATCACACTCTCCTGAAAGCCAACAGGACAGGAAGAGTGTATGCCTTAGATCTCTCTAAGAAGATAGATCTCAAAGGCAATCCTTGCCTATTTTCCAAAGCCTCTTCTCAAGAATCTAAACTGTGGCACAGGAGCTTGGTCATGTTAATCTCAAAACATGAATCAGCTTAGCCACAATAGTTTAGTCAGAGGCTTACCAATAAAGGAGTTCCACTGTGATGAAACCTGCACTGCTTGTTTAAAAGGAAAACAGCACAAAGTCTCATTCCCTCCTATTGAAGTGTCCAAGTCCACTGCCGCTTGCAATTACTGCAATGGATCTATTTGGTCCTGTGAGAGTAATGAGCATGGCAAAGAAGAAATATTGTCTGGTAATTGTGGATGATTACTCCAGATTTGTATGGACTTTCTTTCTACATTCAAAGGATGAGGCTGCTCAGAAGATTATTAACTTTGTGCTGTACATTGAGAAGCAGTATTCCCTTCCAGTCAAGTGTAAAGGAGTGATAATGGAACTGAGTTCAGAAATCATACACTTGATGACTTCTATCTTTCAAAGGGAATCAAAAGGCAGTTCAGCATCCAAGGACTCCAGAACAAAATGGAGTAGTGGAGAGAAAGAACAGGACCCTCATTGAAGCTGCAAGGTCCATGCTGGCTGACTCAGGTTTGCCATTGACCTTTTGGGCCGAAGCTGTCAACACAGCTTGTTATGTGCAAAATAGAGTTTTAGTAAATCAGAGGTTGATGAAGACTCCATATGAAGTTCTCCATCATTTGGCTCCTCTGATTTCATTTTTCAAAGTATTTGGGTGTCCCTGTTCATTCCAACACAAAGGATAAACTCCATAAATTTGATCCTAAGGTGGATGCAGGGTACTTTGTTGGTTATTCATCTACTTGCAAGGCATACAGAGTCTTCAACTGCAGAACAAAGATGGTTGAAGAAACTATACATGTTAAGTTTAATGAATATCCAAAGGACAAGATTCCACAAAGTCCTGTGGAGTTATTGATTTGGACATACTGCAATATGTTCCTTATCAAACTCCTGCTGTTGCTCCTGTCAACAGTTCACCACCTGGTGGTACTGCTGATGATGATGATGATTGCAGTACTCACCTCTTCAGGTTTAGTGATCAGCTGCCTGACTCAGCTAGACCTGATGTTCCTGTAGCTCCAGTAGCACCATCCACAACAAATGCTGATGAGATTTCTTCGAATTCAACTTCCTTTGAATTACCATCCACTGATTGGTTTCAAGGAAATGATACACCATCACCATCTGTTGCTGCTGAACGGCTACAACACTTGCACAGATCTCATTGTGTATCAAGATCTGAAGAATCACCCTATGTCTCAAATCATTGGTGATATCACTGCTGGAGTATCAACAAGAAGTCAATTGTCAAATTTCTGCTTCTATGCTCTCTTCATCAGTCAGCAAGAGCCAAAGAATTATCACATTGCTTTAAAGGACAATGGATGGGTTGATGCCATGCAGCTTGAGCTTCTTCAGTTCAAGAAACAGCAAGTGTGGGAACTGGTCCTTACCTCCAGGTAAGTGTGCAATAGGCACTAAATGGGTGTTTAGGAACAAAACTGATGAAAATGGGCTTATTGTTAAGAACAAGGCCAGACTGGTTGTTCAGGGGTTTGCACAAGAAGAAGGTATTGATTATGATGAAACCTTTGCCCCTGTAGCCAGACTGGAAGCAATTCGATTGTTTTTAGCTTATGCTGCTTATCAAAACCTTAAAGTTTTTCAAATGGATGTCAAAAGTGCATTTTTGTATGGAAAAGTTAAAGAAGAGGTTTATGTATGTCAACCTCCAGGCTTTGAGGACAATAAACATCCTAATTGGGTGTATAAGCTTGATAAAGCTCTTATGGGTTAAAACAAGCTCCCAGAGGCTGTATGAGACATTATCAAACTTTCTTCTGGAAAACAATTTCACTAGAGGCTCCATAGACAAGACTTTATTCATTAAGAAAGCTAGGCAGCATAATCTACTTGTTCAAGTTTTGTAGATGATATCATTTTTGCATCCCCTGATCCAAAGTTGTGTGACGGTGCACTTTACAAAGTTGATGCAACATAATTTTTTATTCATCAGTCCAAATATACAAAAGATCTTTTGCAAAAGTTTGATTTACAAAACTGTAAGCCCTGTTCTACTCCCATGAGCAGCACCACACAACTGGACTCAGATCATAAAGGTAAAGTGGTTGATGAACACTTTACAGATGTATGATTGGGTCCTTGATGTATTTAACAACTTCTAGACCAGATATTATGTTTGCTACATGTGTTTGTGCTAGATTTCAGGCTGCACCTAAAGAGTCTCATTGATTGCAGTCAAGAGGATCTTTAGATATCTGCAAGGCACTCCATCTCTAGGTTTATGGTATTCTACCGGACATTCTGGTAAATTAGTTGCTTTTTCTGACAGTGACTATGCAGGGTGTAAGTTGACCAGGAAATCAACTTCTGGTGGATGTCAATCCTAGGCAACTGCTTTATTCTTGGCAGAGCAAGAAAAAGACTTCAGTTGCTACATCCACTACTGAAGCAGAGTACATGCTGCTGCAAGTGTACATCTCAGGTACTCTGGCTTCAAAACCAACTTTTGGATTATGGCATTACAGAGACTAAGACTCCATTGTTAATGGATAGGGCTTCAGCTCTTTGTATTGTCAAAAATCCAGTCCAGCACTCTAGGACCAAACATATAGAGATCAGACATCATTTTATAAGGGATTGTTTTGAAAAAGGTCTGATTGATCCTAAGTTTGTGCCTAGTGCTGATGAGCTTGCAGACATTTTTACTAAGCCTTTGGATAGTTCAACTTTCCAAAACCTGGTGTTAAGGCTTGGTATGCTGCAACTAGAATAAGTGACAACTACTGATGATCTTAGTAATTCATACTGATGATCATGAGTACCTATGTAACATATAAGTACTGATGAGTTCTTTTATCCTCGTAGTTTTTAAACTACTGAAGGCTAAATGTCTCACAAGTACTGAAGTACTTCATCTGTTCTAAATACTGATGTAGTCACAACTAATGATGCAGCTACAAGTACTGCAATCAGTAAAAACAGATAAGTACTGATGTCCTATGAAACAACTAAAATCAGCCAAAAGACTGATGAATGTGTTGGAGGACAGATGAAACAGCTGAAAAGCTAAGAATTGACGAAACAGCTGAAAAGAATTTTCTCTTCAGTCGTGTTGTACAACTGCTGTTTCATTTTAAACAACTGAAGCAAAACACGTCTTCAGTAGTTTTATAACTACTGATGACTAATCCCTAGTCTTCAGTTGTTTACAACAGCTGATGACAAAACCACTGTCTTCAGTAGTTTCATAACTACTAATGAAACACACCACGTCCTCAGTGTTTCAATCACCTGAAGTCAAAACCACGGTCTTCAGTGATGCCTAACACCACGACTTCAGCTGTTTCAACGTCTGAAAAGATAATACCATGTCAACGGTCGTTTAAAACTACTGATGACTAACACCATATCCTCAGTCGTTTCCTACGTACCCTATATATACCCTTACCTTAGCTCTCAAGCTTCATCTTCTTCAAACCTAACGTTCCTCTCCAAAACTTCCCTCTTCTCAATGGCGTCTATGCAAATTAAACCGCGACCACAACTGTGTTGCCTACTCACTAAATCGCCGATCTGGACTAAGTTCGATACTGCTATCGATCTTATGGTTCAGTCCCAATACAACAAGGCATTTCTTCTGAACCCCATCTTACATGCCGAATCCTTGAACCAATTTTGGATGAACGTTACTGTTACCACTGGGGAGAAAAACACCATCCCTCCGATCGGTCGTCAACACAAAGAAGTAGTCATTACTCCTGCGATGATCCGCCAAATTCTTCAACTGAATGATGCTACTTCTCCTGCTGGATATCCGAAGGGCACCATAGATCTATCATTTGCTCAGCATGGATATCAAGGCGATCTCAGTGCCACCACCATCATGAGAAACACTTTAATGACGCTGAGCGCCTGATTTTTCACATGGTAAATGTATGTTTGGCCTCTAAGACGTCGTCTTGGGATCAAATGTCCACCAAATGGCAGCAGGTAATGTATTCTATCCTTGAGCAACAACCAATAAACTTTTCAGAATTAATATTTTCAGAGCTCAAAGATATGGCTCAAAAACTAACTGCCAACCGTTGGATACTCTATCCCGGTTCATAATGGCCATTATTACAGACCAGCTTAATGCTGAGGGACTTGTTGGCTTGGGAGTCCCTGCTACGGCTGTTCTGCCGGAAGTATACTCCCGGCACAACTCTGACCGGACACTAAAACTGGCTGCCAAGCTGCGAAAAAAACCCACGCAGCTGGAACCCACAGCCACCACCTCCAAATCCAAAGTCCCCACCAAACCCACCAAAAAGAAACCCAAAATGGCTACTCAGGGAATTGAGTCCCCTGAGGATGCCCCTGCACACACAAACGCAGGATATATCCACTAGTCCAAACCCCTAGTGGATACAATGACTCCTCCAGCCACAGCCGCTCAGGCTTCCTCTCAACAGGAGCCTGCAGCAACCACACAGGGGCACCTACTTATCTGGGATCTTCCTCACTTGAGAGATTGCCATTGAAGAGCACCACCTCCCCAATGCACACTGCTTCTATCCCCTCACCCCAAACAACCGCCCCTCACAGCCCAACTTTAATAGTTGCACAAGTGCTGACTCAATTGCACTCCTCACCCCCTCCCCAGAACCCACTTACTACTGGGAATACCTCTACAATTGAGGGGGAGGAACACAGTGCACTTGAGAACCCACAGCACAGGGGTTTCCACAATTCTATCCCTTGTGTAGACAAGGAGCTTAGAATATCTAGTGAGGCTGCCACCTCCTCTGACTCAGCACATGACCAGAGTGAGGCTGGTAACATGCTAAGACCTCCCTAGAGGCAACAGCTGATGATGGACATTGTCCTGAGGCTGGAAGTCCCCAGTACCAAGCACAGGGGCACATGCACCAACTGGTCTACACCCAGTGCATGTAAATCCTGCTCTAAGCAGGAGGTCAGCTGATTCAGCTTCGGCTGATGATGACCTGGCTTCTTCTATGATGTTCTTGCCCAGAACACATCCTTGAAGAGAAAGTCAGTAGGCTGCAAATCCTACTTGACCAACTCTCACAAGGAGAAAGACCATCTGCCTCTATCCACCCACAGATGGCACCTTCCCTTGAAGGTTTCCCAAACACCGAGCCACTCCAAAATCAACCACCTGCCTCTGCTTCAGGCCTACTTCTCAGGAACAGAACCCTCCTGAGCAAATAGGTGTTGTACTCCAAAATTCCCCCTCTCATCACCCCCATAATCACTGATATAGTGATCAAAGCCATTGATGAGAGGCTTTCCTCAACATTACAGCCCTTGGTTGATGCTGCTGTCCAAAAGACTCTTTCTGCGGTACAAACCCCTCCTCCAATGCAACCAAAAGGGGGGTACTGCAGTGAAAGAAAAGAAGAGGAAAAGAACAGAGGAAAGAAGGAAGAGAAGCAAGCCCAAGAGGAGGAAAAAGAAAAGCAACCTCTGCTCACTTACAAGCAAAGAGAGTGCTGATGATCACACTACTGAAGACAATCCTTGGAGGAGCTGGTCAAAGAAGCTGACACCACACACACACGCCGATCCATGGATAAAATAATTGAACAACTCTTCAGGCAGGGTTTGACACAGCCACACTGATAGTGAGATCAGAAGGTTAGAGTACAAGAGATACAAACCGATGGGCAGGGTATGATGCTCTTGAGAAAGAGAGATTGGAAATAATGATCCGCTTTATTGCAAAATACTTGGGAAGATCATTAATGGAGATCCGCGCATGGACCAGGGACAGCATTCTGGCTATAGCCACCAGAATCTGTCTGTCTGAGCAATTCACAAGGGATTATTGTGGAAGCCCTTGATGAGGCTGGGGATGGTAAAAGGTTAGGGATGGCTAAACTCACAAAGGCGAAACTAACTACAAGGATGCTAGATCAACCTTCCCTTCCACCCACTCAACAGATCTTATCCCTCAAATCTCCCAACCACCTCTAAGCCAAAATCCAAACATCCTCATCCTTCAAAACAATTCCTTCACCAACCCAACCATCATCCAGTGATGTACCCAGAAGGAGGAGAAGGTGCTGAGGATGGAAGAAGAAGAAGAAGAAGAAGAAGAGGATGAAGATGATAGTCTGCCACTCTCCTGCTGTTCTGAAGCTACCAAAACCCCTGAAGTCAACCCATGATCACACCTGACTCTCAAAGGGAAATGGTCAGAGTCAGATAGAAGAAGAAGAACAGCAGAAACAGCACGATGAGCAACTGTTGAAGATGGTTGACAAGGAATTTCCTCAGTCATCATCTATTCAAGCCATGAAAGGGCATGCTCAAAGGCTGTACACTCTCAGGCACACCTTTCAGTATCAGAAGGAGAGAGTGAGAGTATGGCCAGACCCCAGGGTGAGTTCTAGAATCCATAAAGAAACTATCCCACACATACAACGCCAGGTACGAAAAACATAGAGTCTACCATCATGTTGGCCGTTGTAGTCTCACCTTGGGAAATCATTGATGAATTCAAGAAAGCTCACCAAGCAAAGAAGACCCCTCAAGCCTTACTAGAAAACAAGATGATTAAGAAGGGGTTGTTATATAAAAGCTTGAAGACATCCAGAAGAAGCTCCAGTTACTCCTTGAAGGCAACCATCCTGATGAATTTGTATATAGGAGAGGTAACTACGGTGGAGCTGAAAATGGCAGGACCATGAAGTACTTATCAGAGTACTATGGTCCAGAGTTCTTCTTCGAAGGAGAGCAGAAGAACTCTCTTAGGAGGAACAAGTTGTTCTCCTTGAGGCCTATGTTCGTGAGTCATACAGACTCATTATGGGGAAGTAAATCTCATGAATGGGATAACAACTCTGTGTCCAGTTCCCCCAAACAGAGTTCCCATTCATACTCTGCCAAACAAATATTTGAGATTTCTTCCTAGGCCGGAGCTTACATGGGTCATCTTCTCTACTGATCAAGAAGGAAAAAGACCAACATCTTGCCATCAATAAGTGGGGAAATAAATAAGTTAGAAGTTTTGGCTGCATGGTTCAGGGGGAGTTTGTTGGACCAAAAGAACCAATGAGCCAAGATCAGAAAACCTCTAAGTCCCACATGGTATCACAACAACTGCTGAAGCCTCATCAGTAGTTTGACAAGTGCTGAAGACTTCAACAGCTGAAGATCAAGTGCTGAAGACCTCAACAGCTGAAGAACCAAAGTGCTGAAGTACAACAGCTGAAGAACACAAGTGCTGAAGCTGAAAGACCAAAGTACTGAAGTACAACAGCTGAAGAGTTACAAGTGCTGAAGATCAACAACTGATGTACAAGGTCTGAAGACAAAGACTGAAGACATCATGATGATATCTACTGAAGTCATAGCTGATGAAACACCTGAAGGTCAAAGTCTGAAGATCAAGTACTGAAGCCTCAGTAGTTGTCACAACTGCTGAAGAGTACTTCTTCAGTAGTTGTGATATCAGTATTTTATATTTTTATGTTTCAGTAGTTTTGTAAAACGACTGAAGAGCTTGTTCTTCAGTCGTTGTAGTTCAGTAGTTTTATATTTTGTACTTAACATGCTGATATGTTCTCAGTAGTTGGAACATTTCAGTAGTTTGTTAAGAATCAGTTATTTTTGTATTAGATCTGCCAGTTGTCACTTTCCGTGATAACAGCAGTGAGTTGCACTCTATATAAGGAGTGACAACGTATTGTAATTGAGATGAATGAGTGAATGAATGGAATGAATGATTGATTTGATTAGAATATTCTACATCTATAAACATTCCTTGAAATCAGAAATATATATTCTCTCCCTATAGCCGTATGCGCTCTAATGCTTACAAGTATCGATTGCTTGCTACAATTTGTCTAATTCTGTTTGTATTCCGCTGCTTTGTATTCTGATACATCAAACTTGTGATCGCTGATCCTGTCATGTAGTTGCCAGTTCTTGTGGTGGAGATGAGACAACCCTTGGTATACCTTCCTCAAAGAGACTCCTGATGATTAAGTCTATAGAGTCCACATTAATGTGAACTTGAGGAAGTTGCTGAGAATGCACACAACAGCAAGTGATGATGGTGAGTCCTTTATGTCATTCTCTTTGAAGAACTCCCAAGTTCTGTGGTTGTAACACAACTTTCTCCCCCTTTTTGGTAGCACACCCACTTGCATAGGTGAGCTGGAGGATAAGTCAATTACTTCCACAAGTTCTTGTGTTCCTGGTTGAGTTTTCCTTAAAGGTCTCTCAGCTAGTTGTTCCTGAGATATGAAATCTGAAGTTGCTGATCATTGACCTGGTTTTGTAAGGTAGTCACCTGAGATCCAAGTGACTAACCTTAGAGACTAAATAGGTGCATGTTTTTGACAATTTCTGCACCTTTAGTCTCAAATTCCCCTCATCTTCATCAGAATAATCAGTGGGGGATGAGATGATTGGACAAAGTCCTCTCGCTCACCACCAGCTTGAGTTTCTTGGTTGCTGGTTTTCCTCTGTCACATGGCAGCCTTAGTTGAGATACCAGGGAGCTGAGTTGCCATGGTGGAGGTCTGAATGATGTAATCACTTTCAAAAGTGAGAGCCTCTTCCATATGGACATCCTGAACAAGTTCAGAAGTGTCCACCTCATAATAGGTGACTGATATGTGGATAGACTGAGGAGAGTCAGAGGTACTCATCTCTCTTTGAGTAGGGGATGGGAAGAGAGACTCATGGTACTCACTGAATCCTAAGTCTTCATCAGTATAGAAGATAGGTTGGAATTGGTTGGTTGAGATCCAAAGGCTGGGGAAGGTAGCTGTCCCCGGAAGGTTGTTCACTTTAGTTTGTGAGACTCAGAGTGAAGGCTTAAGGCTGTGGGCTAGTGAGCTCATCAGGCTGAGCATGAGGAACCTCGGCACTGATTCTTGGAAAAATGGGAGTGGTCTACTCCTCAGGAGAATTGGGAGCTCCAGTATCCACTTTGACAGGATCAGCGATCACAAGTTTGATGTATTAGAGTTCAAAGCAGCGGAATAAGAACAGAAATTAGACAAACAGTAGCAAGAGATCTATACTTGTATCATTAAAAGTACACACGATTATAGTGAGAGAATATATTTCTGATTCATGGAATGTTTATAGATATGGAATAATTCTAATCAAATCATTCAATCATTCATAATATTACAATAGGTTGTTACTCCTTATATAGAGTGCAACAACCACTGCTGTTATCACGGAAAGTGACAACTGGCAGATCTATTACAAAAAACTGAATCTTAACAAACTACTGAAATGTTCACAACTACTGAGAACATATCAGAGTATTAAGTACAAAATATAACCTACTGATTATAAACTACTGAAACTACAACGACTGAAGAACAAGCTCTTCAGTCGTTTTACAAAACTACTGAAACTAGAAATATAAAACTACTGATATCACAACTACTGAAGAAGTACTCTTCAGCAGTTGTGACAAACTACTGACGCTTCAGTACTTGATCTTCAGACTTTGACCTTCAGAGTTTCATCAGCTGATGACTTCAGTATATATCATCAGCTGATGTCTTCAGTCTTTGTCTTCAGACTTGTATATCAGTTGTTGATCTTCAGCACTTGTAAACTCTTCAGCTGTTGTACTTCAGTACTTTGGTCTTTCAGCTTCAGTACTTGTTCTTTCAGCCGTTCAGCTTCAGTACTTGTGTTCTTCAGCTGTTTAGCTTCAGTACTTGTGTTCTTCAGCTGTTGTACTTCAGCACTTTAGTTCTTCAGCTGTTGAAGTCTTCAGCAGTTGATCTTCAGTCTGTTGAAGTCTTCAGCACTTGTCAAACTGCTGATGAGGCTTTCAGCAGTTGTTGTGATACCATGTGGGACTCAGAGGTTTTCTGATCTTGGCTCATTGGTTCTTTTGGTCCAACACACTTCTTCCTGTATAAGTGAGTATACTCAGACTGAATAGTCTGAGCAGGGGTTCGTTTGTATTTTCTTTGGTAGGTGATGGATATTTGGGGCTGTGTAGGTGGTTGGAAAGTAGCAGGTGTGGGTTCAACACTAGCTTGTGCTGCTAGGTTTTCACCTTGAGCAATGAGGTCTAACATTTTTAGGACTAGGGCTGTTTCTACCCTGAGAAGCCTATAGTGGGCTTCTTCATTATTTTAAAGATGTCGGGCTTCATCTGTCCCAATTTAGAATATTAGTTGTTTCCCTCAACTGTGAGCCCAGTTCACAGTTGAGAATGTGTTGAACATATCTTGGAAACATGTAATACTCTAAGGAGTCTAAGTTTGCAAGTAAATTTGTATAAACAAATTGTGAATACTTGAACTTGACCCCCTGAACCATTCCATGAACTATAAAGGAGAGATCTCAGGAATCTGGTCCCATCCACCATGCTTGTTTGATAAGCTGTGGATAACCACGTGGAGCAAGTATTTCCACTGGGATGAGACCTTCCCTTTCCTGAAGGTCTTTACAGAGAAATCTCCTTTGTAGCCCATCTGCTCAAAGGAATGATTTACAGCTTCCTTGGGAAGAACACATCACCTCTTCATCATCCAGCTGAAGATGTCGGTGATGATGGCCGGAGTGATGAAGATTGTTCTCCTTGCACTGTGGCAGACAGTGCCTTCTCCCCGTCCATAATGACCTCTTGGCAGGTCTTCCAGAATTCAAGCAACTGATCCTCATAGAGTGGAGGATCAATGGTTAGGGAGGTGAAGTAGTGAGACAGAGACAAGAAACGGCAAACCTCTGAGAAATGAGGATCTTCTCAAAGCATAACAGAGCAACTTGATTATGTGGTCTGTGTAGCTGCATGGTAAAGTTGGGATCATTTCTGTGAGCAAGGTTAGCCATTGTGAGGTAGCTTAGAGATGAAGAAGAAATTTCAGAGAGAAGATTTTGGGTTTTAGGTTTGGATGAAAAGCAGATGAGAGAAGAGGGGGAAACCATTGGGTTATATGAGAGAGAGGGATTTCAGATAAAGTTTAATGAAAGAGGATAAACTTTGAAATCCGAACGTCGGTCCCACCTCTGAAAATGTAGTTTTCTTTTGTTCAAAAAGTAGTTTTCTTGGAATTCGAAAAGCTTCCGAAGGTAAATTATCTTCGGAAGTTTTAATGAAAAAGCTTCCGAAGCTAAAATGACTTCGGAAGAATTTCCTGAGAGTATTTGATGATTTTGCTTCGGAAGAAAAATTTAAGACTTGAAAGCTTTGTATAGGTATCAATATGGCTTCCGAGAGTTAATTATTGTTTCAGAAGGAAATGGTCCTTGAAAATAAGTAAGTGTCTAAGATAACTATTTAAGCTTCGGAAGATAAAATTGAAATTTCTTCCGAAGATAAATTTCTTAGATAGTTAAATATTTTGAAGATGTGATTTTCTTCCGAAGTTAAAATGAATAACTTCCGAAGTATAAAATCATCAATTAATCTAAAGAAAATCTTCTAATCCAAGGAAAAACATGATGTTATGAAGATGATTGACTAGACAACTTAGAACACACATTTTTAAGAAATAATAAGAATTAGTTTTAAGAAAAATTTACTCAAGGTTGATCATCCCAATAGCTGATATTAGATATTTAAATCTTTGTTCATCAAAAGCCTTTGTAAACAAATCAGCATATTGGTCATCTGTGTGAACCTTGACAAGTTTAATTAATCCCTTTTCATAATTATCTCTTATTAAATGATACCTGATGTTGATGTGTTTGGTCTTTGAGTGCTGCACAGGGTTCTCAGTGATAGAGATAGCACTATTGTTGTCTATGTGGATAGGAGTCTCTTTGAAGTTAAATCCATAGTCCAGCATCTGATTTTGAATCCAAAGCACTTGAGCACAGCAGCTTGTAGCAGCAATGTATTCAGCCTCAGCAGTTGATGCAGACACATAGGATTGTTTCTTGCATTGCCATGAGACAATCCTTCCACTAAGGAATTGACATCCCCCAGATGTAGACTTTGCAGTCATGTTGCAACCACCATAATCACTGTCTGTATACAGATTGAAATTAGGATTCTTTGGATACCATAGGCCAAGTGTTGAAGCACCTTTGAGGTATCTTAAAATTCTTTTCACAGTGATTAAGTGAGACATCTTAGGGTTGGCTTGATATCTTGCACAAATACATGTAGCAAACATGATATCAGGCCTGCTAGCTGTAATACATAACAGACCCAATCATAGCCCTGTATAAGTGTTCATCTACACACTGCCCCTCAAGATCTGGACCAAGGGAGTGGTTTCTGGCTATGGGTGTCTTAGCAATCTTACAATCAGTCATGTTGAACCTCTTGAGTATGTCTTGAACATACTTTGACTGACTTATGAAGATGCCATCCTCAACCTGCTTCACTTGAATTCCCTGAAAGAAGTTGAGTTCTCCCATTGAACTCATTTCAAATCTGTCTTTCATCAGCTTCTCAAAGTCTTTACAGAGCTTTGGATTGGTTGAACCAAAGATGATGTCATCTACATATACTTGAACCAGCAATAAGTCATTTCCGTGTCCTTTGATGAAGAGAGTACCATCTATAGCACCTCTCCTGTAACCATGTTTACAGAGATACACAGAAAGTGTCTCATACCACTTCTTGGGTGCCTGATGCAGCCCATAAAGAGCTTTGTCAAGCTTGCAGACATAATCAGGATGATCAGGTCTACAAAACCAGGTGGTTGTTTGACATAACCTCCTCATCAATCACTCCATATAAGAAAGCACACTTTACATCAAGTTGATAGACTTTGAAGTTCTTGGATGCAGCAAATGCCAGGAATATCCTAACAGCTTCTAGTCTCGCTACGGGAGCAAAGACATCAGTGTAGTCAATCCCTTCTTCTTGTGTGTATCCTTGAACAACTAGTCTTGCCTTGTTCTTGATGATGATTCCTCTATCATCCTTCTTATTCCTAAAAACCCATTTGGTGCCAATGGTACTCTTCCCATGAGGAAGTGGACAAAGCTTCCAAACTTTTTGCCTTTTGAATTGAAGCAGCTCTTGTTGCATAGCTTCAACCCAACTTCCATCCTTAGAGCTTCATCAACTTTCTTTGGCTCTATCTGAGATAAAAAACAAGAGTGAAGACAAATATTTGCTTCATCAGTTTGTCCTCTTGTTCTTACTCCTGTGTCAACATCTCCAATGATGTTTGTGGTGGGGTGAGACCTGTGGATCCTTAGCTGAGGGATCACATCAAGTTGCTGAGAGAGATCCAAATTTGAGAAATTTAGATCTGGGCTTAAAGATTTACCCTCCACATTATCACACTTATCAAATTAACTTGATCCAATGAGTGTGTGACATCATTGATGTTGTCATCTATGGTATGGTTATTAGCATCAAGAAATTCCTGATCACTATCACCATCACCATTGTTGTCTTCTACAATTGAGGTGTCTTTATCTGGTTGAGAAGCCTCTGAGCTGGAATTTGAAAGCATGCCAGATGTATCAGCTGAATTTGTCATTGTTGTGTTGATAGAAACTTCATTTGTTGAAGTAGTTTCAACTGGAGCTGAAGATGTATGACTTGAAGATCTTCCTAGCTCAAATCTTGGGTCAGGATCACCTGTATTTAAATTTTCTGCAGATCCTGATACATGCTCACAAGATTTGTTAAAACAGTTGGTAACTAAATCAAGATCAAACAACCAATCCGGACCAGAACCAGCAACACATGGTGTGTGTTCATTGAAAGTCACATTGGCTGACTCCTCAACTATTCTAGTTCTGAGATTGTATACTCTATAAGCTTTAGTTTGAGAGGAGTATCCAATGAAGTGTCCTCGTCTGATTTCTCAGCAAACTTGGCGATTTGATCTTTGGTATTCAATATGGTGCAGGGACATCCAAATGACCTGAGAAAACCAATGAAAGGTTTCCTCTTGTGCCAAAGTTCATGAGGGGTCTTACCATGTGTCTTAACTACTAAAACTCTGTTCTGCACATAGCAAGCAGTATTAACTGCCTCTGCCCAGAAGGTGATAGGCAGTTTAGAGTCAGACAACATAGTTCTTGCAGCTTCAATAAGTGTCCTGTTTCTCCTCTCAGCAACTCTGTATTGCTGAGGAGTCCTGGGAGCACTATATTGTCTTGTAATACCTTTTTCATCACAAAATGTATCAAGGATTTGGTTCTTGAATTTAGTTCCTTGATCACATCTTATGGTTTTGACCTTATGATCACATTGATTCTCAACTTTTAAGATGAAATTCTTCAAAATCTCAGGGGTTTCATCCTTAGTTCTAAGGAAAAAGACCCAAGTGAATCTTGTAAAGTCATATGTGATCACCAAACAGTAAGAGGTCCTTCCTAAACTCATTAAACTGGTGGGGCCAAAGAGATCCATATGTAACAAGTGTAGGGGAGTAGTGATGGAGTTCTTTTCCTTAGGCTTGTGAGATACCTGTGTTGCTTCCCTTTCAGGCATGCAACACAAAGATCATCACTTGTAAACTCTTTCTTTGGCATTCCAGTTACCAGAACATGTTTAATCAATTTATTTATGTTCTTAAAGTTTACATGGCACATTCTTTTATGCCATAGGAAAGACTCATCACTATTTGCTTTAGATAGAAAGCATGAAACTTCTCTAGAAGGAGATGTTTCTTGCAAATCCATCTTGTACATGTTCCCTTTCCTGGGGGCTTGAGCAGGATATGCTCATGAGGAATGACCACTCTGGCTTGAGAACAATGCACTCATGCTCAGTAAAGAGCATGTTATGACTCTGATCACAAAATTGGGATACACTCAGAAGATTGTACCTAATCTCCTTAACAAAGTTTACCTTCTCGATGCTGAGCTTACCATTTGTGACCTTGCCCCTTCCAGAAATGTAACCACTTTTATGTCCTCCAAAAGCAACTGGTCCTCCATCAATTCTCTCAAAATTATGGAGTAGAGACCTATTGCCTGTCATGTGCCTGGAACAGCCACTGTCAATTATCCAGACATTCCTGTTTCTCTTGAGTTGTTCCTGTACAAAGAAAATGATTAGTTACATTTGGAAACCAAAGCCTTACTTGTCTTGGGCTCACTAAGTGTAATAGAAGGTAATGCAACAGTAATAGATCCTATGGTTGTACTATGGGGATCTTCAGCTGTTGTTGATGGAGAAATTTCAGTCATTTGGTCTTTTTTAGCTTCCACACCACCTTTGGAGTCTTGGACTTGACCTTCAAAACCTTAGAAGCTTTTGGAACTTCACAAATTTTGATGACTGAACCTTCGGAAGATTCTACAGTCACTACAGTAGACTTTAGTGCTTCGGAAGAACTCCTTTCTTCCGAGACCAATTTTACTTCTGAAGGTAATTTTCCATTTACCTTCTTCTTTGATTTGGAGCTTCCGAAGGAAACAGACTTTCCTTCCGAAGCTTGAGACTTCTTGAGATTCTTTGAAGTCTTTGAATTGGTCATGTGGATGGTACTTTTAGGATTGTATGGGCAATCCTTGGCAATGTGAGAAGTACTTTCACACATGACACATAACATTTTCTTCTTCAAAGGAGTCTCCTTTTGAGAGCAAGATTGG
Source organism: Flaveria trinervia (assembly GCA_025506515.1). NCBI lineage: Eukaryota > Viridiplantae > Streptophyta > Magnoliopsida > Asterales > Asteraceae > Flaveria > Flaveria trinervia. The sequence goes on from CM046442.1 coordinate 57,232,733, forward strand.
CTTTGGTCACATTCCTTCTCCACCTTCATCTTGGTAGATGCTGAGACAGTTCTTTTGGGCTGTGAATTGTTCTTGGAGTTTGATGGTCCAGGCTGTGCAGCAGTGGTACACAGCAGCTCAGTCTTCTTCTTTGCACTGTGATGATTTGAACATGAACCAATACTCTTAGCTGAGAGTCTTGGTTGATGTCTTCAGTCTTTACTACTTTGAAACCTGCAGAGATAAAAACTTGTTTCTGCTTAGCATCAAAAGTAGCCTTGATTTCTTGAGCCTTCTTTGCTTTCCTTTTGCTCTTCCTGATCAAGTTCTTTCTCTTAGACTTGGTCATCACAATTGATTTCTTCTCCTCAGAAGGATAGTGGCCCTTGGAAGAATCCTCATCTTCGTTCTTCTCAGAGGAATTCTTCACTATCACTACTTCATTATCCTCACTTATAGGATCTATGAGAGGAAGCTCATCTTCATAAGTTCCACATCTAGGAGATCTTACAGACAAGATTGTGTGTGGAGGAGCTATCTCATTTGATCCCAGTCCCTGTCTGTTTTGATAGCACACTTTGTTGTGCAGGGATGAGGATATCATGTTCTTGAAGGTCTCTTCTTCAAGAACACTCTTTTCTGCCCTGGCTTTGCTGATCACAAGCTCAGCCTGGCACCCAGTTAGCTTGGTTATGAGATCTTGAATTTGAGTTCTAAAGTCTGTGTGTTCATGTTTTAGAGCTGAAATGGTTTTCTCTAAGTCCTCTATTTTTTGTTTATAATCATTTTCGGACTTTCTAAAATCAGATTTTAAAATGTTTAAGGACTCAAGATCATATCTCATCTCCAAGTTGTAGGACCTGTATCTATTTACTTTAGCAATGCATTCAGGAGTACAGAGATGTTCCAATACCTTGGCTTTATCATGATCAGCCATCAGTGCTTGGTTTGGAGAAGCATCTTCCACATGAAAACTCCAGTCAAAACCTCCTTCTTCAACAGCAACAGCAGCATGTTGCTTAGTCTTCTCAGACTGAGGAGTTTTGTCAGTGTAGTTTGGTCTGGGTTGTGTTTGGCCCCCATTTTCTTTAGGTGCCTTACACTCCCTAGCAAAGTGACCCAAAAGTTTACAGTTATAACACTTAACTTTGCTTTTATCCAGCCCAAACTTTCCACTGATAGCATTGCTTGGAAATCTTCTTCCTGTTCTCTTGTAGAACTTCTTGGCTCTGTGAGTGAGGAGAGCCATCTGCTGAACTATCTCCATGTATTTCAGGTCATCTGGATGAATACAGTCCAGGTCTTCAAGAGTGAAGAGATAATTCCCACAGCTTTCATCAGTAGACACAAAGGCTTGAGAAGAACTTGTCTCTTGGAATGGACTTCCTTGAGTAAAGTTCTCTCTTGGTGTCTCCGGAAGGTGATGAAAGGACCCTTATGTGAGTTGTTAGGGTAGCATAAGAGATGATGTTGGGGTTCTATGTTGTCCCTTTCAACTACATGAAGGGCTGAACCCATTTGATTGTTGGAGTTTCCAGATGAACCTTGCATGTTCATTTCCATCTGGTATCCACTGAGAATCCCATACAACTCTGTCAGAGTAAGAGTTTTAAGGTTCTCAGTCCTCTTGATCACCACACAATAGTGTGTCCATTGCCTAGGAAGTGAGGACATGAACTTCCTTATAATGTCCCTGTTCTCAAGAGGTACTCCTCCATCCACTAGGGTATCCACAATCTCAACATACCTGAAGTATTGTTGGGTCATGGTTTCACCTGTTTGAAGGTGAAATTTTCAAACTGCTGCTTCAGAAGATCTTTCTTGTTCTCCTTGGCTTCAGAGGAGCCTTCATACATCAGGTTTAGTGCATCCCATAGCTGTTTAGCTGTTTTGCACTTCTTAAAACCTCTGTATACAGAGTTTGGGAGAGCAGTCTGAAGAGCAGTCATGGCCTTCCTATCAATCTCTACTCTTTTCCTATCTTCATCTGAGTAGTTGGCCATATCTTTAGGTATCATACCAGCACCAGTAGCAGAGGGGGTGCTGGGTATGAAAGGTCCATTTACAACAGATTCCCACATTCTTAAGTCAAGAGACCTGATGAAGCCTTCCATCCTCATACACCAAGTGTCAAAATCATCAAGAGTGATCAGTGGGGATTTGTTCATGGTTCCGGTCTCCATATCAGTCTTTGAGATGGAAGCCATTTGAAGAGTTTAGTTTTTGTGTGTGTGAGGGATCTTAAGATGGTTAGATCTTATATTAGAACCTGGAAAGCTCTGATACCAATTGCAGGACCGTTTAAGGGCTTTAACACAATTACAACACAACGACACAAAAAAGAGGAGATTAACTAAACTTTAATCAAATAGTGAACTGGGTTAACCAAAGTGATACAAAGAGCACAAGTAAAGTAAGAGACAGAACAAGAGAGTTTGGTTTTCAAGAATGCAGTATATTGCTTTCTCTATGTTCTTTTACAAGTGTTTCAAAGCATGAGATAAAAGATACAAGAACATGAGATACTTATACTACATCCTACAGCTGGCTATACTTTAAAAGCCAGCTGGATACAATTGACTAAACACACAAACAAAATCAATTGTAGAGTCAAAAGGCATATTGCCTTTTGACTTGTGACTATGACATGCCATAGCTCACATCCTTATCTATTACAAAAAGGATAAAGTACATAAAGTAGAAAGTATACAGACTCAAGACCTCAATGTACAGTTACCAAAAGCATGGACTTTTTCACCAAACCATGTTAGTTGGTGACTTGCAGAGTTGCAGTGGAAAAGGTGCTTTATGGAACAGTACATCAGATAAAGCATGTGTACTAAAAGTCTTCGGAAGAAATCTGTCTTCAAAGGATGAAGCTTCGGAAGACTTTGTCTCTGAAGCTTCGGAAGACTTCATGTTTGGCTTCGGAAGATATTGGTCTTGGCTTCGGAAGATTTTACACTTAGAGTATTTTCTAATGCATTGTGTAAAACTTCCGAAGCATTCTTCACTTCAGTACTTAGTGCATGTTGCTGAGACACTTTGGATGTTTTGGGTTGCATCAGACTTAAGGAATCCTTACAACATGTTTAGTTAAACTAGGTCCAAGTCTTATATGAGCACGAAGAGAATCCGCAAGTAGTAAACCTAAAACAAGTTAAAAATAAAAGGTCAACTTTGAAAGTTGGTGAGATTTCCATAGTTTGCAATACATAAGTATATAAAAGATGGCAATTCGTGTTATAAGTTAGAGAGCAAAGTAACTAGGGATGTAAGACAGAATGCACAATCAAACCTTGACAAAGTATTACAAGTCTCAAACTTTACAAGCATATACAATTAGCTAAGTGTACTTTGATCAACCAAGCAGGCTTGTCAGGCCCATAGATCTATGACATCGCCAGGCTAGCAATAGTTAATGATTGTACATATATTCGACATTACATGGTAGCTACAAAGATCAACTAACCATAACATACAAGTGAATTGCCATAAGTTTACAAGCATCAAACGTGTTTACAACTGCAATGTTTATATGGTAACATGTTTCACCCCGAAATGTAAATATGTGCAAAAAGGGGTATAGAAATACTCACATGGAAAATAAGTACAAGAATGATGGTAAGAGAATAAACGAGGCTCCAACGATTTCTTTTATGAGTTACCTAACGTATTGATTCCAAGATTAAGTTTGATAATAAGATTAACGATTAGACACGAACTAGGGTTTCTATTGAAACTGGGGGTTTAATAATTAAATAATAATGGATCGTTTACGTTTTGGTTTAATAACAATAATATAAATCAATTAAGTCCAAGAATAATTAGAAATGTCTCAACAATTTAAGTTATTGATTTAATAGAAATTAAATTTAGTATGTGAAACGAAATAAATAGTTTAATAATAAATTATTTAACACTTGACAAAGAGAATTAATTAAATACTTATTTGAATGACGTTAGAATTATTTAAAATCATTTTATAAAGTTTTGAGGTTTTAAAATGATTATTCATAAAGATCTTATAATATCAAGCCTAAAAATAAAGATAAAGTATAATAGAAAGTTATATTGTTTTATAAGTTTCAAGAACTTAAATAAAATTTTAAAGAATAACTTTATTACTATTTATATATAACATGGTTAAATGAATAGATGAATAATAAATATTGATTAAGTAATGGTTGAGAATAAAATAATTAATTTAATAATCAATTAATTAAAACATGATAAAAAAATAATTAATGGATAATTATGTATTTAAATAAGTTGTACATTAATTTAATTGATTTATCGAAAAACCATTTTATAAAGTAATAAAAACACAATAAACCTCTAAATAACTTTTGCCATAGTTTTTATATCTTAAAATATTTGTTTTCACATGAAAACATAAGATTATATTGTTTATTATTTGCATAAATTAATGTAATAATTTATGGGATAAATTTAAATAACAAAAATAATTTTTTATTTAATGTCATAAGAAAATATTAATTTCTGTAATTTAATTTATAAGAAAAGAGCTAAAAAAAGAGTTGAGGGAGACAAGGGTCGAACCCGGGTCTCCTTTCTGAGATCCGGTTAATTTACCAGTGGGCCAAAGCCATATCTGTTTATAATCCAAACAATTTTAGTATAAACATGATTTGATTAAATCCCCCAAATCCATATGAACCCTAGATTTGTATTGGATTCAATTGAACATGAATTCGAAATTGTTAACGAAATTAAAGTTAGGGCTTTGATTCGCCAAGTAAAACCGAGCATGTAGATGTGCTTAATTACTTGGATTGATTTTGTTTAGTTAGCAAAAGAGAACAGGAATAGGTGCGCTCGTGGAGTTAATCAAACGGAAATGATTCTTGATGGTTTGATTTGATTGACCACTTGGAAAGCTTCGTATCATGATGATAATCGATTGCCCTCTATTAATTTTGAGTAATGGAACCGAGAAGATAGACAACGGCTAAGCTGTAGGTTGTCGATGAAGATGGACATTGTTTGTGTTGAAATTGTGTTTGCCAAGTGAAATTGAATACAACAATTGATTAGTAATAGGTAGAAGTTCGATCAGATTACATTAATTGAGTTATTGTTAAACTTTAAGGCTCGAACGGCTATGAGTTTAAGGGGGTGACAGGATCAGCGATCACAAGTTTGATGTATTAGGATACAAGGCAGCGGAATACAAACAATAATTTAGACGAATTGTAGCAAGCAATCGATACTTGTAATCATTAAGAGCGCATACGGTTATAGGGAGAGAATATATATTTCTAAATTCAAGGAATGTCTATAGATGTAGAATATTTCTAATCAAATCATTCGTTCATTCCATTCATTCCCTTCATTCATGATCGTTACAATAAGTTGTCACTCCTTATATAGAGTGCAACAATCACTGCTGTTATCACGGAAAGTGACAACTGGCAGATCTAATACAAAAATAACTAATTCTTAACAAACTACTGAAATGTTCACAACTACTGAGAACATATCAGCATGTTAAGTACAAAATATAAAACTACTGAAACTACAACGACTGAAGAACAAGCTCTTCAGTCGTTTTACAAAACTACTGAAACATAAAAATATAAAACTACTGATATCACAACTACTGAAGAAGTACTCTTCAGCAGTTGTGACAAACTACTGAGGCTTCAGTACTTGATCTTCAGACTTTGACCTTCAGGTGTTTCATCAGCTGATGACTTCAGTAGATATCATCAGCTGATGTCTTCAGTCTTTGTCTTCAGACTTTGTACATCAGTTGTTGATCTTCATCACTTGTAACCTCTTCAGCTGTTGTACGTCAGTACTTTGGTCTTTCAGCTTCAGCACTTGTGTTCTTCAGCTGTTGTACTTCAGCACTTTAGCTCTTCAGCTGTTGAGGTCTTCAGCACTTGATCTTCAGCTATTGAAGTCTTCAGCACTTGTCAAACTGCTGATGAGTCTTTCAGCAGTTGTTGTGATACCATGTGGGACTTAGAGGTTTTCTGATCTTGGCTCATTGGTTCTTTTGGTCCAACAAACTCCCCCTGAACCAATGCAGCCAAACCCTCTAACTTATTTATTCTCCCACTTATTGATGGCAAAATGTTGGTCTTTTTCCTTCTTGATCAGTAGCGAAGATGACCCATGTAAGCTCCGGCCTGGGAAGAAACCTCAAATATTTGTTTGGCAGAGTATGAATGGGAACTCTGTTTTGGGGAACTAGACACAGAGTTGTTATCCCATTCATGAGATTCACTTCCCCATAATGAGTCTGTACGACTCTCTTGTGTAGGCCTCAAGGAAGGTGATTTGTTCCTCCATGGTTAGCTCTTCAGCACCTCCTTCAAACAATGATTCAGGCCCATAATACTCAGACAGGTATTTGGCCTGTTTCCCATTCTTTAGCTCCACAGTTGTTATTATTCTGTAAGCAAACTCATCCGGGTGATTACCCTCTAGGAACAACTGGAGCTCATTTTTCCTGACTTCCTCAAGCCTCTTGTAAACTAACCCCTTTTTCACTATTTTGTTTTCAGCATCTTCTGAGGGGTTAGATTAGCTTTGTAGGCCTTCTTGAAGTCTTCTAGGATTTCCCAGGGTGAAACTACAAAGACCAGAGAGATCACTTCATCTACGATCTTTTTCACCTGGCCAATGTATCTCTTAGGTATATTGTTCTAATGAATTCTGTGAGAAACCCTGGGATCAGGCCAAATCCTCACTCTTTCCTTTTGATATTGAAAGGTATGCCTGAGAGTGTAAAGTCTGAGGGCTTGCTCCTTCATATTGATGATAGAAGATGTGGCTGCATAAGCTTTGTCAACCCTCTTCAGCAACTCCTCATCATGCTGTTTATGAAGCTCTTCTTCTTCTAGCTTCACTTTAACCATTTGTCTCTGGACTTCAGAAGTAATTGCTGAGAAGTGACTTGTGGCCTTAGGCAACTGTATCACAGCTGAGAGCGGCAGCCTATCTTCATCATCTTCTTCATCATTTTCTAGCCTCAATATCCTTCTCTTCTTCTTCAAGGGTATATCATCGGCTATGGGTTTTGAGGGTAAGGGAGTTGGTTTGGTGGGTTGTGTTTTGGGTGGTTTTGGTGCGGGAATGTTGACAGGCTGTTCTAGCATCCTTGAGGTGAGTGTGGCTTTTGATTGCTTGGCTAGCTCAGTCCTGCTCCCAGCACCCGCTTCATTCAAAGCTTCAATAACAAGCCCCTTAGTATATGCTTCAGATGAACAGATCTTGGTGGTGATTGCCAAGATACTGTCCCTGGACCAAGCTTTGATTTCGATCATTGATCTTCCAAGATATTTTGCAATAAATCTGATCATGATTTCAAGCCTTTCTCTTTCTAACACTTCATAACTTGCCCATCTATTCTGGATTTCTTCAATCTATAGTCGTCGAATCTCAGAGTCAAGTTTATTGGTGTCATGGCCTTGCCTAAACAGCTGATCAATGATGTTGTCCATTGATCTGCTGTGTTCGGCATCAGCCTCTTTTATCCGTAGCTCCAAGGCTTTATCTTCAGCAATGTGCTCATCAGCACCTTTCTTTCGCTTGTAGGTGAGCATTGGTTGCTGTTCTTTCTCCTCCTTTTGGGCTTGCTTCGCTTCCTTCTTTTCCTCGGATCTTTTCCTCTTCTTTTCTTTCACTGCAGTACTCTCCCCCTTTTTGGATGCATTGGAGGAAGGGGTTTGTGCCGCAGAAAGAGTCTTTTGGACAGCAGCCTCAATCAAGGGCTGTAAAGTTGAGGAAAGCCTCTCATCAATGGCTTTGGTCACAATCTCAGTGATTATGGGTGTGATGAGAGGGAGGGAATTTTGGAGTACAGCACCTATTTGCTCAGGAGGGTTCTGTTCCTGAGAAGTAGGGCCTGAAGCAGAGGCAGGTGGTTGAGTTTGGAGTGGCTCAGTGTTTGGGAACCTTCAAGTGAAGGTGCCATCTGTGGGTGGGTAGAGGCAGATGGTCTTTCTCCTTGTGATAGTTGGTCAAGTAGGTTTTGCAGCCTACTGACTTTCTCTTCAAGGATTGTGTTCTGGGCAAGAACATCATAGAAAAAGCCCAGGTCATCATCAGCCGAAGCTGAATCATCTGACCTCCTGCTTAGAGCAGGATTTACATGCACTGGGTGTAGACCAGTTGGTGCATGTGCCCCTTGTGCTTGGTACTGGGGACTTCCAGCCTCAGGACAATGTCCATCATCAGCTGTTGCCTCTAGTGAGGTCTTAGCAATGTTACCAGCCTCACTCTGGTCATGTGCTGAGTCAGAGGAGGTGGCAGCCTCACTAGATATTCTAAGCTCCTTGTCTACACCAGGAGATAGAAGTGGTAAACCCCTATGCTGTGGGTTCGCAAGTGCACTGTGTTCCTCCCCCTCACTTGTAGAGGTATTCCCAGTAGTAAGTGGTTTCTGGGGAGGGGGTGAGGAGTGCAATTGAGTCAGCACTTGTGCAACTATTAAAGTTGGCTGTGAGGGGTGGTTGTTTGGGGTGAAGGGATAGAAGCAGTGTGCACCTGGGGAGGTTGGTGCTCTTCAATGGCAATCTCCTCAAGTGAGGAAGATCCCAGATATGTAGGTGCCCCTTGTGTGGTTGCTGCAGGCTCCTGTTGAGAGGAAGCCTGAGCGGCTGTGGCTGGAGGAGTCATTATATCCACTAGGGGGTGTGGACTAGTGGATATATCCTGCATTTGTGTTGCAGGGGCATCCTCAGGGGACTCAATTCCCTGAGTAGCCGTTTTGGGTTTCTTTTTGGTGGGTTTGGTGGGGACTTTGGATTTGGAGGTGGTGGCTGTGGGTTCCAGCTGCGTGGGTTTTCGCAGCTTGGTAGCCATTTTGAGTGTCCGGTCAGAGTTGTGCCGGAGTATACTTCCGGCAGGACAACCGTAGCAGGGACTCCCAAGCCAACAAGTCCCTCAACATTAAGCTGGTCTGTAATAATGGCCATTATGAACCGTGGATAAAGTATCCAACGGTTGGCAGTTAGTTTTTGAGCCATATCTTTGAGCTCTGAAAATATTATTTCTGAAAAGTTTAGTGGTTGTTGCTCAAGGATAGAATACATTACCTGCTGCCATTTCGTCGACATTTGATCCCAAGACGACGTCTTAGGGGCCAAACATACATTCACCATGTGAAAATCAGGCGCTCAGCGTCATTAAAGTGTTTCTTCATGATAGTGGAGGCACTGAGATCGCCTTGATATCCATGTTGAGCAAAGGATAGATCTATGGTGCCCTTCGGATATCCAGCAGGAGAAGTAGCATCATTCATTTGAAGAATTTGGCGGATTATTGCAGGAGTGATGACTACTTCTTTGTTGTTGACGACCGACTGAGGGATGGTGTGTTGTTCTCCCCAGTGGTAACAGTAACGTTCATCCAAAATTGGTGCAAGGATTCGGCATATAATATGGGATTCAGAAGAAATGCCGTGTTGTATTGGGACTGAACCATAAGATCGATAGCATTATCGAACTTAGTCCAGATGGGCGATTTGGTGAGGTAGGCAACACAGTTGTGTCGCGGTTTAATTTGCATAGACGCCATTGAGAAGAGGAAAGTTTTTGGAGAGGAACGTTAGGTTTGAAGAAGATGAAGCATTGAGAGCTAAGGTTAGGGATATATATAGGGTACGGGTAAGAAAACGACTGAAGGATGAGGTGTTAGTCATCAGTCGTTTTACAAAACTAATTCTTAACAAACTACTGAAATGTTCACAACTACTAAGAACATATAAGCATGTTAAGTACAAAATATAAAACTACTGAAACTACAACGACTGAAGAACAAGCTCTTCAGTCGTTTTACAAAACTACTGAAACATAAAAATATAAAACTACTGATATCACAACTACTGAAGAAGTACTCTTCAGTAGTTGTGACAAACTACTGAGGCTTCAGTACTTGATCTTCAGACTTTGACCTTTAGGTGTTTCATCAGCTGATGACTTCAGTAGATATCATCAGCTGATGTCTTCAGTCTTTGTCTTCAGACTTTGTACATCAGTTGTTGATCTTCAGCCCTTGTAACCTCTTCAGCTGTTGTACGTCAGTACTTTGGTCTTTCAGCTTCAGCACTTGTGTTCTTCAGCTGTTGTACTTCAGCACTTTAGTTCTTCAGCTGTTGAGGTCTTCAGCACTTGATCTTCAGCTATTGAAGTCTTCAGCACTTGTCAAACTGCTGATGAGTCTTTCAGCAGTGGTTGTGATACCATGTGGGACTTAGAGGTTTTCTGATCTTGGCTCATTGGTTTTTTTGGTCCAACAGGGGGCTTCGGTTACCCATTCGAATGAGTGATAACCGACACTTTAACTTCGATTTAATAGTGTAATGATGCTCGAAACGTGTCCAGGTTGATTCGGAAACGGTTTTAGATCGGTAATCGACAAGGTTTGGAGGTTTTGGAGTGGCCGGAGCTTGGCCGAAACTCGGCCGGAGCACACGCTGGAAATACGGGGGGGTGATGTTTGGTTTGGGGAACTTACACTTTTGGTCCCTTGTTTTTCTTTAGTTATAATTTTTATGTCAAATCTTTATAACAATGTTTAATAAATGGCAACTTTGACCCCAAACTTAATATTACTCCAATAGTTTATATAACTTGCTTATTTTACTTTATAAAAATCTTTATAGCCTATTAATTTTTATAAGGAATTTCACAATTTAATTCCAATTGTGTAATTGAAACTATTAATTTAAAATAACTCTATAATCTTTACAAAACCCAAATTCTATATAATTATTCCGTTTATCCATTTATAAATATTATAAGATTTATAATCTTGTTAAATATGGAATATTAGATTATTAAGATGGTTAAAGAAAATAGTCTTTGCGTATTTATTTATCCTTATATTTCTCATAGAAGTTTTAAAGTCTAATATTAATTAGAACCTCGTAACATATATATAGAGCCTCATAAGTTTATAATTTTTATATGGAAGATAATGTGAATTTAAATCACAAAGTTAACACTTTCATGTTTTTTTTATCACCATAAAGAATGATGTAGTTTGATTTATGCGTTTATTTTGTATAATTGACATAAGGATTCAGGTTTACAATTTAAAGAAATAGTAGATGTTACAATAATAATAATAATAATAATAATAATAATATAATAATAATAATAATAATAATAACCACACATAATATTAACAAATGTTGTTATGTATAATTAAGTATATTAACGCGTCTAGCTAACGATGGCAGAGCACACACTTACGAACGTATTAATTGCACCAAGGCATAAATTCATAATCAAAATATAGTGAGCTTTAGGTTAATTAACGGACCCAAAAAGTGACAGATGTCATAGTATCCCCCAGTTGAGGGAATTTCATCCCGAAATTCAGCTGGACGTATATCCTTGAGCTCTGTCCGTAAACGGATGCAGATATTTATGTTTCATCTGATTTTTCCACTCCCAAGTAAACTCAAGGTTCGCTTAGATTTTCATTGAACCCTAATAATTTAAATCTTGTTGCGCTTCAAAATGGAGTTTCTCCTCTTTTCGGATTTTTTCGATTGGTACATGAAGTGAACCATTAGCCAGTCACTCTTTCGTTAACATTAATCGATAAGCCACATGGCCAAGTCATTTTATGGACCCAAATAGTCCTATAATCTCGGGTCTAATTTTCCCTTCTTCTCAAATCATATGATTTCTTTACAAGGAGAGACTTTTAACCATACCCTATCTGCCACACAGACTTCAAAAGGTTTCCGTCATTTATCGGTGCAACTTTTCTTTTAATGTTTAGTTCCATTGAGTTTATTTTTGATTTGGAAAATCTTATTGGTTGTTTCCTGAATAATTCTTGAATATTTTAAATGGATTTCACCATCTTCCGCTCCACATATAGATGACTATACTTCCTTCCATACAACACCTCAAACAGTGCACACCCGATGGTCGTTTGATAACCCCTATTATAGGATAACTCAATCAATCCAACTCGCACTGAAGTAAATCAGACACGTCCTGAGTATGTCCTCAAGGGGTTAGAATAGTATGTTCACCTTGGCCACCCATTTATGGATGAGAAGTAGTGTTTATGTCTAACAAAGTGTCTATTTCCTTCTAAAGAGTCTTCTTGAAGCGTGACATATGCCAACTATCATGATTTGATGTGACCAATACATGCATCCCATGCCTAGCCATAATCTTATCCATATATACTATCTCTAGCTTTCCATCTTATAATCTTCATGGATTGGTAAGAATGAGCTAATTTTGTCACTCAATCCATAAAAATCCAAATCGAATCATGTCTGCTACTAGTTTTGGCCAACTTACTGAAGAAATCTATCATAATATTCTCTTATTTCCATCCGAGAATTCCTAGTTGTTGCAGTAGTCCTAAAGGTTTTCGATGTTCAACCTTAACTTTACAATAGGTCAAACATTCATTTATATATGTTATAATGTCTTTCTTTATGCCTGGCCATCGATATAATTCTTTAAGATCTTGATACATCTTGTTTGTACCAAGATGAATGGAGTCCATCAACTTATGTGTTTCACTCATATCATGTCTCCATGCAAGTTGTCGTACCATTCCCTTTACATTCTAATGATTTATCTAACCCACAAAATGTCTCACTTACAACATTCGCTTTCTTTAACACATCACTCTATGTTGTTAAGACCTGATCGTTTAGATTTGAGAAGATGGTCATTCCCACAACTCGTGTACTTAAAGGTCTAATACGCTCCTTCTTACACAATGCATTAGACACCGCAATTTCTTTCCTTAAGATGATGACGAATCTCCAAATCATGTTCAGTTGCACATGATCAAATATGTATTGGAGGCTATTATGACCGATATAAATGTCACTCTTCGTCCTAAATCGATAGAACCTCTAAATCTTATGTGTAAATACTACAACACCCAATTCTTTTCATACATTGTATAACTCTTCTCGTTATGTTTAAGTTATCAAGAGGCATAAGTGATTACCTTGCCTTTTGTTTCAACATGTACCGAGTCTTGATGTGATGCATCATGCAATACTTCAAAATCATTTAAACCATCACGAATAGTCAATTTTGGCTTGTTACACACCCCATCCTATAACATTTTAAAAAACTCTTCTTGCTTCGATCCCCCTGCATATTTTTTAATCCTTTGGGTCAACATCGTCAACGTTGGGCAATTTGAGAATTTGTAGTAAACCTTCTTCAGTTCCAGCCAATACCAAGAACTACTAATTTTCCAAAGGCATCTTATGTTTGTTCTGTTTTTTTAACCGCTTCAATCTTACCTAATTGTGAATTCTCTACTTGTTGATCACATGACCAAGAAACTTCAATTCATGCAATCTAGAGCTCTAACTAAGAGAATTTGGGATATATTTTCTTTTCTCCTACAATTTTAGAATCACTATTAGGTGTTGCTCATTCTCTTTCTTTGATCATGAAGAGAGGATGATATCATCTATAAATATAATGACTAATTTATCCTAGTACGGCCTATATGTTTGATTCATTAAATCCATAGATACAGTGGGAGCATTTGTCAAACCCAGTAGCATAACTAAGAACTTGTAATTTCCATAACGAGTTCTAAATGTTATCTTTGAATAGTATCTTCTTGAATGTTCAAGTGATTATAACATGACCAGAGATTGATCTTTAAGGAGTATGTTGCTTCCTACATGCAACTGATCACATAAATCATTAATCGTTGGGAGTGTATATTGGTAACATTTTATAGTCAATTTGTTCAACTCTTGGTAATCTATGCACATCTAAAATGACCAATCATTTTTTTTCTTATGAATATCATCTGTGCTCCCAAAGACGGGTGACTTCACTAAATCTTTATCTAACAACTCTTATAGTTGAATTAATATTTCTTGCATCTTCAATGGTTCTAGTCGATAGGATATCTTTGCAACAGGAATTGCTCTCGAGATCTGCAGGACTGTTGAAGGGTGGTCAAATACAACACAACAACACAAAGAGGAGAGTAATTAAACTTAATCGAACAGTCAACTGGATTAACCACAAGTAAACACACTAAGAACACAAGTAATTAAGAGACGAAACACAAGAGCAAGATACATAAGGAGATGGTTTTCAAGATTGCAGTATATTGCCTTCTCAATGTTTTATACTACATCCTACAGCCGGCCATACTATAAAAGCCAGCTGGATACAATTGACTAGACACAACACAAAGTCAATTGTAGAGTCAAAAAGGTAGATTTCCTTTTTGACTTTGTGACTATGACATGCCACAACTCATATCCTTATCTATTAAAAAGGATAAAGTACATGAAGTAGATAGTTTACAGACTCAAGACCTCAATGTACAGTTACCAAAAGCATGGACCTTTTCACCAACTCATGTAAGTTGGTGACTTTACAGAGTTGTAGCAGAAATGGGTCCAGTTTTATGGAAAAGTACATCAGATAAAGCATGTTGTTAAAAGTCTTCAAAAGAAATCTGTCTTCAAGAGTTGAGCTTCGGAAGACTTTGTCACTGAAGCTTCGGAAGACTTCATCTTTGGCTTCGAAAGATATTGGTCTTGGCTTTGGAAGATTTCACACTTAGAATATTTTTGTTGCTTGTGTGAAACTTCCAAAGCATTCTTCTTGAGTACTTGTGCAGCATGTATGCAGAAAGACATTAAGTATTTGGTTGCTTCAGCCTCTTCATATAATCTCTACAAACTCCCCCTAGGCTGATGCTACCAAAACACTTGAAGACTTTAAATATCAACAGTCCTCATCAGGATAATAACCAGCCCTTTCTTCATAAGATGATCGGGATCCTTAAGACTATCAAACTGTCTTCTCATGTCAAAGAGATCATGCAGAGGAAACTGAAACATGTCTTGCCAAGTGTAGACATTCTCAATGCCATGATCTCTAATGGCATGCCACCCTTTTGGATTTGTAGTGTATGTCTAGGATAAGATGGGTCTTTTTGATGCTAGAGGAGCTATTGGAATAGGAGATCATGGAGCATCCTCTGGTTGCACATCCTTAGGATGTTCTAACTCATCCCGAGGTTCAAAAAGGATGCAGTCTTATTCTTCTTTGGCTTTGGTTTTGAAGCCATCCTTTTCTTTCTCTTTACAACTTTTAACTGAGAAGACTGGCGTGCAACACCTCATTGATCTTCATTGCCTTTCTCAGTTGGGTCTTCCACTCTCATAGGTTCATATTAAAGTGATTCTGACCTTGTCGTGGATCAGAAGATGAAGCTTGTTGACATTCAGTAGGAGGTCCAGGTTACGTTGTCTCTGGTTGTGCAACCTTAACCTCCACTTCAAGTGGAGCTTGCTTGGAGGGGAATGTAAGTCAACCAGCTTTCCACACTTTATCTTCAGCTTGATCACCCTGATATGCTCATCTATAGTGGATAGAGACATGGGGCGAAGTCTCCTTCCGGACAATCATATAGCTTCAAGAAGCTCATCATCCTCTACCTATCTATAGACTTCTTCATACTCTTCTGGATGATGGCTCTTGACTTAGCAGCTTCTTCCCTTAGCTTCTTTTTGGTTGTCTTTCTTTCCTTGACTATCTCAAGTTCAAGTTGTTTGAGATACTCAAACTCAATATACTCAAAGGATAAGGGATGAAGTGATTCTGCCTGATTGAGGCCTGTGGCACTCAGGTAGTTGATCACCTTGATCATTTCTTCTTCTTTATCTACCTAAGGTTCTTGTTGAACCACATCCTCATATGCAGGACTTTCTTGAACTTGGGAGAGAGTCTGAACATGCTTGTATACTCTTTTCTTTCTTTTGTTTTCTTTGATTTATACTAGTAGCTCTACATCTTTTGCCTCTTTCTTCTCCCTTGACCTTTCCAGGTCAACTATTTCATTTAGTTCCTCCAAGGGGAGAGAAATGCCATTTTCTATATCATAGTTCCTTGTCTGTAGGTAGTTTATCCTGACTGCCCTTAACTCATCATTCTCAGTATCTGGTCTAGGGCAACCCTGATAGTAGATTCCATGAGTCTTACAGACTCAGGAGAGGAACTTTCTCCCCTCAACTTCCTTTCCCTCTCTCTCTTCTCCTCCTCAATCTCCTTAGAAGTCATTTTTCTTTTCCCTTTGTCACTCACAGACCTTTGTGACTCAGGGTGGAGAGAGCTTTGGCCTTCATTGATTGGTGTAGCTTCCAACCTTTGGCCAGAGAGAGGTTGAGAAGCACCTTCACCAACAGTTTGTTTTAAAAAGGGAATTGATCTCTACAGCAGTTGTTCGTGATGAGACTAGGCTCTCAGGTTCTGTCACTAGGCCCTCATTCAAGTTTCCCCTATGAAACTAATCTCAGGGTCTACCTCAACATCCAGTTGACCGATGACATTGCCTGATTGCCATAGTCTTCTTCTAAGGCTAAACTCTGCAGTGATCCAGTTTTGGATTCTTTGAGCCAACTTGTAAACTTGTCTTGATTAGCTTGGATTGACAAGTGGCATACTGAGTATACCCAGACTGTCATAGAAGTTCAAGGTCTGAAAGTTCAAGATTTCATGCTGCCCTTGAACTCTAATAATGATTAGGGTTCTCCTGTTGCTGTCATACCTCCACCCAATGATATGATTGGAAGATTGTGGAGATGACATAGCCATTGGTATCCCTTCCTCAAACAGACTTTGTATGAAGGAGTCTATGTAGTCCACATCAATGTGAACTTGAGGAAGTTGCTGAGTATGCACAATTGCAAGTGAGGTTGGTGAGTCCTTAGTGTCCATACTCTCTAAAGAACTCCCAGGTTCTGTGATGGTGATGACTTTCTCCCCTTTTTTGGTAGCATCACCCACTTGCATAGGTGAGCCAGGAGTTAGGTCAATCACATCAACAGGTTCTTGTGTTCCTAGATAAGCTCTTCTTAAAGGTCTTTCAGCTAGTTTGTCCTTAAGATATGAAATCTCAAGTTGCTGATCATTGACCCTGTTCTCAAAGGTAGTCACTTGAGATTCAAGGTGACTAACCTTGAAGACTAAATAGGTGCATGTTTAAGACAGTTTTTGCACCTTTAGTCTTAAATTCCCCTCATCTTTATGAGAATAATATTGGGGGATGAGATGATTGGACCAGAGTCCTCACTCTTAGTACCAACTTCAGGTTTTTGGCTATTGGATTTCCTCTACTCACTAGCAATCTTAGTTGAAATGTCAGTGGGTTGAGTTGCCATGGTTGAGGTCTTAATGATGTAATCACTTTCAAAAGTGAGAGCCTCTTCCATATGGACATTGTGAACAGGTTCAGAAGTGTCCACCTCAGTAGTAGGTGACTGATGTGGGCTATGCTGAATCAATATTTCAGATTCATTGAGCTTGGATCTTAGGATTCATCATGTTCAGATCTAGAAATGAAAATTAAGATGGGTGGATGTGTGTGAATCAAAGAACAAAGAGATGGATAATAATAATGTTATGATTTCATTGATGTGAATAAACAAGTTACAATGAGAATCATAGATAGCTGATGAAATCAAACCCACCCAAAGGAGAGGATTTCTCCTTGTGTGGTGATTCACACCATGAGAAACACACACAAAATGCCACGCTTGCATAAATGCACTAGCGGTCTATTTATACTAATATTACAACATGACCTAGTTTTGACTTTCTAATTGTCTTGATGTTGACTTTGTCATGTTGAATTGTCTTGTTTTGTTGTAATCAACTTGGTCTCTAAACTTGTACAATGAGATCTTCAGTTGGCTGCAATTATGATTTGGTAAGCTTCAGTTTACACAATTGTTGAACCCCAACAATACTCCCCTTAAACTGATGCTTACCAAACCTTGAATTTGAAGATCTTCTCTGTCACATGTCTTCTTAATCAACTGATGTTCTGGCACAATTCATTGATGTTCTCCCCCTCAGATTAAGCTCCTCCTAATATATTTCTAACAAAGGTTAGAATCACTTAAGAATACTTCTTGGTATTGGATATGGGTTGTATCACTTTTGGATTACAGTTCATATCACAACTCAAGGATTAGAATGTATTAGGCATATGGTGAGGCTTTGAACTTCAATAAATAGCATGAGGAACATGAATCAATGTTGAACACACTTCCACTCTTTTGAAAAAACTTGATAAATGACATTTTCAGATAATGAGTACTCCCTTGATTAAAGTTTGGCTAACTCTCTGCTCAGTAGTCAGACACGGGTGTAAAACATCAAAAAAATATGAGCTCAAGTACTTCAGAAAGGGCATCTGATAGTTGTACAAGTCCCTGGATGAATTTGTGAAAAAGTGACCAAAGTTGATTTTTCCCCTCAGCTTCCTTTTTTTTGCTTTCATGATCACAATGGACGTGCCTGTTCGTTGAAATCATCCTTGTTAATTTTTTACTATTCTTTTTTAAGTCCTGTTCATCAACTATTCATAAGCATTTATTGCAACACATCCACATATCTTTGCTGATCTGCATTTGTTTGCAAGGCATCAGCATTTGATTTCAATGCATCCGCATTTGACTTCAAAGCATCCACATTTGTGCTTAGAGTACCCACATTTGTTTATAAGTCAACCGCATTTGGTGTCAAGGCATCCGCATTTGATGACAAGTCATCAGCATTTGTGACAACTCATCTGCATTTCTTGCCAAGTCATCCGCATTTGGTGACAAGTCATCCGCATTTGTGACAAGTCATTCGCATTTGGTGACAAGTCATCCACATTTGAGTATAACACATCCGCATTTTTGTATAACACATCCACATTTTTGTATAACACATCCACATTTGATGAAGCTTCATCCACATTTGTTTTTGTTCATCCGCATTTGTTTTCAGACTTGAACAAAAACGATTTCACACTGCAGTGCAGGTCGGGAAATCAGCAGTAGCTTCCATTTCTTCATCTTTTCTTTGTTTTTAATGATAATTGTGTTCAATTGCATCGAATTTTGAAGGAATAATCCAGTGAATGATTATATATCTTCAAATCGTACCATATTAGAACAGATCTTGATGATTTTTCTTCTTGATTTTGAGATGAACAAATGTGTTTTCTTCCTTTTTTGATGTTACTCTTGTTCAATTGCATCGAATTTTGAAGGAATAATCATGAACATGTTCACGATTCTTCAAATCATAACATAGTTGAACATATTTGTTGGTTTTTCTTCTGATTTTTGGTACGAACAGATAGGTTTTGATGAACAGGGACTTGGTTCTTCAGTTTTTCTTCTTTTCTTTATTGTTCTTGACATCATTAAAGATGAGATCAAATCTGAATCCTTGATAAATCCAGCAACCAACAGCTCTGATACCATTTTGTTCAATCAATATTTCAGATTCATTAAGCTCAGATCTTAGTATTTTAAAGATGTCGGGCTTCATCTGTCCCAGTTTAAGAATGTTACATGTTCCCCTTAGCTGTGAGCCCAGTCCACAGTTAAGAATATACTGGACATATCTAGAGAACATGTAATATTCTAAGCAGTCCAAGTTTGCAAGCAGATTGGTATAAACAAACTGAGAATACCTGAACTTGACCCCCTAAACCATACCATGGACAATGAAGGAGAGATCCTCAGGAATCTGGTCTCATCCACCATGCTTGTTTGATAAGCTCTGAATAACCACATGGAGCAGGAATTTCCATTGGGATGAGACCTTCCCTTTCCTAAAGGTCTTGATAGAGTAGTCTCCCTCATAACCCATCTGGTCAAAGGAATGCTTAACAGCTTCCTTTGGGAAGAACACCTCACCTTCTTCATCATTCAGCTGGAGATGCATGTAGATGATGGTCAGAGTGATGAAAACTGTTCTCCCCTGCACTGTGGCAGACAGTGCCTTCTCCCCATCCATTACACCCTCTTGGCAGGTCTTCCAGAATTCTAACAGATTATCCTCATAGAGTGGAGGATCAATAGTGAGGAGGTGAAGTAGTTTGACAAAGCTAAGAAACGGCAACCCTCTGAGAAATGTGGACTTTCTCAGAGCATAACAGAGCAACCTAGTTATGTTGCCTATGTAACTGCATGGTAAAGTTCGGGTCATTTTTGTGTTGAGGGTTGGCCATTTTGAGGGAGCTTAAGGATGAAGAAAGATGAAAGAAGGAAACTTCAGAGAGAAATTTGGGGTTTTAGGTTTGGAGGAAAGAAGCAGATGATAGAAAGAGGGGCAAACCGTTGGGTTTAGATGTGAAAAAAATTCAGATAAAGTTTAATGAAAGAGGATAAACTTTGAAATCCGAATATCGGTCCCACCTCTGAAAAAGAATTTTAGTTTTGCTCAAAAAGTAGTTTTGTTGGAAGTCAAAAAGCTTCCAAAGGTAAATTATCTTTGGAAGTTTTAATGAAAAAACGTTCGAAGCTAAAATGACTTTGGAAGAATTTCCTAAGGATTTTGAGAATTTTGACTTCGGAAGAAAATTAAGACTTGAGAGTTTTGTCCAAAAGAACAAAGCTTCCGAGAGTTAATTTGCTTCGGAAGAAAATTGTCCTTGAAAACATATAAGTACCAAGGGGATTTTCAACTTCAGAAGATATTTCAGAAATTTCATCTGAAGGTAAAATACTTGGGCAGTTAGTTGTTTTAAAGGCATAAGTTTCGTCTGAAGTTAAAACATAACTTCCGAAGGATCAAAATTTTCATAATTCTAAGGAAAGTCTTCAAAAAGTTTTTCAACCAAAGAAAACAAGAGCTTATGGATACACACTTAGGACATACAAATTTTAAGAAATAATAAGAATTAGTTTTAAGAAAAACCTATTGAAAGTTGATCATTCCAATAGCTGATATTAGATATTTAATTCTCTGTTCATCAAAAGCCTTTGTAAATAGATCAGCATATTGTTTATCTGTGTGAACTTTGACTAGTTTAACTAATCCCTTTTCGTAGTTATCTCTTATCAAATGATACCGGATGTTGATGTGTTTGGTCCATGAGTGGTACATAGGATTCTCTGTGATTAAGATAAAACTGTTGTTGTATATGTGAATGGGATTCTGCCTGAATTTAACCCATAGTCTAGCATCTGATTCTGAATCCAAAGCACTTGCGCATAGCAGCTTGCAGCAGCAATGTATTCAGCTTCAGTAGTTGATGCAAAGACACAGGATTGTTTCTTGCATTACCATGAGACAACCCTTCCACCAAGAAACTAACATCCTTTTGACAGTGATACGGTGAGACATCTTAGGGTTGGCTTGATATCTTGAACAGATGCAAGTGGCAAACATAATATCAGGTCTGCTAGCTGTAAGATACATAAGAGACCCATTCATAGCCCTATATAAGTGTTCATCTACACACTCCCCCTTAAGATCAGGTCCAAGGGAGTGATTCCTAGCTATGGGTGTCTTAGCAATCTTACAATCAGTCATGTTGAACCTCTTGAGTATGTCTTGAACATACTTTGACTGACTAATGAAGATGCCATCTTCAACTTGCTTCACTTGAATTCCTAGAAAGAAATTGAGTTCTCCTATGGCACTCTTTCAAATCTGTTCTTCATCAGCTTCTCAAAGTCTTTGTAGATCCTTGGACTAGTTGAACCAAAGATGATGTCATCCACATATACATGAACTAGCAATATGTCATTTCCCTATCCTTTGATGAAGAAAGTTCCATCTGTAGTACCTCTCCTGTATCCATGTTTGCAAAGATACTGAGATAGAGTCTCATACCACCTCTTGGGTGCCTGATGCAACCCATAAAGAGTTTTGTCAAGCTTGCAGACATAATTAGGATGATCAGGATCTACAAAACCAGGTGGTTGTTTGACATACACCTCTTCATCAATCACTCCATACAGAAAAGCACACTTTACATCAGGCTGATAGACCTTGAAGTTCTGGACGCAGCAAATGCCAAAAATATCCTAACAACTTCCAGTCTTTCTACAGGAGCAAAGACATCAGTGTAGTCAATTCCTTCTTCTTGCCTGTATCCTTGAACAACTAGTCTAGCTTTGTTCTTTATGATAAAGCCTCTATCATCCTTCTTGTTTCTAAACACCCATTTGGTTCCAATGGTAGTCTTCCCATGAGGAAGAGGACATAGGTTACAAACTTTCTGTCTTTTGAATTGAAGCAGCTCCTCTTGCATAGTTACAACCCAACTTCCATTCTTCAGAGCCTCATAAACTTTCTTTGGCTCTATCTGGGATAAGAAACAAGAGTTAAGACAAACATTTCTTCATGGGTTTGTCCTTTTGTTCTTACCCATGTGAGAGCATCTTCAATGATGTTTGTAGTGGGATGAGACTTGTGGATCCTTAGCTGAGAGATCATAGCAAGTTGCTGAGAAAGATCTAAATTAGAGAAATTTAGATCTGGCATAGATGTTTCTCCCACCACATCAGCAGACTTATCAAGAGAAACTTCATCCAAGGAGTGTGTGACATCATTTATGTTGTCATCTATGGAGTGGTTATCAGCATTGTTGGACCAAAAGAACCAATGAGCCAGATCAGAAAAATCTTTAAGTCCCACAGACATCAAAACAACTGAAGTGGTCTACAATAGCTGAAGACAAAGTCTAAAGACAAAGTCTGAAGACAAAGTCTGAAGACAACTGCTGAAGACAAAGTCTGAAGACAAAGTCTGAAGACAAAGTCTGAAGACAACAGCTGAAGACAAAGTCTGAAGACACTGCTGAAGACAAAGTCTGAAGACCAAGATCTCAGAAGTTGTCACAACAGCTGAAGTAGTTCTCTTCAGTAGTTATGATGGTTTACTTTTCAATAGTTTGTAATCAGCAGTTTTATATTATGTAAAACATCTGAAGTTCTTACACTTTAGATGTTATAACTTCAGTAGTTGTAATGTTAGCTTGTACTTAGCTTTTTGTGAAGGTGTCTCAGTTGTTGTGGATATCTTTAGTACTTTAGTTTACTTTCATTTGTTTGTATAAATCAGTTAGCTGTCACTATCAAGTGACGTCGGCTGATGTCACATTCCCTTTAAAAGGAATGTTGACCTAATTTCCTTGTAACCAAAGCGTGTGCGTGAATGAAAACATTCTCTTTGCAGAAAACTTTCTCTCTCTATAACCGTCATTGTTTGATTGAATATTCATATTATTCTTGCTTAAATTTTGTTTAATTCTTGTGCTATTCCGCTGCAAATCTTAATCTAATTGGTCAAACTAGATCTCGATCCTTTCAAATGGTATCAGAGCTGGTTAATCATTGATCGATTTAACAATTGATCATTGAAACTGCTCTTTTGATATAAGTTTGATCGAATTAGCAAATTTGATAGAATTGGTTATAGAGTTTGATTTTCTCTTGCTTCCGGTGAATTAATTTGAGATTCATCTTGTTTAAAACTGTGTTATTGAGTTTCTTTGAGCTAGATCTGTTAAAATCTCATTGAACCTTTTGAATTGGTGAAAATGGCTACATCAATCAATGATCTCATAATACTAGCTCCTCAACAAAGCCTCCGATGCTTGTTTGGAGTGAGTATAACATATGGCAACGCCAAATGCTCCATCACCTGTGTGTCAACAGTTCAGGTTGTTGGAAATCTATGGTTCATGGACCATATAAGCCTATGGTGAGTAATCCAGAAACCAATGAGATGGTTCTGAAGAAGAAAGAGCAATACTCAGATGAAGATCTGAAACTGTTTGAAATTGATGCTAAAGCCCATGGAATTCTGGCCATGGCACTGCCAAATGAAATCTATTCTGGACTTATGTCATGAAACTTCTCATGACCTCTGGGTTGCTCTAAAAGAACAATTTTGAGGAACTGATGAGGTCTTGGCAAACAATAGAGAGATCCTTGCCCAGAAAATGAGACATTCTCTCATAGAAGGGCGAGTCACTGACTCAACAGTTTGAGCGATTTTCCTGTTTGATATCCGAGTTGAAAATGGTTAAACATGAATATACAAATAGTCAGATGAACAACAGATTCCTCAGATCCCTGCCTGAGAGATGGGACACATATACTATTGTCCTACGCTCCGTGCAAATTTGGACAATCTATCTCTCACCCAACTTCATGGGAAACTGTTAACATTTGAAAGAGAGATAGAAAAGAAAAGGAAATGGCTTCATCTGGGAAGCTCAGTGATGATTTTGTACCAGGGAATACAGCTCTGGTCAGTCATGAGTCAGAATATGCTGCATCAGAAAGTTCTTATGATGAGCATATAGCTTTCTCTTCAAACAGTGGAGATCCTGCTTTTGTTGGTGTTGATAGTAATTTAGGGTGTAGTAGTGATAATTTGTGCTTTTTGATGGATGATTTGAAAGGAATTTTCGATGATGATTTGGAAGAGATGGATATTTTGAGCCAAATGGCATTAATCAATATCAGATCTCAAAAATTTTACAAAAGGACAGGTAGAAAATTTCCTGGTTTCTCTGGAAAAACCAAAGTTGGTTTTGACAAGAGCAAGTTGATGTCACAAGTTCCATAGACTTGGACATTTTGCAAGAGAGTGTAGATCATCTGGATCTAACTCTTCTGCACCCTTTGTGACCTTTCTATGCAATAGCACACAAAACAAAGGGCAACATTCTACCAACTCTGGTCATCATTTACAAATTCAATCATCTCCTGCATATTTTGTTCCTCAAGGTCAAATGCCATATCCTTATCCTTGTTTTTACATGCCTCAGTCCAATCAGGTTCCAGTACCCATAGCTAACAACCACATGCCCTACCTGAGCCTCAACCATCTCAATCAAATCAACAATCTCAATCTCAATTACATCAAAGATTTTTCACACCTGGAGTTGTTGACTGGAGTAGCTTACCAGATGATCTTTCTTGTTATTCTGAACAAGTGTTTTCTGGTGCTGGTCAACATAGTGGTGAAAATCCTTTTGGAAATCTTGCTCTTATGGCCCTGGAGTCTATTGATGGTTCATGCTCAAATGCTTCATCATCACAGGTACCACAAGTATCTTTTGAGGCTAAGGCCAAGTTGTGTTCTGAGTCATGCATAGCTGTTTGTCTCAATTAGAGAAGCAAATGTAGCTTTAATTAATCAAATCATGACCTAGAGAAAGTGATTTCCAAAAGAAAAAATGAGTTTGAGTCTGTTTTAAAGGAAAAAGATGATGAGATTTACAAATTAAAATGCCAAATCACTGATGAAAAGGCAAAGGTAGAGGTCATTTTAGAGAATCATAAGAATCTCAAAGAAACACTTGCAGTTACTCAAGTAGAGTGTGAACACTGGGTAACATCCTGCAAGGGGTTTGAAATGCTTCTCAGTAAGCAAACAACTTCGAATGTGATGTTTGGGATTGGGTATAATCACACTGTACCTCCTACAGATTTTACTCCCAAGACAGAAGTGAAATCTGAAGGTGAAAGCAATTCCCAAACCACATCATCATGTGTCTCATCCTCAAGTGATAATGCAAAATCAGAGGATGAAGTCAGTAATAGTACCTCAGCTAATCAATATGCTGATGGTCTCACTGCTAATAAACACATGATCAAAGAAAAACTGAGCACTTCAGGTGTTGTCTCACAAAGTATTCAAAGTACTGAAGAGCAAGTAACAACACCTGAAGAACATTTCAAACCAAATGAAAACAAACATGGTTTGACAACTGCTAAAGAGTCTATCAGGAAATCCAAAAGTACTGATAGAAAACTTCTGAAGAACGAGTCTTTAGTTGTTACAAATCCTTTAGTACTTAACATAAGTACTGAGAGGAAGAAAGTACTGAAGAACACACCTTCAGTAGTTTCATCTTCTTCAGTGGTTGAACAACAGAAGATGAAGAAAAAACCATGTGAAATATGTGGTCTATTCAATCATCTCACTGATGAATGTTGGTACAAAAAGGGTTCAAATTTCAACAAAGATAAACATTAAAAAGAAAATTAATAAAATGAAAGATGAATTTGAAACCAAGTTTGTGCCACAAACATCTCAACTGATAACCCAAAGTTCTTACAAAAATCTAAAAAGAATGAAGGGGTTTATCATAAAACAGCTGAAAATATTCCTCATGGAATATCAAAACACCAGACTAAGTCTGTGTCTTTCAAAAGGAGGACATGGTGAGTCACAGGAACTAATCAAAACAAGTACTGATGTGTGTGCTGAACTGAAGGCTTTAACAACCAATCAGACATAACTTGTTATGATGGTTCAACATCTGTTGGGGTGAGTTAACCAGATAGATGTACCTGTGATTAAAGCACTGAAAAGGAAAACTAAGCCAAAATCAAAGGAATCCTTTTCAGCACCATCTCCACCTTCAAAGGTGTTAATCATGACAAATCAGTTAGTATAAAATCTGTTGATGAGAACAGACCCAAAACCAAAATGGTTTGGGTCTAAAAAGCTAACTAGTTTGTTGTGACAAATACAGGGTTCTTCAGCATGCCATAGAAGCATCTGGTATGTGGACAGTGGAGGATCTATGCATATGACAGGGAGCAGTTCTCTTCTTCATCACTACTCTCAAGGAAAGAAAGGATTTGTATCTTTTGGTAATGATGCTAATGGTTACATCATCGGCACAGGCTTTCTGTCAAATGGTGAGATAAGATTTGATGATGTTAACCATGTGGAGAATCACAGTACAACTTGTTGAGTGTCAGTCAAATGTGTGATAAAGGGCATGTTGCACTTTTCACCAGTCAGAACTGTCGGATTCTGACTTCCAATGTTTTTAGAATGATTGACAAGATATTGGATGAATATACTCTCCTGAAGGCCAACAGGATTGGAAGAGTATATGCCTTAGACTTATCAAAGAAAATTGATCTAAAAGGCCATCCATGTCTGTTCTCCAAGGCCTCTCCTCAGGAATCTGAACTATGGCACAGAAGGCTTGGTCATGTGAATCTTAAAAACATGAACCAGCTTATCCATCATGGTTTAGTGAGAGGTCTGCCATTAAAGGAGTTTAAATGTGATGACAACTGCTCCACTTGTTTAAAAGGAAAACAACACAAAGTATCATTCCCTCCAATAGAAGAACCAAAGTCCAGTGCCTGCTTGCAATTACTGCATATGGATGTTTTTGGTCCAGTAAGAGTGATGAGCATGGCAAAGAAAAAATACTATCTGGTAATTGTGGATGATTATTCCAGATTTGTATGGACCTTTCTTACATTCAAAAGATGAGGCTGGTCAAATCATCATCTACTTTGTGTTGCATGTGGAAAAGCAGTACTCCCTTTCTGTCAAGTGTGTGAGGAGTGATAATGGCACAGAATTTAGAAACCACACACTTGATGAATTCTATTTCTCTAAGGAATCAAGAGGCAGTATAGCATTCCAAGAAATCCTAAACAAAATGGAGTGGTGGAGAGAAATAACAAGACCCTTATTGAAGCCGCAAGGTCAATGTTGGCTGATTCTGGTTTGCTACTATCCTTTTGGGTTGAAGTTGTCAACACAGCTTGCTATGTGCAAAATAGAGTGTTAGTAAATCAGAGGTTGATGAAGACTCCTTATGAAGTGTTACATCATTTGGCTCCTCTGATTTCTTTCTTTAGAGTATTTGGGTGTCCCTGTTATATTCTTAACACAAAGGATCCACTTCAGAAGTTTGAATCAAAGGTGGATGCAGGGTACTTTGTTGGGTATTCATCTACTTGCAAGGCATACACAGTTTTTCATTGCAGAACAAAGATAGTTGAAGAAACCTTGCATGTAATGTTTAATGAATCTCCAAAGGAGAAAATCCCACAAAACCTTGTGGAGTTATTTGATTTGACATACTGCAATATCTTCCTTATCAGCCTCCACCTGTTGCAGATTCTGTGAATCTATCATCTCCTACAACTTGTCATTTATCTAGTGATACAAATGCAAGGTTTAGTGTTCACCTGCCTAAGTCTACTAACCTTGATGTTCCTGTAGCTTCAGCAGTTCCATCCACAACAAATGCTGATGAGATCTCTGACTCCTCTACTTCATTTGTATTGTCATCTCATTCTAGGTTTCAAGAGTCTGGATCAACATCTGTTGCTGCTGAATCTCCTACAAACACTTGCACAGATCTTATTGAGTACCAAGAACCGAAGAATCACCCTATGTCTCAGATCATTAATGAAATCAATGCTGGTGTCTCAACTAGAAGTCAATTGTCCAATTTCCGCTTTTATGCTCTCTTCATCAGTCAGCAAGAGCCAAAGAACTATCATATTGCATTAAGAGACAATGGATGGGTTGAAGCCATGCAACTTGAGCTTCTTCAGTTTCAAAAGCAGCAAGTGTGGGAACTGGTTCCTCTACCCCAAGGTAAGTATGCAATAGGCACTAAATGGGTGTTTAGGAATAAAACTGATGAAAAAGGCCAAATCATCAAGAACAAGGCCAGACTGGTTGTATAGGGGTTTTCACAAGAAGAAAGTATTGATTATGATGAAAACTTTGCCCCTGTAGCCAGACTGGAGGGAATCAGATTGTTCTTAGCTTATGCTGCTTTCCATAATCTTAAAGTTTTTCAAATGGATGTCAAAAGTGCATTCTTATATGGTAAAATAAAAGAAGAAGTTTATGTGTGTCAACCATGAGGTTTTGAAGATCATAAACATCCAGACTGGGTGTATAAGCTTGATAAGGCTCTTTATGGGTTAAAACAAGCTCCCAAAGCCTAGTATGAAACATTGTCTAACTTTCTTCTTCAAAATAATTTCACTAGAGGCTCCATAGATAAAACTTTGTTCATTAAGAAAGTAGGCATGCATAAGCTCCTTGTTCAAATTTATGTAGATGATATTATTTTTACATCCTCTGATCCACAGTTGTGTGATGCCTTTACCAAGTTGATGCAACAAAAGTTTGAAATGAGTGCCATGGGAGAACTACAGTTCTTTTTGGGTTTGCAAATCAAACAAATGGCTGATGGAACTTTCATTCATCAGTCAAAATATACAAAGGATTTTTTGAAAAAGTTTGATTTACAAAACTGTAAGTCCTGTTCTACTCCCATGTGCAGCACCACACAACTAGATGCTGATCAGAAAGGTAAAGCAGTTGATGAAACTCTTTACAGATGTATGATTGGTTCCTTGATGTACCTTACAGCTTCTAGACTAGACATTATGTTTGCAACTTGTGTCTGTGCTAGATTTCAGGCTGCACCTAAAGTATCCCATATGATTACAGTCACAAGGATCTTTAGATATTTGCAAGGAACTCAATCTCTAGGACTTTGGTATTCCACTGGGCACTCTTGCAAATTAGTTGCTTTCTTAGATAGTGACTATGCAGGGTGTAAATTAACCAGAAAATCAACCTCTGGTGGATGCCAATTTCTAGGAAATTGTTTAGTTTCTTGGCAAAGTAAGAAACAAACTTCAATTGCTACATCCACTGCTGAAGCAGAGTACATTGCTGCTGCAAGTTGTACATCTCAGATACTCTGGCTTCAGAATCAATTACCGGATTATGACATTACAGAGACTAAGACTCTTTTATTGATGGACAGTGCCTCAGCTCTTTGTATTGTTAAGAATCCTGTCCAGCATTCTACGACCAAACATATTGAGATCAGACATCATTTTATGAGGGATTGTTATGAAAAAGGTCTGATTGATCCAAAGTTTGTTCCTAGTGCTGATGAGCTTGCAGATATATTTACTAAGCCTTTGGACAGTGCAACTTTCTAAAATCTAGTGCTAAGGCTTGGTATGCTGCAGCTTGAATGATTTGACAACTACTGATGATCTCAGTTCACAAGTACTGATGAGTATTAGTATACAGTAGTCAAAAATAAGTACTGATAAGTTATTTTATCTTCAGTAGTTTTCTTAACTACTGAAGACTAAATTACTTAAAAGTACTGAAGTACTTTATTTGTTGAAAAGTACTGATGTGGTTACAACCACTTATGTCTGTTCTAATAGATAAGTACTGATGACCAATGAAACATCTGAAAATCAGATAATCTGCTGAGTAAGTGTTAAGGTCAAATGAAACAACTGAGATCTGTGAATTGACGACAACAACTGATGAGCAATTTTACTTTTCAATTTTTTCAAACAACTGCTGTTTCATTTCAAAACAACTGAAGCCAAAACCAAGTCTTCAGTAGTTTCAAACTACTGATGACTAACACTAAGTCTTCAGTTGTTTACAACATCTGAAAGCTAAAACCATGTCTTCAGTAGTGTTCTAACAACTGATGACTAACACCAAAACTTTTAGTTGTTTTCTTTCAGCCGTTTCATAACCTATAAATACCTAACCCTAACTTCAAACTTTTCATAAGTCGTTTTCTAAACGTTCATCTTCCATTAATGGCGACCATGCGAATCAAGCCACGACAGAACTGTGTTGCCTACTTCACAAAATCGGCCTTTTGGACTAAATTTGATGCTGCCATTGATCTGATGGTTGATTCCCCATATCAAACTACTTTTCTTCTGAATCCAACCATCTATCCCGATACCCTTCGCCATATCTGGACAAATGTAACTGTCCATACTAGTGAGAATGATGTCGTGATCACTCTCCAGTCGTTTGTAAACCAGAAGAAGGTGGTAGTCACTCCTGCTATCATTCGCCAAACCCGAGATCTGAATGATGCCACCTTTGTCACCAAATACTCGAAGGGCACCACTGATCTATCATTCATCAACCATGGATATGAGGGTGACCTAAGTGCTACAACCATTCTGAAGAAGCACTTCCATGATGCTGAACGCCTAATCTTTCACATGATCAATGTTTGTCTTGCCCCCAAATCCTCTTCATGGGATCAAATGTCATCCAGGTGGCAGCAGGTATTGTATTTTATCCTTGAACGCCAAAGCTTAAATTTTTCTGAAATTATATTTTTGGAATTAAAAGATCTGGCAATGAAACCTGTGAATAACAGATGGATATTATACCCAAGGTTTCTTATGGCTATAATCATAAATCAATTAAAATCTGATGGCCCTGTTGGCCTTGGAGTTCCTGCTGTGGTAGTTTTGCCAGAGGTATACTCCAGGCACAACTCTGACCCACACCTCAAAGAGGCTGCCAAACTGCTAAAACCCAAGCAGAAGGAACCCACGGCCTCATCCTCCAGATCCAAGGTCCCCTCCAAACCACAATCCAAACAAACCAAAAAGGCTACTCAAGGAGTTGAGTCCCCTGATGATGCCCCTACAACACAAAGGCAGGATGAAACTATGGGTAGTAATCCCCCTGTAGTTTCCAAGACTCTACGAGCTGAAACCGCTCAGGTATCCTCTCAACAAGATTCTGATGCAACCAAAAATGGGGAAACCACATTACTGGAATCTCTCTCACTTGAGAAGATTGCCATTGAAGAGCACCATTCACCCTAGGTGCAATCCTCTTCACACCTATCTCCCACTGAAGCCACCCCTACAAGCCCAACTATGGTTATTGTACAAGTGCTGACTCAACTACATTCCTTTAACCCTCCCCAGAAACTGATTACCACTGGGAAAACCTCAATAGTTGAGGGAAAGGATTATAATGTGGCTAATAACCCATAGCACAGGGATTACAAAGTTCAATCTCCCTATGTAGAAGAGGAGATTCGAACATCTGGTGAGGCTGCCTCTTCTCCTGTTTCCGCACATGACCAGGATGAAGGTGGTATCATTTCTAAGTCCTCACTAGAGGCAACTGCCAATGAAGGACATAATCCTGAGGCAGGAAGTCCCTAGTTCCAAGAAATAGGGATACATGTGAATACTGATCTACATTCAGCACATGTTCATCTTGATTTAATCAGGAGGTCAGATGATTTAGCAAAGACTAATGATGACCTGGGCTTTTTCTTTGAGGTT
This sequence comes from Flaveria trinervia, assembly GCA_025506515.1. NCBI lineage: Eukaryota > Viridiplantae > Streptophyta > Magnoliopsida > Asterales > Asteraceae > Flaveria > Flaveria trinervia. Next base: position 57,264,408 of record CM046442.1, read on the forward strand.
CTAGCCCACAACACCATTCTTGAGACTGAGGTATGCAGACTACAAGAACTGCTTGCCAAAATGTCACAAGAATCAAGTCCATCTGCCCCAATTCACCCATAGATGGCAGTGTCTTTTGAAGCTCTCCCAAACACTGAGCCACTCCAACAACTATGCCACCAGCCTCTAATTCAGGCACCATTTCTCAGGGACAGAACCCCTCTGAGCAAATGGTTGGTGCCTTTCATTCCTCCTTACCTCTCATCACTTCCATCATCACTGACATTGTGCATCAAGCCATTGATGAGAGGCTTTCCTCAAATCTTCAAACCTTAGTTGATAGTGTTGTTTCTAAGAGACTTTCTGACATTCAAACCCCTGAACCCAATGCAACCAAAAAGGGGAGTCCAAGTCAGTGAAAGCAGACAAAAGAAAGAGAGTTTAAGAGGAAGAAGAAAAAGAGAAGAAAGAAAAGGAGATGATCACCTACAAGAGAAAGAAGAGTTCTGAACAGACTGAAGGTGAGAAAAAGTTAGAAGAACTTATCAAAGAAGCTGATGAGCAACATATCAGATCTATGGATAAGATCATTGATTAGCTCTTCAGACAAGGTTTTGACACAGCCAAACTTGACTCTGAAATCAGAAGGCTAGAGATTCAAGAGAATGAACATAGATGGGCAACTTGGAGTGAGAATGAAAGGGAAAGGCTGGAAGCTATGACAAGATTCATATCAAAGCATTTGGGAAGATCAATCATTGAAGTGAAGTCATGGTCCAGAGACAGTATTTTGGAGTTAACCACCAAAATCTGTTCTTCTGAAGTATTCAACAAAGGATTGATCATAGAAGCTCTTGATGAAGCTGGTGCTGGGAAAAGGTCTGATATGGCAAAGTTGTTCAAAGCTTCACTCACAACCAAGATGCTAGAGTAGCCTTTACAATCTCCCAAACCAAAACAACAAATTTCTCAACCCTCAAAACCAACTCCTTTACACAAGAAACCTACTCAAACCACTACCAATGATGCACCCAAGAGGAAGAGAAGGGTGTTGAGGATGGAAGAAGAAGAAGAAAATGATGAGGATGATAGTCTGCCAATCTCTGTTGTTCTTAAACTAAAGATGCCTGAGCCCAGGAGTCAACCAACAACAATCACACCTGACATCCAAAGGCAAATGGTAAAAGTCAAACTTGAAGAAGAAGAACAGCACAAACAACATGATGAGAAACTGTTAAGGATGGTTGATAAAGAGTTTCCTAAGTCTTCATCCATACAAGTTATGAAGAAACATGCTCAGAGTTGTATGCTCTCAGATTCATATTTCAATATGAGAAAGAGAGAGTGAGAATTTGGCCTGACCCCAGAGTAAGTGACAGAATTCATAAAAAGAAGATTCTAAGTAGATACAATGGCCAAGTAAAGAAGATTGTAGATGCTGTGATAATGCTGGCCATTGTAGTGTCACCATGGGAAATCCTTGATGACTTTAAGAGAGCTTACAAGTCTAAGATGACTCCACAAACTTTACTAGAAAACAAAATGGTAAAGAAGGGGTTGATCTAAACAAGTGGACATTTTACTGTGTCTCTATCAAGAGGACAGAGAATCTGAACACTCTCACTATGACTGAACTTTATGAAATCCTTGAGGGATATCGTTTGAGATGGAAAGTAAGAAGGGCCACCAAGCAAGCCATCCTCTGAATCTTCCTGCTAGCAACGCTTTAATGGTTTCAAAAGGCTTAGCACCCCCACAACCTCAGCACTACCTGACTTACCAGCAGCCATCCTGCTCTTTTAGACCTTACATCATTTTTCCTGAGACTCCAAGGTCTCAAGGCTCAACACAATTCCTTCCAGGAAAGTTGTACCTTTGTCTTCGGAAGTGGACACTCCGGTGATTTTCAGTATTGTTTTGATGATCTTGAGTGTTTCAATCCAGATGATGTACAGTATGTGGACATTGTCCAATAGATGGCTCTTTTAACTTATAGATCGAAGAAGTTCTTTAATAGAACTAGAGGGCAATTCCCTCAAAACCCAACTACCAGCAAGTTTGGGTTCGATAAGACCAAAGCAAAGTGTTACAACTGTAACCAACTCGGTCACTTTGCAAGGGAATGCAAGGCTCCAAAACCAATCGGGGAACCCCACAGGCCTCCACACATCCCTCAACCTCAAAGCCCACTAGGAAGTCAAATGACATAGTTGCAATGGCTCAAGAAGTTGACTAGAGCTTCATGGTACAAGATGTGACTCCTACTCAAGCTCTCATGGCAGGAACAGACGATACTCAGGTACATGAACATCTCTATACACCAGCCTGTATAGCTATAGTTAAACTTTATTAGGATTACAATATGGAAATCAAATCTGATATTGAGTCTTTAAATATTTTAAAATCTAATTTTAAGAGAGCTGAATCTGACTATCAAAAGAAAATTGAGGAGTTAAAGAAAACTGTGTCTCTTTTAAAACATGAACACACTAACTAGAAGACTCAAATCAAGGATCTGATATCCAAATTTTCTGAGGCTCAAGCCCAGCTCGTCATTGCTAAGGCTCAGGCCAAGAAGCATGCTATTTCTGAGCAAAACTTCCAAGCTATTCTTGCATCATCCTCCCACTACAAACTCTGTAATCAGAACAAAGGAGGGTTGGAAACTAATGAAATTGCTCCACCACACTCTTATGAGTCTATTAGACAACCTAGATATGGTACTGAGGAGCAAGAGGTTCCAACTGCTGACCCTTCCTCACTAGAGTTGAAGGATGAATAAAAAATAGTGGCCACCACAGGGAAGGAACAGGTAGAAGTACCCATCTCCTCCTGTGAAGATCAAATCCTAACCACTAAGGCCAGAAGAAGCAGAGCTAAAGCTGTTAGAAGAACTACCAAGAAAGTGGCTGAGTCAAAGCTGAAGATTAACACAAAGCAAAAAGGTGTCTTTATCTCAGATGGATTCCAAGTGTTAGGTACTTCCGATTTAGGAAAAGAGTGTAATACTAGCACTCCTGTCCTACCAAAGGATCAGAAGTTAAAGGGAAAGGTCGTTGATGAAGAGAAGAAGCCGAAGGAACAACAACCTTCACAGTCCCAAAAGACTAACATTGCATGCATAATATGTGGTATGCATAACCATATGGCAAAAGATTGTTACTATAATCCTGCAAGCACACATTATGCAAATAATGCTAGGAAAGAAGGAGTCAGAGAAGGTTTCACATTTGGACCTTTTCAAACGTTTCAAGTGATGAAGAAGGGAAAGCTGGTTTCCGAAGCAAGGTTGCTTTCGGAAGAAACTGTTTCTTTCGAAGGGAAAATGGTCTCGGAAGCAAATGCAACTAAATTTCGGAAAAACAAGAAGATTCCCGTGAAACCATCCCAGAAGAAGACAGCTTTGGAAGAAAAGGTGGTGAAGCCTTCTTCCAAAAAGAAAGAAGCTTCGGAAGAAGGCCATGCTGCAAAAGCCTCTATAGGCTCATCCTCCAAGATTGACCAAAGGATTGACTGGAAGATCAAGGAAGATGTTGCAGCCCAAACCTCTTCTTCAAAGACATCTATCGAACCCCCATGCATCTCTTTTGGTTCAATTATGTCACTATCCTTGGAAGAACCCAAGACCAACAAGGCTTGGGCTTCCAATCAAAACTAACAATCTCATCTTATGTGTAGGGACATCCATATAATAAGAACAACAATGTCTAGATTGTAGACAGTGGATGCTCCAGGCACATGACAGGGAATAGATCTCTCCTTGAATAGTTTCAACACTATGATGGAGGTCCTGTCCAATTTGGAGGTGAGGCCGGAGGATATATTCTGGAAGAGGGAGTATATCCAATGGTAAGTTCAAAGTTGACAAAGTTAACTTTGTTAAATAGCTTCAACATAATCTGTTAAGTGTTTCTCAATTCTGTGATCAAAAGCACCAGATGCTTTTCACAGAACATGAGTGCATTATCCTCAAACCAGGGATGACCATTCCTCTGGAATTGGTACTTCTTAGATCTCCCAGGAAAGGGGATATGTACAAGCTGGATATGAACAATGCTTCCCCAATGGGTGAAGTATCATGCTTTCATTCTACAGCTGATAATGATGAGTCAACACTATGGCATAAACGTATATGTCATGTAACTTTTAAGACAATGAATAAATTGACTAAAAATAACTTGGTACATGGTTTGCCTAAAAAGGAGTTTTTCTGCAAAGATAATTGTGTTACATGCCTGAAAGGAAAGCAACACAGGACCTCTCATAAATCCTAATGTGTTAACTCTATCACTACTCCACTACACTTATTGAACATGGATCTTTTTGGTCCCACAAGTATAATGAGCATTGGAAGGAAATCATATTGCCTTGTGATAGTGGACGATTTTACAAGATTCACATGGGTATTATTTTCGAGAACTAAAGATGAAACCGCTGAAACATTAAAATCTTTTATTCTTAAAATTCTAAAATCAAATTGATCACAAGGTTAAAATTATTAGAAGTGATCAAGGGACTGAGTTTAAGAACTTCGTTCTTGACTGATTGTGTAACTCAAAAGGGATTGCCAGACAATACAGTGCTCCCAGAACTCCTCAACAAAATGGTGTTGCTGAGAGAGAAACATGACACTTATGGAGGATGCTCGAACTATGTTAGCTGATTCAAAACTACCTCTTACATTTTGGGCAGAGGCAGTTAGCACTGCATGCTATGTGCAGAATAGAGTTATTGTAGTTAAGCCACATGGAAAAACCCCTTATGAGCTATGGAACAAGAGGACACCGTTTATTGGCTTTCTAAGGTCCTTTGGCAGCAGGTGTACCATACTTAACACAAAAGACAATTTAACAAAATTTGCTGAAAAGTCAGATGATGCTATCTTTGTTGGATACTCTTCTAGCTCCAAAGCTTATAGAGTATACAATATTAAGAATCAACAATTTGAGGAGTTATCCAATATAGTTGTTAATGAGCACACTCCTTGTATTAGGGGGAATGACCCTCATCATATCTTTGATTTTGAATTGTTTCCAAACTATTCTAAACCATCTTCTGAGAATGTTTCAGCTGGAACAAGTGCTCAAAATGATACTGATAATGCTGCTGATGATCAACTATTTGAGCTATCGAGACTTCTTCCAAATTCTCCAAAAGATTCAATGAATGAAGTTTCCACCATTCACAGATCTGATAGCTTGACCATATCAAGGAATAGTGAACCTTCAACAAGTGAATCACTTGCTGAGCCTCAAAACACATCAGGTGATCCACCACAACACCAGGCAGAAGAAAGTAGTATTTTGAAGGAACATGCAACTGTTAATACTATCTCACAGCCAACCATTGATGATGTTTCTCATTCATTCAATCAGTCCTCATTGAATGACTTTGAAACAATAGCTGGACAGAGTGTACCAGTTCTTGAGCAGAACATGTCCAATCTAGATCTATCTCTACAACTGGAAGTGATTCCTCGTCTTTGGATTCATAACACTCATCCAACTAAGAACATAATATGGGATTTCTTTGAAGGTGTGAGAACGAGAGGGCAGACTCATCATGGGAATGTCCACATGTATTCATGCTTTTTATCCCAAATGGAACCCAAGAAGGTGGAAGATGCCGTGAAAGATAGTAGCTGGCTTGAATCGATGCAAGAGGAGCTGCTTCAATTCAAGAGACAGAAGGTATGGAACCTATGTCCGCTACCATCTGGTCAAGTACCTATAGGCCCTAAATCGGTTTTCAGAAACAAGAGAGATGATAGAGGCTTGATTATCAAGAACAAAGCAAGACTTGTAGTTCAAGGATACACCCAAGAGGAAGGAATCGATTATACTGATGTCTTTGCACCTTTTGCAAGACTTGAGGCACTTAGGATCTTCTTTGCTTATGCTGCATCCAAGGGCTTCATTGTTTACCACCTTGATGTCAAGTGTGCATTTCAATATAGGGATATAGATAGGAAAGTCTATGTGTGCCAACCTCTAGGATTTGAAGACCCACAACACCCCAACTATGTGTGCAAATTTGATAAAGCTCTATATGGGTTGCACCAAGCACCTCGGTTGTAGTATGAGACTTTCTCTCAGTTTCTTCTGAAAAATGGCTACACTAAAGGTACCATTGACAAGACTCTCTTCATCAGAATGTCTAGAAAGGACATTTCGCTTGTTCAAGTCTATGTCGATGACATCATATTTGGTTCTTCAAATGACCAAATGTGTAAGGACTTTGAAAGTATTATAAAGAAAAAGTTTGAGATGAGTTCTATGGGAAAAATGGACTTTTTTTCTTGGAATTCAGGTGAAGCAAATGAAAGAAGGGTTTTTCATTAATCAGTCTAAGTATGTTTCTCACATCTTGGAAAGATTGGAGATGAAAGATTGTAAGCCTGCTAAGACACCCATACCCGGAAACCACAATCTTTGTCCTGACCTTGAGGGGGAGGATACTAATCAACATTAGTATAGGGCAATTATTGGTTCCCTGATGTATCTTACTGCTAGTAGACCTGATATCATGTTTGCTACCTGCATCTGTGCAAGATATCAGGCTGCTCCAAAGGTGTCCCATCTAGCTGCTGTAAGAGAATCCTCAAATACCTCAAAGGAGCACCCAACTAGGTCTCTGGTATCCCAGAAACAAGGATTTCAATCTCTATGGATACTCTGAGAGTGACTATGACGGCTGCAACATTGACAAGAAATCCACATCAGGAGGATGTCAATTTCTTGGTGGAAGGATCGTGTTATGGCAATGCAAGAAGCAATCCAGTGTCTCTACATCAACTGCTGAAGTTGAATACATTGCTGTTGCTAGCTGTTGTGCTCAGCTGCTATGGATTCAGAATCAGATGTTAGACTATGGATTCGACTTTATAAGTACTCCTATCCATATAGACAAGAACAATGCTATCTCCATTACTGAAAATCCGGTCAAGCATTCCAAGACAAAGCATATTGATATCGAGTACCATTTCATCAGAGATATTCATGAGAAAAATCTGATTAAATTAGTCAAAGTTGACTCAAATGAACAATATGCTGATTTGTTTACCAAAGCTTTTGATGAACAAAGATTTAAGTATCTCATAACAGCTATTGGGATGATAAACATTGATTAGATTACCTCTTTGAAAAACCTTTTAATATGTAATGTTCTATGTCAATACAATTTAAGCCATGTTACAGAAGGTCTCTCTGAAATTTTCTAAGTATAAATTTCTTCCGTAGAGAAATTAACCCTCGGAATCTATTTTCATAACTTCCGACGCAAAATTTCTCAAAGGATAATTTTTTTCTCGGAAGAGTTTTTGGCCTCGGAAGAAGCGATTGATTTCATATCAGATCTACTTCCAAGACTTATACACACTCTCCATTCGAAAAACAATCCTGACCTTCGGAAGCAAAGTCTTTGCTTCGGAAGTAAGAATTGCCTTCGGAAGACAAATTACCTTTGGAAATGTTTTATATTCGAAAGAGAGATTTTACTATGCAACGGAAATCTCTTGGGCCCCACATTGTAAAAAGCAAAGACTCTATTAATGATGTTTGATTATTTAACTGATTTTAACTTTACTGCCACTGTCATTTCTTCCACTAAAACATCACATCACCTTATCCTAACCCCCATTACCGCCTTCCGACTCTCTTTTAAATAATCCCGACTACTCAATTTCATCTTCTTACTTGAAACTTTTACTGCCCTAGAAATTTTCTCTACTCCAACTTTACCCAAACTCAAATTCATCCTCACTCATCTCTCTCCAATGGCACTCAACCCTTAGCACAATCAAGCCGCACTTCTTGATTCTTCAAGAGATGCTAATTTCTCTGAAATCATCTCCTTTCTCACCCAATCATCTTACTACACAACCTTTACCGTTAACCCCACTGTTTAGTCCAATCAAATGGCCGAATTTTAGGAAAATGGTTAAGTCGAAACCCTGAACGGGATTCGTGTACTAAGGTCCAGCATTTGTGGACAAGAGTTGGTCATTACTGAACAACTTATCAGAGAGCATCTCGAACTTCATGACGAAGAAGCTCCTACTGAATTCCCCAAAGAAGATTTAGACAGAACTTATATCTGTTGAGTTTTGTCACATGTAAAACAAGCTAGTTTAACCATTTAAACTATGAAAACGCAGCGGAAAAAGGAGTTTAACATATGGTTTATAATCTGAAAATTTTTACTATTTTAAACCACAAATAAAAACTAAGAATAAGGATCAAAATGTATATGAAATAGTATGCTATCAAACAAGACATAACAACCATAGGGTGTTCATAGAATCAATCTTTCTTGAACAAGATGTTGCAGATGAAAAAAATGAAGGTGATGATGTTCTTGAATGTGTAGCCTCCAAAATAGAAGACCTCAAGCTTGTATACCCACAGCCCTTCCAAACACCAAACTTGTTAGGAGAGCAACACCAAGGAACTCTCTTGCTTTGTTCCTCAAAAGGTCCGAAAATTTCAGCTTGTTTTTCTTCCTGGAATCCGAAAATTCAGCCCCTTTTGGAGAGAGTTTTGCAATGTGTGTGTGAGAGAAAATGTGTCTTGGAGAGAGATGAGTTGGAAGAGTGCAAGTAAGTCTTAAGTCTTGAAAGAACCAAGACTAAAGACCCTTCAAACCCCCACATGGAGCTGCCAAAAATTTGTTTCAAAAATGGGTTCCCTCCATTTTGAAACTTTTATAAACTTGTACTCTTTCAACCCCTTAATTTATAAAACTAAAACCTATTTTAATTTTATATCATTAAGACACTTTTATTTGTTATTATTATTTAACTAACTTAAATAATGAAACAAATAATATCTCATGAACAAACTATCCATATAATATTGTTCTATTACAAAGCAATGTTTTAGAAAACCCATTTTCTAAATTGGTGTCAATGTTTATTTGTATCATCTCATCAACAAATAAACATTTATTGGTGTTTGTGCAGCTTGTTATTAGGTATGACCCGACTTGGATCATAACGTACTAACCACATAAATCTTGTATGTGTCTTGGGCATACAAGATCCAACAATATCCTCATGGGATATGGTGGAGATGTGAGCAGGTTGACAGTCTACAAGTACAACTTCTCATACAACTGGAAATTCCTCCTGCATATTGTTCTCCACTATCTGTCCAACAAATTTGGGGGATGGGATCAAATCGTTTATGAACTAGAATGCTTAGTTCATGGACTAGTGAGAGGTCTCCACTTCAATTACTCAAGATTTGTGTTCACCAATCTTATTGGGAATCTTCAAAGGGAATCATTATTCATGTATCCCTGATTCATTCATCACATAATCAACTGTGAGTTGTAATGGAGTATGCTTGTCTATGTAGCTGCTCTACCTGTCCCTCACATAAGGCCTACCATCTTCAAGACTTTGAAGAAAGTGTCCACCAACTTCACTGGAAGGTACACTTCTTTACTTCCAGGTATGATTGAGTGCATAGATCCTGGTGACATCCCTGTTCACCCCAAAGGTGATGAAACCACACCAGCAACCACCTCCACAATGCCAACACTGCCTTCTCTACCCATCACCATCACATACTAGAGATGCCCTAAACGAACCCTTGTTCAATCTACTCTGATTGAGCAAGCACCTCTTGTTCAATCCAAAAAGACTAGAGTTGAAATATGGGCTCCCACTCAGTCTGAGGTCTCACCATCCTTCTCATTCGACCACAATTTGGGTTTTGAGTGTCCTCTATCTCAACCCATGAGCACGACACCCAAACCAACAGCCCTCAGGTTGAGTATCTACACTCTTCTGAGCAACCAACAAGGGACAGCCCCACCAAAGGCTCAATGGCTGTAGACATTGACCAAGGTCCCGGGTCAGTAGGCTTAACATCCCTATCGTTCACTGATCTTCTCTTTAAAACTGATGAAGAGATAACATCTCTCCACGGCAATGAAATTGATCTACCACACCCTCTCCAAGGTCAACAGAGCCAAGAGAGATCCCTTATCTCTAGCCCCCATCAGCAGCCCACAACTAAGGTGAGTCTCACTGATATGGAGGGGACTCATACAGATTCAGTTGCCACTACAGAAGGTGCCTCAATTGACCTTATGGACAGTGGTAACATATCTGAGACTGAATTTGTAGCAACCATGCCATTTGATGACTCTGAAAGAGACATCATTCAGCAAGGGAAACTAGGGTGCCAAGAAACCACATCTGGTGGTGAGGCGGAACATACCAGGTATGTTACCTCATGTCCCCGTGATTTTTCAAAAGAAGATGAGGGAAGCATGCAACTCCTCATAAAAGACCTTCTATCTAATGTCTCAAACCTTGAATCCTTGGTTAGGACTTTAGAAGAAAGGTCTGCCACTTAGCAACTGAAGATTGACAATCTCAAGGCTCAACTTGCTGAGAAATAGACCGAGAGATCTGTTAGGCATGTACATGTTTAGGTCTCATTGACTTCTTCCTCTAGCTCATCTAGCTCTCAAGATGATGCTACCAAAAAGGGGGAGAATGTTTAGAGACAAAAACTTGAGGACCCACAAACTCATACTTCAACCTCAAAATCTTCTACTCCTATCATCACTTTGTCTGAGTCTTCCGAAGCTGAAATGGAAGCTGCGGAAGGACTGTTCAAGATGTCCGAGGAACTGATCATCACAGATGCTATCCTAGAAATGGCATTTGAGGTGAACAGTGAGGACCTTCTAAATCTACCTCTATCCCAGACACCCTTTCTGCCTCTCTCACAATCAGAATCCAGTCTCCAAGAACCACCACAGTTAGGCTCTTTAAAAGATAACAAAGGGAAAGGAAGATGACTTCGGAAGAGCATTAGGAACAGGAGAAGATTGAGAAACTAAAGAAGAAAGGAAGACTACCAACTGAGAAGTTGCTAGCTGCTAGTACAAAAGCAGCTGCAGCCAATAAGGAGGCTGCCAATAATAAAAGGAGAGAAGAGATAATTGATCAGCTTATCCAATTGGGAGCTGCCAATGAAGAAACACTCTTGTTATCACTAGAGGAGTTGGTGGAACTGGAAAAGGCAACCAGACTACAACTTGAGAAACAACAAGAAGCAGTCAGGTTGGCCTTAGAGAAAGAGAAAGAAGAAGAACAAAATGAGGCTGACTTGCAGCAGAGGAGAGAGAGGATAGAATTCCTAATCTCCAGAGGCTTCAATCTTCGAGAACTCTCTCCACACGACAATGAAACAATCCTTTGGCTCTACAACAAAGAGAAGGATCAATGGAGAAAGAGAGAAGAAAGGCTGCAAGAGAAAAGCTAAAGGAAAGGAAGAAGAAGGAGGAAGAAGCAAAGACCACTGCAACCAGAAAGCTCAGTGAAAAGGCCTGGATGAAGGACTATCTCCAGGCTCATGGCTTCTCTGGAAGGCAGGTGGGTCCCATGTCAGAGAGGACACTCCAACGGATTGTCAGCGAAATCAAGGCTGACATCCGCTTGGGAAAGAGAAAAGAGATGTACATAAGGGTAAAGGGGATGACCTTCACTACAGCTATTCAACCACAACCTGAACCCACACCCTTACCCTTCACCATAAAGACTGAGCCCTTCACCCCTGAACCCACATCCTAACCCTCACCCGTCTCATCCCTCAAGCACCTAAAATTCCCATCCTTCAACCTAAAACACTTCCAAATAACTTTCAACCACAACCTACCCAACAACCATCCCCTCAGCCTTCTCAACATCTCTCTCATGAGGAGTTCAAGGTAATCAAGACTAAGCTCACCAACTGCACAACTTTGAGCGAAGTCTCATGTGATGAAGATTCTGTCCACACTACCTATGTTGATGGATCTTCTTTTTCCCTCACAAGAGATCAATTCCTTGACTTATCTGGAGGAACATTGGACCAGGCAGCTAGACTTCTAGGTCTCAACTTAAATTCACTAAATGATACAGAGAAGGAACTTAGAAGTAAACTGGTGACTCTGCTGGATACTAAGATAGAGGACAAGATTCCTAGTCAGTCTCTTGTGCCTAGAAATGGATTAATCCGGTAGAGGTTCGATGAAACTTCTCACAACTTTGTTGTTGAGAGGGAGAATTGTGAAGTCAATAGACTTAAAGCAACCTCTCTGTTACACTCCAGCAGATTTGATATTGCTGAGTTAGCAGAGAAGCCATTCTCCAACCCCTCTAACTCTGAAGCTGCTGCATTCATTAGAAATCATCTCAGTAGTCTGCATCTAGCAGAGCTAACTGCAAAGGCCAAGATTGAACAAGAGTTGAGATTGAGAAGACAGGAAGACAAGGAAAGATCTCCTACCAAAGGCACTCCCATCAACTAACTTTTTTCAGAGGGCAACAACAGAGGGTACATATCATCCAAGGTGACGGACTGGACTTCCTGTCTACCAAGGATTTGTACAAACTTTTCAACACCACATCAGGGAAGAACAAAGAAATGGATAAGTATCTACTCTCCTTAGTGCTAAAAGTTATGAGAAGTAGAAACAAGTGAGGTTTTGGTAGCATCAGCCCAGGGGGAGTTTGTTAGATCAAGAAGAAGGCTGGTGCAACCAAAACCAAATCATTTAGATAATTTTGGTACTACATGCAAAGGCTTCTCAAGCTTAGCATGGAACTTCTAAAGGTTGTAGAGTTCTTTCGAATTTGGTACTACATACAAAGGCTTCTGAAGCTTAGCATGGAACTTCTAAATGTTGTAGAGTTCTTTCGAAGATAAAGTGAAAGAACAGCTTCTGAAGACAGAACACTACTTCCGAAGTCAAGAGCTTGCTTCCGAAGGTTAAGTCTTAGGAGAGCAATCAGAAGACTACTTCCGAAGTATGAAGGAAATAAGAAGTTCCAAAGCCTTGGAAGAAGCAGCCTCTTCCGAAGTATAAGTGGCTTCGGAAGTACTTGTTCTTCCAAAACCATTTAACCTTCGGAAGACACTACTATGAACTAGTGGACATAAGTATGATCTCTGACACTCCGCTGCAGACCTCTGATACTGAATGGCGTTTTCTCAAAGAGCCATGCAGTTGACCATACTTTATTCCACTGTTTACCTTTTGATGATAGTACATGTTACTAACTTTAGTTGGTGATAAAAGGTAAGTCAGGGACATGTCCTGAGTACCAAACCTCAGATAAGACTTTATCCGAGATACCTTAAACTATAGTCTTGTAGTATAGGCTTTAGTTATAGGATCCCAGCTGGTATCAAAGTACATCCGGCTGTAGGTAGTATTATATATAGTTTCTCTTTGTAACTCGAAAAGATAAGCTTGTAAGATTCTTGTAATATTTGAGTTGAGAAGCAATATATGCAAGTACCTTGAAAATTAATTTCTGTGTTCTGTATTACTTACTATATTGTGATCAACTCTTATTGACTCTATCTTCATCCGAATGTTGTTCAAGTGAGTTTGAGAGAAAAACAAAGTGTTTAGTGACCCTTAACCGATCCTGCACAAAGATGTTCCAATACCATGGCTTCATCATGATCTGCCATCAATGCTTGGTTTGGAAAAGCATCTTCCACCTGAAAGCTCTAGTCAAAGCCTCCATCTTCAATAGCAACAACAGCCTGCTGCCATGGCTTCAAATTCTAGGGAGCCTTGTCAGTGTAGTGGGTCTGGACTGGTTTGGCCACCATGTTCTAGGTTCTTACACTCCCTGCAAAGTGGCCCATCAAATTGCAGTTGTAACACTTGACTTTGCCTTTGTTTAGGCCAAACTTTCCACTCGTTCACTGTCCGAAACTTCATTACAGTCCGCTTGAAGAACTTCTTGGCTTATGAGTGAGAAGAGCCATCTGTTGGACTATCTCCATGTACTCCGGATCATCTAGATACATATAGTCCAGGTCTTCAAGGGTGAAAATAAAGCTGTGTTGGACCAAAAGAACCAATGAGCCAAGATCAGAAAACCTCTAAGTCCCACACGGTATCACAACAACTGTTGAAAGCCTCATCAGTAGTTTGACAAGTGCTGAAGACTTCAACAGCTGAAGATCAAGTGCTGAAGATCTTAACAGCTGAAGAATCAAAGTACTGAAGTACAACAGCTGAAGAACACAAGTGCTGAAGCTGAAAGACCAAAGTACTGAAGTACAACAGCTGAAGAGTTCACAAGTGCTGAAGATCAACAACTGATGTACAAAGTCTGAAGACAAAGACTGAAGACATCAGCTGATGATATCTACTGAAGTCATCAGCTGATGAAACGCCTGAAGGTCAAAGTCTGAAGATCAAGTACTGAAGCCTCAGTAGTTTGTCACAACTGCTGAAGAGTACTTCTTCAGTAGTTGTGATATCAGTAGTTTTATGTTTTATGTTTTTCAGTAGTTTTGTAAAACGACTGAAGAGCTTGTTCTTCAGTCGTTGTAGTTTCAGTAGTTTTATATTTTTTCAGTGTTGTAAATGAGATGTTTAACACTTAGGAACATTTGTAAGAAGATGTCAGTTGTTGACATCTTCAGTAGTTGTTAAACATCAGTAGTTATAAAACGGTACATGTCACTTTCAAGTGACATCAGCCTACGTCATTCTTTTCTTTATAAGGAAAGATGACTCACCTGTAATCGTGCCTTTGAGGCCGACAATCCTAATGCAATATTCCTTTTGTCGGATATTTCTCTCTTTATAACAAAATTCTTTTATCGTTTTATATCAATTGTTCTTGTTGAATTTGTCTAATTCTGAGCTAATCCGCTGCTAAATCTGTTCAATCGATTAAACCAAGGGCTGAGATCCTAACAAATGGTATCAGAGCAGGTTAATCATTGATCGATCTAACAATTGATCATTGAAACTGTTCAATCGCTCTAAGTTTAATCGAATTAGCAAAATTCGCAAGGATCTGTTATAGAGATTGAGAGTGTATCGCTTCTGGCCGTTTTATTTGAGGTTCTGTGTGGTTTTGAGCTAAATTTATTGTGTTTTTACTTGAATCTGTCTGATTTTCCACAATGACTACTTCTTCTAATGATCCTTTCAATACTGGATCCTCTACCAAGCCTCCGATCTTGGTGAGGAATGAGTATAACATTTGGCAGAGAAGATTGCTCCATCACCTGTCTGTCAATAGCTCAGGTTGTTGGACATCTGTGGTACATGGACCACATAAGCCAATGGTGAATGATCCGGAAACAAACCAGTTGGTTCCAAAGAAGAAGGAGCAATACTCCGATGAGGACAAAAGTTGTTTGAAATCGATGCAAAAGCCCATGGAATTTTGGCTATGGCTATTCCTAATGAGATTTACTCTGGGCTTCTGCATTGTGAGTCTGCTCATGACCTCTGGAATGCCATCAAAGAACAATTTGGTGGTACTGATGAGGTTTTAGCAAACAACAGGGAAATCCTCGCCCAACAATATGAGACTTTCTCTCATAGAAAGGGTGAGACTCTGACTCAACAATTTGAGCGGTTTTCATGTTTAATCTCTGAATTGAAAATGGTTAAACATGAATATACCAGGAGTCAGATGAACCATAGATTTTTAAGATCACTGCCTGAGAGATGGAACACATATACCATTGTTCTACGCTCAAATGCTGATGTTGATCGCCTATCTCTCACCCAACTTCATGGGAAACTGCTTACATTCGAGAGAGAGATAGAGCAGAAAAGGAAATTGGTTTCATCTGGCAAGCTCACTGAGGATTTTGTCCAAGGGAACACTGCCCTGATTGGACATCAAGAGTCAGAATATGCGTCATCTGAAAGCCAGTATGATGAGCATATTGATTTCTCTACAAACACTTCTGAGCCTGCCTTTGTGAGTGTGATAGTTATTCTGCTGGTTGTAATAGTGACAATCTATGTTTCATCATGGATGATCTCAAGGGGATTGCTGATGATGACTTAGAAGAGATGGATATTTTGAGCCAAATGGCCTTGATAAATATCAGATCTCAGAAGTTCTACAAAAGAACTGGAAGGAAATTCCCAGGACTCTCTGGCAAAACCAAAGTTGGTTTTGACAAGAGTAAGTTGAAGTGCCATAAATGCCACAGGCTTGGGCACTTTGCAAGAGAATGTAGATCATCTGGATCTAACTCTCCTGCACCCTTTGTGACTTTCCCTGGCAATAGTCAACAAAACAGAGGGCAACAACCTGTCAATTCTGGTTATCATCATCAACCACAATCTCCTGCATATTTTGTTCCACAGGGGCCAATGCCATATCCATACCCCTGCTATTACATGCCACAACCAGGTCAGGTTCAAGCACTACTGCTCAGCAACCACATGCACTCCCTGAGCCTCAACCATCCCAATCTCATCAAACTAATCAACTTCAACAACACAGCTTCTTCACACCAGGTGTTGTTGACTGGAGCAGTTTACCAGATGATGTGTCTGGTAATGAACAACTGTTCTCAGGTGCTGGTCAACATGGTGGTGAGCATCCTTTTGGAAATCTAGCTCTCATGGCTTTGGAATCCTCTGATGGATCATCCTCAAATACCTCTTCAACACAGGTATCACAGGTATCCTCTGAGGCTAAGGCCAATTATGTTCTGAAACTTGCATAGCAGCATTTGCCTCTATTAGAGAAGCAAATGTGGCTTTAATCAATAAAAATGTAGAGCTAGAACAAACATTTCCAAAAATAAAGCTGAGTTTGAGTCTGTGCTGAAAGAGAAAACTGATGAGATTTACAAATTAAAATGTCCAATTTCTGATGATAAGGCTAGGGAGGATGTACTCTTAGAGAAGTACAAAGACCTCAAAGATACTCTTGCTGTCACCCAGGTAGAGTGTGATCGATGGGTACAATCTTGCAAGGGCTTTGAAATGCTTCTTAGTAAGCAAACAGCTTCCAATGTGAAGTTTGGAATTGGTTACAATCACACTGCTCCTCCTACAGTTTTTGCTTCAAGAGCAGGAGCGGATTCTGATGGAGAAAGTAATGACCAATTCACCTCATCATGTGATTCACTACTTGATAAAGCACCATCAGTGTTGAAGTCAGTAGTAATCCCTCTGTGAACCTATCAGCTGATATTGATGGTTCAACTGCTGACACTCACATGATCAATGAGTTGATCAACCCAAGTGTTATCCCTAGCAGTACTGAGGGTACTGGAGAGCAGGGGATAACATCTGGAGTTCAAATCCTAATGACTGACAGCACTGAAGAGAAGAAAACTGTCAGTAGGAAGGATTTGAAGCCTACTAAGGAAGTTGACAAGAAGGCAAAAAGTGCTTCTAAACTGCGAAGAGCAAGTCTTCAGTAGTTTCATCTTCTTTAGTTGATGATCAACAGAAGATGAAGAAGAAACCATGTGAAATATGTGGTCTATTCAATCATCTCACAGATGATTGTTGGTACAAAAAGGGATCCAAACTCAAACAAAAAGAGAAAATTAAAGAAAATTTGGCTAAAATGAAAACTGAGTTTGAGTCCAAGTTTGTACCAGCAGCATCAAATCCTGTTACTCCTATGATCAAAAAGAAATCTAAAAAGGAAGGAGTGCAACAGGCAATAGCTGAGGTTGCTCAAAAGAAGATGGTGCAACACAAGAACTCATCATCAAACACCAATACCAATGTGTCTGAAGAGCTGAAAGCTCTCTCCCAGAATCAGACACAGCTGGTAATGATGGTTCAACATCTGTTGGGGAGAGTTAACCAACTTGATGGCCCTGTGTTGAAACCCCAGAAAAGGAGATCCAAGCCAAGGATTCCTCTTCTACACCATCTCCTTCACCTCAAGCTATTGTGTCCAATAAACCTGTTAGTTTACCATCTGTTGATGAGACCAGGCCCAAAACCAAAAAGGTTTGGGTCTCCAAAACTAACTGATTGTTTATTTATGCAGGTTTCTTCAACATGCCAAGTAGCATCTGGTATGTAGACAGTGGAGGATCTATGCATATGACTGGGAACAACTCACTTCTTAATGACTACTCTCCAGGAAGGAAGGGATTTGTTCCTTTGGCAATGATGCAAGAGGTTACATCATCGGGAAGGGCTTTGTTTCCAATGGGGAAATAAAGTTTGATGATGTCAACCATGTGGAAAATCTCAAGTATAATCTTTTGAGTGTCAGTCAATTGTGTGACAAAGGCCATGTTGCCCTTTTCACAAGCCAGAACTGCAGGATTCTGTCATCCAAAGTTCTGAGTTTGATTGACAAGGTATTGGATGCTCACACTCTCCTGAAGGCCAACAGGACAGGAAGAGTGTATGCCTTAGATCTTTCCAAGAAAATTGATCTCAAAGGCCATCCTTGCCTATTTTCCAAGGCCTCTCCTCAAGAATCTAATCTATGGCATAGAAGGCTGGGACATGTTAATTTCAAGAACATGAATCAGCTGATACACCATAGTTTAGTGAGGGGATTGCCTATGAAGGAGTTCAAGTGTGAAAACAACTGCACTGCTTGTTTGAAAGGAAAACAGCACAAGGTTTCATTTCCACCTATTGAAGAACCAAAGTCCACTGCCTGCTTACAACTTCTTCACATGGATCTCTTTGGTCCTGTGAGAGTGATGAGCATGGCACAGAAAAAATACTGTCTGGTAATTGTGGATGATTACTCCAGATTTGTATGGACTTTCTTTCTACATTCAAAGGATGAAGCTGCACAGAAGATCATAAACTTTGTGTTGTATGCTGAGAAGCAGTATTCCCTCTCAGTCAAGTGTATTAGAAGTGATAATGGAACAGAATTCAGGAACAATACACTTGATGAGTTCTACCTTTCCAAGGGAATAAAGAGACAGTTTAGTATTCCAAGAACTCCGAACAGAATGGAGTTGTGGAGAGAAAGAACAGGACCCTCATTGAAGCTGCAAGGTCTATGTTGGCTGATTCTGGACTGCCATTGACCTTTTGGGCTGAAGCTGTCAACACAGCATGCTATGTGCAGAATAGAGTGCTAATAAATCAGAGGTTGATGAAGACTCCATATGAAGTTCTACATCATTTGGCCCCTCTCATTTCATTTTTTAGAGCATTTGGGTGTCCCTGTTTCATTCTCAACACAAAGGATCAGCTCCAGAAATTTGATCCTAAGGTGGATGCAGGGTACTTTGTTGGTTATTCATCAACTTGCAAGGCATACAGAGTCTTCAATTGCAGAACAAAGATGGTTGAAGAGACTTTACATGTCAAGTTTAATGAATCTCCAAAGGACAAGATTCCACAAAGCCCTGTGGAGCTCTTTGATTTGGACATACTGCAATATGTTCCTTATCAATCTCCTGCTGTTGCTCCTGTCAACAGTTCACCACCTGGTGTTACTACTGAAGATGATGATGATAGTAGTAATCACCTCTTCAGGTTTAGTGATCAACTGCCTGAGTCCTCTAAACCTGATGCTCCTGTAGCTCCAGCCGCACCATCCACAACAAATGCTGATGAGATTTCTGCATCCTCAACTTCATTTGAGTTGCCACCATCTTCATGGTTTCAAGAATCTGCATCAACATCTGCTGCTGCTGAAGACCCTACAAACACTTGCACAGATTTGATTGTTTACCAAGAGCTGAAAAATCACCCAATATCTCAAATCCTTGGTGATATCAATGCTGGTGTCTCAACCAGAAGTCAGTTGTCCAATTTCTGCTTCTATGCTCTCTTCATCAGTCAGCTAGAGCCAAAGAACTATCATGTTGCTTTGAGGGACAATGGATGGGTTGAAGCCATGCAGCTTGAGCTTCTTCAGTTCAAGAAACAGCAAGTGTGGGAGCTTGTTCCTCTACCCCCAGGTAAGTGTGCAATAGGCACTAAATGGGTGTTTAGGAATAAAACTGATGAAAATGGGCTTATTGTTAAGAACAAGGCCAGACTGGTTGTGCAGGGGTTTGCACAAGAAGAAGGTATTGATTATGATGAAACCTTTGCCCCTGTAGCCAGACTGGAGGCAATTAGATTGTTTTTAGCTATGCTGCACTCCACAATCTTAAAGTTTTCCAAATGGATGTCAAAAGTGCTTTTCTATATGGTACAATAAAAGAAGAAGTTTATGTGTGTCAACCACCAGGCTTTGAGGATAATAAGCACCCAGAATGGGTATATAAGCTTGATAAAGCTCTTTATGGGTTGAAACAAGCACCTAGAGCTTGGTATGAGACCTTATCAAACTTTCTTCTACAGAATAATTTCACTAGAGGCTCCATAGATAAAACTTTATTTATTAAGAAGGTGGATCAGCATAAGCTACTTGTTCAAATTTATGTTGATGATATTATATTTGCATCCTCTGATCCCCAATTGTGTGAGGATTTCCAAACCTTAATGCAACAGAAGTTTGAGATGAGTGCAATGGGAGAATTACAGTTCTTTCTAGGTTTGCAAATCAAACAAAAAGCTGATGGAATTTTCATTCATCAGTCTAAATACACAAAAGATCTTTTGAATAAGTTTGATTTACAAAACTGTAAATCTTGTTCTACTCCCATGTGCAACACCACACAATTGGATGTTGATCAGAAAGGTAAAGGTGTTGATGAAACCCTTTACAGATGTATGATTGGTTCCTTGATGTATTTAACAGCTTCTAGACCAGATATTATGTTTGCTACATGTGTTTGTGCTAGATTTCAGGCTGCACCTAAGGAGTCTCATCTGATTGCAGTCAAGAGGATCTTTAGATATGCAAGGACACAATCTCTAGGCTTATGGTATTCCACTGGACATTCTTGCAAATTAGTTGCCTTCTCTGATAGTGACTATGCAGGATGTAAGTTGACCAGGAAATCAACTTCTGGTGGATGCCAATTCCTAGGCAACTGTTTGATTTCTTGGCAGAGTAAGAAACAAACATCTGTTGCTACATCCACTGCTGAAGCCGAGTACATTGCTGCTGCAAGTTGTACATCCCAAATACTCTGGCTTCAGAATCAACTTTTGGATTATGGCATTACAGAGACTAAGACTCCATTATTAATGGATAGTGCTTCAGCTCTTTGCATTGTCAAAAATCCTGTCCAGCACTCTAGGACCAAACATATAGAAATTAGACATCATTTTATAAGAGATTGTTTTGAAAAGGGTCTAATTAATCCTATGTTTGTGCCTAGTGCTGATGAGCTTGCAGACATTTTTACTAAGCCTTTGGATAGTTCAACTTTCCAACTACCTGGTGTTAAGGCTTGGTATGCTGCAGCTAGAATAAGTGACAACTACTGATGATCTCAGTAATTACTGATGATCATTGGTAACCATGTCACATATAAGTACTGATGAGTATTTTACCCTCAGTAGTTTTTATAACTACTGAAGGCTAAATGCTTTAAGTACTGGACTTTATCTGTTCTACACTACTGATGTAGTTACAACTACTGAAAATCAGTAGAAACAGATAAGTACTGATGTCCTATGAAACTACTGAAAACAGCTAAAAGCTGATGAGTAAGTGTTGAGGACAGTATGAAACAGCTGAAAGGCTATGAATTGACGACAACTACTGATGAGTACTCTCTCTTCAGTAGTTCACAAACTGCTGTTTCTTTATAAACAACTGAAGCAATACCATGTCTTCAGTAGTTTCACAACTACTGATGACTAACACCAAGTCTTCAGTTGTTTACAACAACTGATGGCAAAACCACGGTCTTCAGTAGTTTCACAACTACTGATGACTAATACCAAGTCCTCAGTTGTTTCAACATCTGAAGTCCAACTTGTCTTCAGTAGTTTTTAAAACTACTGATGCCTAAATCAGAGACTTCAGTTGTTTCAACGTCTGATAGTAAACACCATGTCTTCAGTTGTTTATAAACTGTTGACCACACCAATACCATCAGTCGTTTCAAACGTCTGAAAGTTAATACCACGTCATCAGTAGCTTCAAATACTGATGACTAACACCAAAACCTTCAGTCGTTTCATAACCCGTACCCTATATATACCTGATCCCTCTTTCAGAGTTTTTCATTCTTTCCGACCTAACTTTTCAAAAGCTCTGAAAACCTTTCACCTTCATTAATGGCGACCATGCAACTCAAACCTCGACACAACTGTGTCGCGTACCTTACAAAATCGCCCTTCTGGACCAAATTTGAAATGCTATAGATCTTATGGTCCAATCCCCACTAAAAACGGCTTTCCTTTTAAATCCAATCATTTATGCCGATTCACTACGTCAGTTCTGGATGAATGCGACCGTTAATGGAGAATCTATCATTTCATCTATCCTCGCATAAGGTGGTTATCTCTACTGCTACCATTCGCCAAATATTGCTGTTAGATGATGCTGCCTACCCTGTTGGATATCCTAAGCGCCAACTTGATCTCTCCTTTGGACAACATGGATATCAGGGTGATCTTAGCGCTTCAACAATCCTGAAGAAACATTTTCCAGATGCTGAACGATTATTATTTCATATGGTAAATGTTTGCCTGGCTCCGAAGACTTCCTCTTGGGATCAACTGTCTTCCAGATGGCAACAGGTATTGTTCTCTATCCTTGAACAAGAACCACTAAACTTTTCTGAAATAATTTTTCTTGAACTCAAGGATATGGCCACAAAACCACTTTCTAACCGTTGGATACTATATCCTCGGTTATAATGGCCATAATAGAGAATCAGCTTTCTGCTGAGGGACTAGTTGGTCTGGGAGTCCTGCTTTGGCTGTATTGCCGGAGGTATACTCCCGACACAACACTGACCAAACTCTCAAACAGGCTGCCAAGCTGCGCAAACCCACGCAGCTGGAACCCACAGCCTCCACCTCCACATCCAAAGTCCCCTCCAAACCCACAAAGAAGAAGCCTAAGAAAGCTCTCAGGGAATTGAGTCCCCTGTGGATGCTCCTGCAGCACCAACGCAGGTTATCTCTGCTGGAAATAACCCCCCAGTAGAGACTGTGACTCCACCAACTGAAGCCGCTCAGGTTTCCTCTCAAAAGGAACCTGAAGCAACCACTCACAGGGAAGCCACAATGCTGGGATCCTCCTCACTTGAGGGGATTACCATTGAAGAGCACCACCTGTGTCCGGGTGCACACTGCTTCCACACCCTCTCCTGATGCAACCGCCCCTCAAAGCCCTACTATCATTGTTGCAAAAGTGCTGACGCAGTTGCATTCCTCACCCCCCACCCAGACACCAATTACTACTGGGATAACCTCAACACCTGAGGGGGAGGATCAAAATGCTTCTGTCAACCCACAGCACAGGGGTTATCATGTTCCATCTTCTAGTGTAGATAAGGAGGTGCGAACTACTGGTGAGGCTGCCACTGCTTCTGACTCAGCAAATGACCAGGATGCAGTTGGTAACATCTCTAAGTCCTCACCAGTGGCAACAGCTGATGAAGGACATAGTCCTGAGGCTGGAAGTCCCCAGAACCGAGAACAAAGGGCACATGCTACATCTGGTCTACACCAGAGCATGTATATCCTGCTACAAGCAGG
The DNA here is from genome assembly GCA_025506515.1 of Flaveria trinervia. Classification (NCBI taxonomy): domain Eukaryota; kingdom Viridiplantae; phylum Streptophyta; class Magnoliopsida; order Asterales; family Asteraceae; genus Flaveria; species Flaveria trinervia. The sequence goes on from CM046442.1 coordinate 57,287,733, forward strand.
AGGTCAGGTGATTCAGCATATGCTGATGATGACCTGGGCTTCTTCTATGATGTTCTTGCCCAGAACACCGATCTAGAGGAGGAGTCAGTAGACTGCAAAACTACTTGACCAACTCTCTCAAGGAGTAAGACCATCTGCCACCACATCAACCCAACAGATGGCACCTTCCTTGAAGGTCTCCTAAACACACAACCACCACAAAATCTCAGCCACCTGCCTCTGTTTCTGGCACCATTCCTCAGGGACAGAACCCCCTGAGCAACTGGCTGCTATCCCTCAAAATCCCCTATCTCTCATCACCCCACAGCTAACTGAATTGGTGATCAAAACTGTTGATGAGAGACTTTCTTCTGTCTTACAACCCATGGTGGAGAAGTTCTGAGCAAACAACTTTCTGCTACTCAATTCCCTGCAACCAATGCACCCAAAAAGGGGGAGAGTTCAGCAGTGAAAGGTAAAAGAAAGAGGAAAGAGAAGGAGAAAGAAACAGAAGGACAGTAGTGGGAACTGAGGAGTTGGTGAGGAGATGAGAAAGAGAAGGAAAAAGAGAAGGAGGAGGCTACCATGGAGAAAGTGACTGAAAGTTCAAAAGACTTTTATGTCACATACAAGAAAAGAAGAGGATGAAAAAGAGAAAGCCTTGGAGCTGATGGTGAAAGAGGCTGATGCCGAACACAGCAGATCAATGGATAACATCATTGATCAGTTGTTTAGGCAAGGCCATGACACTGAAAAACTTGATTCTGAGATCAGAAGACTAGAGATGAAGAAATCCAATCAAGATGGTCAAGTTATGATGTGTCAGAAAGAGAAAGGCTGGAGATCATGATCAGATTTATAGCAAAACATCTTGGAAGATCATTGATCGAGATCAAAGCTTGGTCCAGGGACAGTATCTTGGCAATAACCACCAAGATCTGTTCGTCTGAAGAATATACAAAAGGTTTAATTGTTGAAGTTTTAAATGAAGCTGGTGCTGGGAGCAGGACTGAGCTAGCAAAGCAATCAAAAGCCACACTCACCTCAAGGATGCTAGCACAGCCTGTCAACATTCCCACACCTAAACCACCCAAAACACAACCCACCAAACCAACTCCCTTACCCTCAAAACCCATAGCCGATGATATACCCTTGAAGAAGAAGAGAAGGATATTGAGGCTAGAAGAAGATGAAGAAGATGATGAAGACAGGCTGCCGCTATCAGCTGTAATTCAGTTGCCTAAGGCCACAAGTCACTCCTCAGCAATTACTCCTGAAGTCCAGAGACAAATGGTTAAAGTGAAGCTAGAAGAAGAAGAGCTTCATAAACAGCATGATGAGGAATTGCTGAAGAGAGTTGACAAAGCTTATGCAGCCACATCTTCCATCATCAATATGAAGGAGCAAGCCCTCAGACTTACACTCTCAGGCATACCTTTCAATATCAAAAGGAAAGAGTGAGGATTTGGCCTGATCCCAGGGTCTCACAGAATTCACAAGAACAATATACCTCGGAGATACATTGGCCAGGGAAAAAGATCGTAGATGAAGTGATCTCTCTGGTCTTTGTAGTTTCACCCTGGGAAATCCTAGAAGACTTCAAGAAGGCCTACAAAGCTAATCTAACCCCTCAGAAGATGCTGGAAAACAAAATAGTGAAAAAGGGGTTAGTTTACAAGAGGCTTGAGGAAGTCAGGAAAAATGAGCTCCAGTTGTTCCTAGAGGGTAATCACCCGGATGAGTTCGCTTACAGAGTAATAACAACTGTGGAGCTAAAGAATGGGAAACAGGCCAAATACCTGTCTGAGTATTATGGGCGGAATCACTATTTGAAGGAGGTGCTGAAGAGCTAACCATGGAGGAACAAATCACCTTCCTTGAGGCCTACACAAGAGAGTCGTACAGACTCATTATGGGGAAGTGAATCTCATGAATGGGATAACAACTCTGTGTCCAATTCCCCAAAACAGAGTTCCCATTCATACTCTGCCAAACAAATATTTGAGGTTCTTCCCAGGCCGGAGCGTACATGGGTCATCTTCTCTACTGATCAAGAAGGAAAAAGACCAACATTTTTGCCATCAATAAGTGGGAGTTTAAATAAGTTAGAGGTTTTGGCTGCATTGGTTCAGGGGGAGTTTGTTGGACCAAAAGAACCAATGAGCCAAGATCAGAAAACCTCTAAGTCCCACACGGTATCACAACAACTGCTGAAAGCCTCATCAGTAGTTTGACAAGTGCTGAAGACTTCAACAGCTGAAGATCAAGTGCTGAAGATCTTAACAGCTGAAGAATCAAAGTACTGAAGTACAACAGCTGAAGAACACAAGTGCTGAAGCTGAAAGACCAAAGTACTGAAGTACAACAGCTGAAGAGTTCACAAGTGCTGAAGATCAACAACTGATGTACAAAGTCTGAAGACAAAGACTGAAGACATCAGCTGATGATATCTACTGAAGTCATCAGCTGATGAAACGCCTGAAGGTCAAAGTCTGAAGATCAAGTACTGAAGCCTCAGTAGTTTGTCACAACTGCTGAAGAGTACTTCTTCAGTAGTTGTGATATCAGTAGTTTTATGTTTTATGTTTCAGTAGTTTTGTAAAACGACTGAAGAGCTTGTTCTTCAGTCGTTGTAGTTTCAGTAGTTTTATGTTTTTCAGTTGTTGTAAATGAGATGTTTAACACTTAGGAACATTTGTAAGAAGATGTCAGTTGTTGACATCTTCAGTAGTTGTTAAACATCAGTAGTATAAAACGGTTACATGTCACTTTCAAGTGACATCAGCCTACGTCATTCTTTTCTTTATAAGGAAAGATGACTCACCTGTAATCGTGCCTTTGAGGCCGACAATCCTAATGCAATATTCCTTTTGTCGGATATTTCTCTCTTTATAACAAAATTCTTTTATCGTTTTATATCAATTGTTCTTGTTGAATTTGTCTAATTCTGAGCTAATCCGCTGCTAAATCTGTTCAGTCGATTAAACCAAGGGCTGAGATCCTAACAAGCTGCCACAACTTTCATGAGAAGACTAGAAGCTTGAGAAAGAGCTTGTCTCTGGAATGGGCTCCTTAAGTGTAGTTCTCCTGGTGCTCTAGGAAGGTGTGAAAGGCCTTTGGTGAGTTGTCAGGGTAGCTATGAGATGATATTGGGGTTATATGCTATACCTTTTCAAACACATGAGGGATGAAACCCATTGATTGTTGGAGTTGCCAGATGAACCTTGCATGTTCATCTATATCTGGTACCCACTAAGGATTCCATATAACTCTGTCAGAGTGAGAGTTTGAGATTCTCATTCCTCTTGATCATCACACATGTGTGCCACTGCCTAGGAAGTGAGGACATTAACTTCTTTACAATGGCTCTTTTTCAGGAGGAATCCTCCACCCACAAGGGTATCCACAATCTCAACATACCTGAAGTATTGCTGAGTCATGGTTTCACTTACTTTGAAGGTGAAGTTTTCAAACTGCTGCTTCATAAGATCCTTCTTGTTCTCCTTGGCTTTAGAGGAACCCTCATACATCAGTTTCAATGCATCCCATAGCTGCTTAGCTGTTTTGAGTTACTTGAAACCTCGGTATACGGAGTTTGGAAGAGCGGTTTGAAGGGCTGTCATGGCTTTTCTATCAATCTCTACTCTCTTCCTCTCTTCATCAGAGTAGTTTGCCACAGCCATGGGGATCATACCACCGCTAGTAGAAGAAAGGGTGCTTGGTATGTAAGGTCCATTCTCAATAGACTCCCATAGTCTTGAGTCTAGAGACTTGATGAAACCTTCCATTCTTAGGCACTAGCTGTCAAAGTCATCAAGAGTGATCAATGGGGACTTGTTCATGGTTCCAGTTTCATATCAGTTTTGGAAATGGCTGCCATTTGAAAAGTTTAGTATTTGTGTGAGTGAGGGATCTTAAGATGGTGAGATCTTATATCAAGATCCTAAAAGCTCTGATACCAAATGCAGGACCGTTGTAGGGTGGTCAAGTACAACACAACAACACAAAGAGGAGAGTAACTAAACTTAATCAAATAGTGAGTTGGATTAACCACAAGTAAAGAAACTAAGAACACAAGTAATTAAGAGACAGAACACCAGAGCAAGATACACAAGGAGATGGTTTTCAAGATTATTGTATATTGCCTTCTCAATGTTCTATTACAAGTGTTACAAAGCATAAAAATAAAGTTACAAGAACACAAGATACTTATACTACATCCTACAGCCGACCATACTATGAAAGCCAGCTAGATACAATTGACTAGACACAACACAAAATCAATTGTAGAGGCAAAAAGGCAGATTGCCTGTTTGACTTTATGACTATGAAATACCATAGCTCACATCCTTATCTATTACAAAAAGGATAAAGTACATGAATTAGAAAGTTTATAGACTCAAGACCTCAATGTATAGTTACCAAAAGCACGGACATTTTCACCAACTCATGTAAGTTGGTGACTCTACAGAGTTGTAGTGGAAACGGGTCCAGCATTATAGTAAAGTACATGAGATAAAGCATGTTGTTAAAGTCTTCTGAAGAAATCTGTCTTCAAGAGTGAGCATCGGAAGACTTTGTCTGTGAAGCTTTGGAAACTTAATCTGTGGCTTTAAAAGATATTGGTCTTGCCTTCAGAAGATTTTACACATATAATATTTCTATTGCTTGTGTGAAACTTCCAAAGCATTCTTCTTAGTACTTGTGCAACATGCATGCAGAAAGACCTTAAGTATTTGGTTGATTAAGCCTCTTCATATAATCTCTACAAGATCAGATCATTTTAGAATTCTACTTAATGATGAGGAGACAGTCAGATAGGTCATTAGGAAAGGCCCCTAGAAAATTTTGTACGATATGAATATCTTCTAACTTTCTCTTTCTTCGCCTTCATTTCTATCACATGAACCGACATAGCTAGGTTCACAACATTGGCTTTCTTATCTAACTTATCACTAGCTTGCTTGTTTGACTTTCCAACTTCTTTCTACTACTCACTATATTTTCCCAATGTCCATCTCAATCATTTTTATCCAGCTACCTCAAGATGTGAAACCAATTTTTCTAACTTATGAATTTTGTTCGTATAAGGAGCATAACCTAACCCCATTATTATACGATTCTAGAATTCCAGCTCTAAGATTTGCATCTCATTCATCGAGCAGTAGTTTCCAGTCACCAAAGCTCTGAGCTTATCTCAAACCATGGCTAGCATAGCCTCTCTACCTTAGGGTTAAGCTTGTGCGTTTTACCATGTCAGTGATTTACCTATTAGTGAGTATGCAAAATACTTCATTTTCTATTTTTAGCATAGTTGTTGATACCTTCTATAGTTTCTATTTTTTTTCTCAATCTGACGGGTAGGTGTACTGTTTCCCTTTTCTTTTCATACTCTTTTAACTATCATAACAAAAATCCCTAGTTTGTGAAAAGATTCCTATTACCTTATCAAGGCATAATGCTAAAATGTTCAAACTACTAATGCTTCATAATACATGTGAAGGGATTATACTCTACTACAACTCTCCAAGGACCATGTACATTCCAAACAAACAGTTAATTGCACAATCACTGAAATGCTAAGAGAAACGTTTCATACAGACTAGGACTAATGCTAGAATATGAATTCTCTAAAGGCTCTAAATTGATTAGCGCTTACATAAGAGTAAAGGTTACACATGTTCCTTGAAGTTAATGAAGTCTTCAAAGGACTAAGACACCGCTAAGCTAAAGTATAGAATGAAAGGTTTGTACAAACTATGACCGTTATCTCAAGGTAGGGTTTGCTAGATTTTGTACAAACTTGTCAAGTACAAATCGTTATCCATGATTCGAGTATCAAAGATATTGAAATAACCAAAAGTTAATCAGCCGAAGATGTATTATGGAACAATTGGGAGAGAAATCAATTGAGAAAAGAAGAGTCTGAGGGATCCATTGAGCATAGCTAAGAATCTAATAGAGTAGTCATATACCTTGAGTACATCATGTCTCTTGTCTACTAGTGTCTTGTTAGTCAACATGTTCGTCTTCCGAGATTCAACCCAACAAGTTGTAAACAATGGCGTCTATAGCAAATATGACACTGACGAACGTACGAAATAGAGGTTGGCTTAACAACCAAAATCCTTAGACGAATTCTTATAGTAGCATTTGTTAATCCAATTTGAATATAAGTCAAATACATAATGACAGGGTGCACTTACCTAAAGCTTTCTCAATGCATAAATAAATGATACAATGTGCACAACTTCCCAATTATGTATATAAAAGATAGCTTGAAAGACAGAATATGTAAGCATAGCCAGTACTACACGTAGAATATTCACATGTATATTATTTCACACATAATCTTATTATGCATACTACATGTGGGTACTTAGGTTATAGTCTAGGTCAAGTGATCCACATCGATAAATCCAGCAACCAACAGCTCTTATACCATTTTGTTGAATTAATATTTCAGCTTCATTGAGTTTAGATCTTAGGATTAATCTCATTCAGATCTATAAATGAAAATTAAGATGGGTTGACGTGTGTGAATCAAAGAACAAAGAGATGGATAATAATAATATTATGATTTCATTGATGTTAATAAAAAAGTTACACTGAGAATCATAGATGGCTGGTGAAATCAAACCCACCCAAAGGAGAGGATTTATCCTTGGGTGGTGATTCACACCATGAGAAACACACACACAAAAGCCACACTTGCAAAAATGCACTAGTGGGTCTATTTATATTATTATTACAACATGACCTAATTTGACTTTTCTTATTGTTTTGATCTTGACTTTGTCATGTTGTATTGTCTTGTATTGTTGTTTTTGTTGTAATCAATTTGGTCTCTGAACTTGTATAATGAGATCTTCAATTGGCTGTAATTATGATTTGGTAACCTTCAGCTTATTCCATTTTAAACCCCAACAATACTCCCCCTAAACTGATACTTGCCAAACCTTGAATTTGAAGATTTTCTCTGTCACATGTTTTCTTCATCAATTGATGTTCTAGCACAACTCACTGATATCTCTCCCTCAGATTAAGCTCCTCCTAATATGTTTCTGACAAAGGTTAGAATCTCTTGAGAATACTTCTTGGTATTGGATATGGGTTATATCACTCTTAGATTATAGTTCATATCACAACTCAATGATTAGAATGTATTAGGCATATCGTGATGCTTTGAACTTCAATAAACTGCGACAGTAACATGAATCAATAATGAACACACTTCCACTCTTTTGAAATAACTTGATAGATGACATTTTATAGATAATGAGTATTCCCCTTTAATTAAAGTCTGTCTAACTGTTCGTTCAATACTCAGACATGGGTGCAAAACATCATAAAAAATGTGAGCCCAACTACTTCAAAAAGGGCATCTAATAGTTCTACAAGTCCCTGGATGAATCTTTGAAAAAGCAACCAAAGTTGATTTCTATACTTTTCTTATTTTTTTTGCTTTCATGATCAAAAATGATGTGCCTGTTGGTTGCAATCATCAACATTCATGTTTTTCTTATCTGTTTGAAGTCCTACTCATCAGCTGTTCATACGCATTTCTTGCAACACATCCGCATTTCTTTGCAAACTCATCTGCATTTGTTTGCAAAGCATGCGCATTTGTTTACAAGGCATCCACATTTGTTTTCAATGCATCCACATTTGTGCTTAAAGTACTTGCATTTGTATATAAGTCAACCGCATTTGGTGACAAGGCATCCACATTTTTTGCCAAGTCATCTGCATTTGTTGCCAAGTCATCCGCATTTGGTGACAAGTCATCTTCATTTGTGTATAACACATCCGCATTTGTGTATAACACATCCGCATTTGATCAAGCTTTGTCCGCATTTATTTTTGTTCATCCGCGTTTTCATACTTGAACAAAAACGATTTCTCACTACAGTGCAGGTCGGGAAATCAGCAATTGCTACCATTTCTTCATCTTTTCTTTGTTTTGAATGATAATCGTGTTCAATTGCATCGAATTTTGAAGGAATAACCCAGAATGTGTTGATACATATGTACCTAGTGTAGGAGCTTAGTGTAAAATGTCTGTCATGTCTTACATATATGTAATGAATGAGTTGAATGAAGTACAACATATGATTGATGCTTATAATGTTTAATATTTCATTGATTATTGCATAATAAAACATATTGAACTAACTATATAGGTTTGTGGTTGTTTGCATAGTTTTTAGTCAATAATGATTGAGAAACGTGTTCGAACTTAATCATATGAAGTCTTCATGAGGATGGTGATTGACGAAGACTTCCTGGTGATCTGGATGTCATAGAAGAGTAGTCGGTGGCAGTGGCTTGGCCGGAGTTAGTCTTGATCGTGAATGAAGGTGTCATGAGGGTAGGGCAGTTTAGGGTGATAGGAGTGACCGAGAGTTTTCAAGATTTTAGATATAATATTGATATTTACACTTACGCCCTAGACTATTTATGAATTAATTCCTTTTAGTTTACTAAATATTTATAGTATACCTTAAACTATCTATTTCTATTTATATAAACCGATCTTAGAAACAAAAACGACGTTTGACTAGTCGTTGTAGAAGAGATCTATTTATGGGCTAAGATTTGATACTAAATAGCATTAGCGCGTTCATGGTCTGTCGTGTCACGTGCAAAATTTGGTAGGTTTCCGTTCGAATGATGTTAATAATAATATAATAATAATAATAATAATATAATATAATAATAATAATAATAATAATAACCACATATAATATTAATAAATGTTGTTATCTTATAATTAAGTATATTAACGCGTTTAGCTAACGATGACAGAGCACACACTTACGAACGTGTTAATTGTACGAAGGCATAAATTCATATTCAAAATATAGCGAGCTTTAGGTTATTGACGGACCTAAAAGGTGATGGATGTCAAACATTCTATAAAGGGTAACTATTAAAAAGGAAGAACTTGATCAAGAAGGCCGAGAGGAAGTTTAAGAAGGCTCAAGAGATCAAGGCTACCTTTAACTCTTTCCTGAAACAAGTCTTTATCTTTGTAGGATTTAAGGTGGTTATGGTTGAAGACACAAACTTGAACTCTAGTACCAGGAATTCTAGTTTGTGTTCACATCATCTCAGAATCAAGAAGAAGGCTGATTAGTTGTGTACCACTGCTACACAATATGAACCATCCAACTCCAAAGGTAGTTCTCTCCCTAAAGAATTGCCACAACATCCGCAAAGATGAAGATGGAGAAGGAAAGTGATTAGCTTCAGCCTGTTCTCAAAAGAATACTCTTAGGAAGATGAAATGGATTGTGTTATGTGTTGAAGTACTCTCATATTGCTTAGGATTGCCTATACAATCCAAAAACTACTGTCTACATGACCAACAAAGAGACATGTAAGAGTTTAACGAAGAAACAGCTTCGGAAGGAAAATCCTTTCGTTTCAGAAGCTCACATCCTTCGAAAGGAAATTTGGTCTCGGAAGAAAGGACTACTTCGGAAGTACTCAAGCCTGCTGTAGTGTTAGTAAGTTCTTCCAAAGGTCCAATCAATAAAACATCCAAAGTCATCAAAACTTCCAAAGTTTTGATGGTCAAATCTAAGCTTTCAAAGGTGGTGTGGAAGACAAAGAAAGACCAAGTGACTGAAAGTTCTTCATCAACATCAATAAATGATCCTAGAAAATAGGATCAATTACTATTTCATTGTCCTCAACTTCTTTCGATGAGCCCAAGACTAGTAAGGCTTGGGTTTCTAGATGTAAGTAACCATCTTTTTTGTGTAGGAACAAACAAAACAAATAGGAATGTATGGATCATTGATAGTGCCTGTTCCAGGCACATGACAAGCAGTGGGTCATTACTCTAAAATTTTGAGAAAATTGATGGAGGACCAGTTGGTTTTGGAGGAGATACTAGAGTTTACATAACTGAAACGAGCAGGGTCACAAATGGTAAGCTTAGCATTAAAAAGGTAAACTTTGTTAAGGAGTTTGGATACAATCTTTCAAGTGTTTCTCAATTTTGTGATCAGAGTCATAACATGCTCTTTACTAAGCATGTGTGTATTGTTCTTAGGCCTGGGGTGGTCATTCCTCATGAGCATATCCTGCTTAGAGCCTCCAGGAAAGGGAACATGTACAACATGGATTTGCAAAAAACATCTCCCTTAGGAGAAGTTTCATGCTTTCTATCTAAAGCCAATAGTGGTGAGTCTTTCTTTTCACATAAAAGAATGTGCCATGTAAACTTTTAAAACATTAATAAACTATTAAGAATGATTTGGTACTAGAATGCGAAAGAAAGAGTTTACAAGTGATGACCACTGTGTTGCATGCCTCAAAGGGAAGCAACACAAGGTATCTCACAAGCCAAAGGAAAGAAACCCCATCACTACTCCCTACACTTAGTACATATGGATCCCTTTGGCCCCATGAGTGTAATGAGTCTAGGAAGGACCTCTTATTATTTAGTGATCACAGATGATTTTAAAAGATTCACTTGGGTCTTCTTTCTTAGAACTAAAGATGAGACACCTGAGATTCTAAAGAATTTTATCTTAAAGATTGAGAATCAATGTGATCACAAGGTCCAAACCATAAGATGTGATAAGGAAACCGAATTCGAGAACCAAATCCTTGACACATTTTGTGATGAAAAGGGAATTTCAAGACAATATGGTGCTTCGAAGCTCCTCAGCAAAACGGTGTTGCTGAAAGGAGAAACATGACACTAATTAAAACTGCAAGACTATGCTGTCTGACTCTAAATTGCCATTACCTTTTGGGCAGAAGCAGTGAACATTGTTTCTATGTGCAAAAATAAGTTTTAGTAGTAAAGACACATGGTAAGACTCCTAATGAACTTTGGCACAAGAGGAAACCTTTCATTAGTTTTCTTAGGTAATTTGGATAACCTTTCACCATCTTGAATACCAAAGATCAAACTTCCAAGTTTTATTAGAAATCATATGTGGACACTTTATTGGATACTCTTTCCAACCTCAGGCTTATAGAGTATACAATCTCAAGACTAGAGTAGTTGAAGAGTTAGTCAATGTGACTTTTAATGAGCACACTCCCAGTGTTAACGGTTCTGGTCCTGATTGACTATGTGATCTTGATTTTGCTACCAATTTTTTTAACAAATCTTCTGAGAATGTTTCAGGATCAACAAATATAGTATTAGCAGGTGATCATGACCCAAGATTTGAGGTAAGAAGACCATCAAGTTACACTATTTTAGCTCTAGTTCTATCTAACACTGCATACGGAGTTCCTATCAACACAACAATGGCAAATCCAGCTGACACATCTGAGGTGCCTTCAAATTCCAATTTGGAGTCACAAACTGAAATAAAGGAGCTTTAAATTTAGGAGATCTTGGTGGTGATGAAAGTGATCAAGAATTTCATGATGCTGAAAACCACTCCTTTGAAGACAACATAAATGATGCCACACACTCATTGGATCAAGTTTCTCTTGATAAGTGTGCTGATGTGGTAGGTAAATCAAAATTGCCAAGTCTAAATTTCTCTAATTTATATCTCTCCAAGCAACTTGCTATGATCCTTAACTAAGGATCCATAAGTCCCACCCTACAAAAACATTAATTTATATCCTCTTCCTCAATGGAAGACTACCATAGGAACCAAATGGGTGTTTAGGAATAAGAAAGATGATAGGGGACTTATCATTAAGAATAAGGCAAGGCTAGTTGACCAAGGATACACATAAGAAGAAGAAATTAACTATACTGATGTCTTGTTTTAGTGGCAAGACTTAAAGTTGTTAGAATTTTCTTAGCTTTTGTTGCATCCATGGATTTCAAGGTCCACCAACTTGATGTCAAGTGTGATGTTCCTTATGGGGTGATTGATGAAGATGTATATTTGAAACACCACCTGGGTTTGTAGATCCCAATTATCCTGACTATGTTTGTTGCCTTAATAAAGCTCTTTATGGGCTGCACCAAGCACCAAGAAAGTGGTATGAGAATCTATCTCAATAGCTCTATCAGTATGGCTACAGAAGGGGTACTATAGATGGAACTCTCTTAAACAAAAGAACATGGAATGACTTAATGCTAGTTCAAGTGTATCTAGATGATATTATTTTCAGGTCAACTAATCCAAAGCTCCACAAAGACTTTTTCAGATGTGGAACCAACATCCAAATTTCATAGTTTATCCTCTTTCATTAACTTTGTCTTAGATCCATTTCATATATATACCTAACGGTTCCCCTCTTTCACTCTCTTCTTCATCTGAACTATTTCCAAAACCTAAATTCATCCACAAACCGCCTTTGTTCTTATCTTCCTTCACCTTTAAACTTTCTAAATGGCCAACTTCAACCGTAGAATCAACCCAGATTTTTCCATATAACTCCACCGACAACACGATCAGGTTGCTCTGTTGGTCTCTAATTAAGATCCAAGTTTTTTAAAGGTTTGTTTTTTTCTTTCTATGACATACTACATCACCTCCAGGACCACTGATCCTCCTCTCTATGAGGATTAATTGTTAAAATTCTGGAAGTCCTGCTAAGAGGTCATTATGGATAGGGAGAAGGCACTGTCTGCCATAGTGCAGGGGAGGACAATCTTCATCACTCCAGCCATCATCAACTCCCATTTTCAGCTGGATGATGAAGAAGGTGAGTTGTTTTTCTTGAAGGAAGCGATCAATTATTGCTTTGAGCTGATCAGATATGAGGGAGATTTCTTTGTAAAGACCTTTAGGAAAGGGAAGGACTCATCCTAGTGGAAGTGGTGGTCATCCACAACTTATCCAACAAGCATGGGGGATAGGACCAGATTCGTAACAATTTCTCCTTTATAGTCCATGGAATGGTCCAAAGGGTCAAGTTCAGGTACTCTCAATTTGTTTCTACAAATTTACTTTCAAATTTGGGCTCCTTAGAGTATTATATTTTCCCTAGATATTTTCAACACATTCTCAATTGTGAATTGGGCTCATAATTGAGGGGAACATGTAATATTTTTAAATTGGGACTGATGAAGCTTGACATCTTTGAGACTATGAAGAAGCCAATTGTAGGCCTCTTTGGGGTAAAACAACCCTTATCCAAAAATGATAGAGCTCATTGATCAAGGTGACAACCAAGTAACACAAGCTATTATTGAACCCACACCTTCTACTTCTAAACCCCTAAACAACATCAAATTATTCTTACCTACCAAAGAAAATCCAAACAAACCCCTACTCAAGCCATTGAGCTTGTGCAGACCCCCATATCATGACCTCAATAAGAAGAACTAGACACTAAAGCTCCCACTTCTCCTGAGGAGCAAACCACTCCCATCTTAACTAGAATCACTATTGAGGTTCCTCCTGCTTAGCCTAATGAGCTTATTACCCAACCAGCCTTAAGCCTTTACTCAGAGTCTCAAAACTCTATTGAACAACCTTTAGGGGAAAGTTACCATCCCCAACCTCTATATCTAAACAAACCCACTCCCAACCTTAAATTTTATGATGACGAAGACATGGGATTAGTGATCTCAAGTTTGATGGATTAGAGTGTAACGCAGCGGAATAAGATCAAAAATTAGACAATTATAGCAAGAATTTGATATTCGTATGCATTAAGAACAAATACGGTTGTAACGAGAGAATATATTCTGTGAAAAGGAATGTTTCAATTATATCAAATGTTTCTGCTCAATCATTCACCGATTACAATTAGGTTGACACTCCTTATATAGAGTGCAATCACTGCTGATATCACGGGATAGTGACATCTGGCAGATTTATTACAAAAATAACTAACACTTAACAAACTACTGAAATGTCACAACTACTGAGAACATATCAGAGAGTGCTAAGCACAAAATATAAAACTACTGATGCTAAACTACTGAAACTAAACTACTGAAACTAACTACTGAAAACAAAACTACTAAAAAGGGAAAATATAAAACTACCGAAAGAAAACCATCACAACTACTGAAGAAGACCTCTTCAGCTGTTGTGACAACGTCTGATACTTGGTCTTCAGTACTTGTCTTCAGCACTTGTCTTCAGACTTTTTCTTCAGCACTTGTGTCTTCAGACTTTGTCTTCAGCACTTGTGTCTTCAGACTTTGTCTTTAGCACTTGTGTCTTCAGACTGTCTTCATCACTTGTGTCTTCAGACTTTGTCTTCAGCACTTGTGTCTTCAGACTTTGTCTTCAGCACTTGTGTCTTCAGACTTTGTCTTCAGCACTTATGTCTTCAGACTGTCTTCAGCTCTTGTGTCTTCAGACTTTGTCTTCAGCATTTGTGTCTTCAGACTTGTCTTCAGCACTTGTCTTCAGACTTTGTCTTCAGCACTTTGTCTTTAGACTTTGTCTTCAACACTTGTGTCTTCAGACGTCTTCAGCACTTGTGTCTTCAGCAGTTGTTGTGACGTCTGTGGGACTTAAAGGTTTTTCTGATCCGGCTCATTGGTTCTTTTGGTCCAACAAACTCCCCCTGAACCAATGCAGCCAAAACCTTTAACTTTATTGAGGTCCCACTTATTGTTGGCAAAGACTTCTCTTGATCACTTCAGAGAATCGGATCAGCACAGGCCAGGAAGAGGTTTCTAATCATGTGTTTGGCTAAGTATGGAGGGGAACTCTGTTTTGGGGAATCAGGACATAGAGTTGTGATCCCACCATGAAACCTACTTCCCATTACGAGTCTGTAAGACTCACGAAGATAGGCCTCAAGGAGAACAACCTGTTCCTCCTTGGAGAGTTCTTCTACTCCTCCTTCAAAGAAGAACTGTGGACAATTAGTACTTAGATAGGTACTTTACAGTCCTGCCATTCTTCAACTCCATAGTAGTTATCTCCCTATAGACAAATTCATCAGGATGGGTGCCCTCAAGGAGTAACTGGAGCCCATTCTTCTTAATGTCTTCAAGCTTCTTATATAATAACCCCTTTTTGATCATCTTGTTTTCCAGTAAGGCTTGAGGGGTCATTTTTGATTAATGAGCCTTCTTGAATTCATCGAGTATTCCCAAGGTGAGACTACAATGGCCAACATGATTGTAGAGTCTATTGTTTTTCTAACCTGGCCATTGTATCTATGTGGAATGGATCTTTTGTATTCTAGAGCTCACCCTGGGGTCTGGCCATACTCTCACTCTCTCTTTTTGATACCGAAATGTGTGTCTGAGAGTGTACAGCCTCTGAGCATGCCCTTTCATGGCTTGTATAGATGATGACTGGGAAATTCCTTGTCAACCATCTTCAGTAGTTGCTCATCGTGCTGCTTTTGCTGTTCTTCATCTTCTATTTTGACTCTAACCATTTCCCTTTGTGAGTCAGGTGTGATCATGAGTTGACTCCTGGGTTCTGGTACCCTTAGAACAGCAGAGAGTGGCAGACTATCATCCTCATCATCTTCTTCTTCATCTTCTTCTATCCTCAGCACCCTTCTCCTCCTTCTAGGTGCATCACTGGATGATGATTGGGTTGGTTTTTGTGGTAAAGGAATTGGTTTTGAGGGTTGAGGATGTTTGGATTTGAGTTTTGAGATTGGTTTGGAGATTTGAGGGGTAGGCTGTTTTTGAGTGGGTGATTGGGAAGGTTGTTCAAGCATTTTGGTTGTAAGTTTGGCTTTTGTGAGTTTTGCCATTTCAAGCCTTTTCCAGCTCCAGCCTCATCAAGTGCTTCAATAATTATCCCCTTATGAATTGCTCAGACAAACAGATTCTGGTGGCTATAGCTAGAATGCTGTCTCTGGTCCATGAACGAATCTCCATCAGTGATCTTCCTAATATTTGGCTATGAATCGAATCATGATCTCCAATCTCTCTTTCTCCAGCACACTGTACCCAGCCCATCTATTTTGGATTTCATTTACTTCCAACCTCCTGATCTCACTGTCTAGTTGGGCTGTATCAAAGTCTTGCTTGAAGAGTTGCTCAATGATTTTGTCCATGGATCAGCTGTGTGCTTCATCTGCATCTTTTATCAGCTCCTCCAAGGATTTTTCTTCAACATTCTTTTGATCACCAGCACTTTTCTTTCTTTTGTAAGTGATCAGTTGTTGTTCCTTTTCCTTCTCCAACTCCTTGGTTTTCTCTTGTGCCTTCTCATCCTCAGTTCTTTTTCTTTTCTTTTCTTTCACTGCTGTACTCTCCCCTTTTTGGATGCATTGGTTGCAGGGGTTTACCGCAGAAAGTTCTTGTGCACAAGATCATCAATGAGTGGTTGTAGACTTGAGGAGATCCTCTCATCAATGGCTTTATGAACAATGTCATGATGATGGGAGTGATGAGAGGTAAGGATTGTTGGAATGCAACAACCATCTACTCAGGGGGGTTCTGTCCCTGAGAGATAGTGCCAAAGGCAGAGGCTGGAGGCTCAGTGAAGTGAGAGGGTGAAGTGTTTGGGGGACCTTCGAATGAAGGTGCCGTGGGTTAGTGGGGGCAGATGGACTTACATCCTGAGACTTCTTGGCAAGCAGTTCTTGTAGTTTGCTTACCTCAGCCTCCAGGATGGTGTTGTGGGCTAGAACATCATAGAAAAAGCCTAGGTCATCATCAGCAGATGTTGAATCACCTGACCTCCTGCTTGTAGCAGGATGTACATGCACCGGGTGTAGACCAGTTTTAGCATGTGCCCCTTTTTCTTGGAACTGGGGACTTCCAGCCTCAGGACGATGTCCTTCATCAGCTGTTGCCTCTGGTGAGGTCTTAGCTATGTTACCAGCCTCAGTCTGATCATGTGCTGATTCAGAAGAGGTAGCAGCCTCACCAATGTTCGTATCTACATATCCACACCAGGAGATAGAACAGTTAAACCTGGTGCTAAGGGTTGTCAGAAGCATGTGATCCTCTTCCTCAATTGCTGTGGTTCTCCCCTTTGTTGGTGTTTGTTGGGGAGGAGGAGAGAGGCGCAGCTGAGTCAGCACGTTTGCAATTATAATGGTTGGACTTTAGGGGGCATTTGCTTGGGGAGAGGAGATAGAAACAGATTGCATTCGGGGAGAGGAATGCTCTTCAATGATAACCTCCTCAAGTGAGAGAGGTCTCAGCGATGTGGTTGCCCCTGATAAGGTTGCATCAGGATCCTTTTGAGAGGATGCCTATGCGGGGTTAGCTGGTAGAGTCTCTGATACTGCTGGAGGGTTTAAACCAGCAAGTATATCCTGCCTTGGTGGTACAGGAGCATCTTCAGGGGACTCATCCCTGAATAGCTGTTTTGGGGCGTTTGGTTTTTGGTTTGGTGGGGACTCCAGATCTGGTGGTGGAAGCTGTGGGTTCCCTCTGCTTGGGCTTTAGCATTCGGGCAGCTTCTTTGAGATTGAGGTCTGAGTTGTGCCTGGAGTATACCTCAGCCAAAACACTGGTGTAGGGACTCCAAGGCCAACAAGGCCATCAGATTTTAATTCATTTAAAATAATGACCATCAGAAACTGGGATATAATAGCCAGCGGTTTGCCGCAGGTTTCTAAGCCAAGTTCTTTATTCTAGAAACACGATTTCAGAGAAATTTAGCGGTTGGTGTTCTAGAATAGAATACAATACCTGTTGCCATTGGGATGACATTTGATCCCAAGAGGATGTCTTTGAAGCTAAGCATACATTTACCATGTGAAAGATAAGTTTTTCAGCATCATGGAAATGTTTCTTCAGAATAGTTGTAGCCCGAAGATCACCTTCATACCCATTATTGATAAAGGACATATCCATTGTGCCCTTTGGGTATTCAGTCATAGTGGTGGAGTCATGTAAGTGTAATGCCTGACGAATGATGTTGGCTGTAACAACCACTGGTTTCTGGTTGACGAGGGACCGAACAGAGATTTGGCAAGTAGAGTCATCAGTATGAACAAAAACATTTGACCAGAATTGACTGAGAGATTCAGGGTAGATGGTCGGATTCAAGAGAGAGGCTGTGCGATATGGGGAATCCACCATTATGTCAATGGCATTATCAAATTTGTTCTAGAAAGCCGACTTGGTAAGGTATGCAACGCAGTTGTGTCGTGGTTTTAGGCTCATGGTTGCCATTTTTGAAAGTATGAAGGTCAGAAGAACGGCTAATGGAACGTTTGAGAAGAAGAAAGGTATTTATAGGGTTGGGATAGGAAAAGGCTGAAAGAAAACTACTGAAGGTTTTGGTGTGGTCATCAGCTGTTTGAAACTACTGATGACGTGATATTAACCTTCAGAGGTTTAAAACGACTGACAGTTGTGGTGTTGTCATCAGTTGTTATAAAACAACTGAAGACTTGGTTTTGACCATCAGACGTTGAAACAGCTGAAGTCTTGGTGTTAACCATCAGTAGTTGTTAAACTACTGAAGGTCTTGGTTTTGACTTCAAATGATGTAAACTGAGGACTTGGTGTTGTCATAGTAGTTGTGAAACTACTGAAGACAGTGGTTTTGTCATCAGTTGTTGTAAACAGCTGAAGACTTGGTGTTAGTCTTCAGTAGTTGTAAACTACTGAAGACATGGTTTTGGCTTCAGTTGTTTTAATAAAATAGTAGTTGTATAAACGACTGAAGAGAAATTTCTCATCAGCTATTTTCGTCAATTCATAGCTTTTCAGTTGTTTCAGTCTGACCTCCACACTTACTCATCAGACTTAGATTGAGTTTCAGACGTTTCATTGGTCATCAGTACTTATCTGCATTTTTGACATCATTATTGTAGCTACATCAGCTGTTGTGACTACATCAGCTGTTGTAACTACATCAGCTGTTTTAACAAATAAAGTACTTGAGTACTGAGAAGTTACTTAAGCTCCAGTAGTTTTAAAAACATCTGAAGGGAGGATAACTTCAGTACTTATATATGACAATAATAAACTAATGATCATCAGTACTTGTGAGCTGAGATCATCAGTAGTTGTCACTTATTCTAGCTGCAGCAAACCAAGCCTTAGCACTAGGTTTTGGAAAGTTGTGCTATCCAAGGGCTTAGTGAAAATGTCTGCAAGCTCATCAGCACTAGGAACAAATTTGGATCAATCAGACCTTTTTCAAAACAATCTATAATAAAATAGTGTCTGATTTCAATATGTTTAGTCCTAGAGTGCTGGACAGGATTCTTGACAATACAAAGAGCTGAAGAGCTGTCCATTAACAATGGGGTCTTAGTCTCTGTTATGCCATAATCCAATAATTGGTTTTGAAGCCAGAGTACCTGAGATGTGCAGCTTGCAGCAGCAATGTACTCTGCTTCAGCAGTTGATGTAGCAACTAAGGTCTGCTTCTTCTAGAAGTGGACTTTCTTGTCAACTTACACCCTGCATAGTCACTGTCAGAAAAAGCAACTAATTTACCAGAATGTCTAGTAGAATACCATAAGCCTAGAGATGGAGTGCCTTGCAGATATCTAAAGATCCTCTTAACTGCAATCAAATGAGACTCCTTAGGTGCAGCTTGAAATCTAGCAAAACACATGTAACAAACATAATATCTGGTCTAGAAGCTGTTAAGTACATCAAGGACCCAATCATACATATGTAAAGTGTTTCATCAACAACTTTACCTTTCTGATCTGTATCCAGTTGTGTGGTGTTGCACATGGGAGTAGAACAGGGCTTACAGTTTTGTAAATCAAACTTTTCCAAAAGATCTTTTGTGTATTTGGACTGATGAATGAAAATTCCATCAGCCTTTTGTTTGATTTGCAAACCCAGAAAAAACTGTAATTCTCCCATGGCACTCATTTCAAACTTCTGTTGCATCAACTTTGTAAAGGCATCACACAACTATGGATCAGAGGATGCAAAAATAATATCATCTACATAAATTTGAACAAGTAGATTATGCTGCCCAACTTCTTAAGAATAAAGTCTTATCTATGGAGCCTCTAGTGAAATTATTTTCCAGAAGAATGTTTGATATGTCTCATACCTGGCTCTAGGAGCTTGTTTCAACCCATAGAGAGCCTTATCAAGCTTACACCAATTAGGATGTTTATTGTCCTCAAAACCTAGTGGTTGACATACATAAACCTCTTCTTTAATTTTCCCATACAAAAATGCACTTTTGACATCATTTGAAAAACTTAAGGTTGTGATAAGCAGCATAAGCTAAAAACAATCAAATTGCTTCCAGTCTGGCTACAGGGGCAAAGGTTTCATTATAATCAATACCTTCCTCTTGTGAAAACCCCTGTACAACCAGTCTGGCCTTGTTCTAACAATAAGCCCATTTTCATCAGTTTTGTTCCTAAACACCCATTTAGTGCCTATTGCACACTTACCTGGAGGTAGAGGAACCAGTTCCCACACTTTGTTTCTTGAACTAAAGAAGCTTAAGTTGCATGGCTTCAACCCATCCATTGTCCCTTAAAGCAATGTGATAGTTCTTGGCTCTTGCTGACTAATGAAGAGAGCATAGAAGAGCAGAAATTTGACAATTGACTTGTTGTTGACACGCCAGCATTGATATCACCAATGATTTGAGACATAGGGTGATTCTTCAGATCTTGGTACACAATAAGATCTGTGCAAGTGTTTGTAGCAGGCTCAGCAGCAACAGATGGTGATGGTGAGCATTTCCTTGAAACCAATCAGGAGATGGTAATTCAAAGGAAGTTGAAGTTGTAGAAATCTCATCAGCATTTGTGTTGGATTGTGCTACTGGAGCTACAGGAACATCAGGTCTAGCTGAATCAGGCAGTTGATCACTAACTTGAAAAGGTGATTACTGATATCATCTTCATCATCAGTAACACCAGAAGGATGACTAGCTACAGAAGATGATGGATTCATATGATCTGCAACAGCAGGTGGTTGATAAGGAACATATTGCAGAATGTCCAGATCAAACAGCTCCATAGGGTTTTGTGGAATTGTATCCTTAGGGGATTCATTGAACTTCACATGCAAGGTTTCTTCAACTATCTTTGTCCGACAGTTGAATACTCTGTAAGCCTTGCAAGTGGATGGAATCCAACAAAAGTACCTGCATCCACCTTAGAATCAACTTGGGAGATTCCTGTGTGTGAGAATGTTAGGATCTCAGCCTCTTGGTTTAATCGATTGAACAGATATAGCAGCGGAATAGCTCAGAATTAGACAATTCAAACAAGAACATTCGATATAAAACGATAAAAGAATTTGTTATAGAGAGAGAAATATCTGACAAAAGGAATATTACATTAAGATTGTCGGCTTCAAAGGCACGATTACAGGTGAGTCATCCTTCCTTATAAAGGAAAGAGTGACGTAGGCTGATGTCACTTGAAAGTGACATGTAACCGTTTGATAACTACTGATGTTAACAACTACTGAAGATGTCAACAACTGACATCTTCTTACAAATGTTCCTAAGTGTTAAACATCTTATTTACAACTACTGAAAAACATAAAACTACTGATACTACACAACTGAACAACCTCTTCAGTTTTTACAAGTACTGAAAAAAAAAGTAAACAAACTACTGAAAGGAAAAGAAAACTACTGAAGAAGAAAAACCATCACAACAACTGAAGAAGCCCTCTTCAGCTGTTGTCATCAGCTGTTACATCAGCTGATGTCTTCAGTACTTGAACATCAGACTTTGTCTTTCAGCTGTTGTCTCAGTCTTTGTCTTCAGTACTTGTTGAAGTCTTCAGACTTTAGATCTTCAGCTGTTGTCTCAGTCTTTGTCTTCAGTACTTCAAACGTACTTCAGCAGTTGTATTCTTCAGACTTTGTAGAACAGCTGATCAGGTCTTCTTCAGCTGTTGTGATGTCCTGTGGGACTTAGAGGTTTCTCTGATCAGGCTCATTGGTTCTTTTGGTCCAACAAACTCCCCCTGAACCAATGCAGCCAAAACCTCTAAGTTATTGATGAGTCCCACTTATTTTGGCAGATAGATTGGTCTTCTTATCCTCTTGATCAGATGAGAAGTGACCCTTTTTCAGCACCGGCCTGGGAAGAAGTCTCTGATGATCTGTTTGGCATGATATGGTTGGGAGCTCTGTATTGGGGACTTGGACACCGAGCTGTTACCCCAACCATGAGATCTACTTCCCGTGTATCAGCCTATATGATTCCCTGGTGTAAGCCCTTAGAAACATGATTTGCTCATCCATTGTCAGCACCTCGGGCACACCATCAAATAATCCTTCTCGGCCATACACTTCAGATATGTACTTGGCCTGTTTTCCATTCTTGAGCTCAACCGTGGTTATTTGTCTATAAGCAAACTCATCTGGATGAGTCCCTTCTAAGAGCAGGTTGAGCTCTTCTTGTTTGAAGTTTTCAAGTCTTTTGTAAACCAATCCCTTCTTTATGATTTTGTTCTCTAACATCTTTTGAGGTGGTTGTTTGGCTTCATAGGCTTTCTTGAACTCTTCAACAATTTCCCAAGGGGACACTACAAGAACCACAGTGATGTCTTCGTCGACAACTCTCTTCACTTGGCCCTTGTATTTTGAAGGAATTTCTTTCTTGACAATCCGATGTGCCACCCTAGGATCAGGCCATATCCTTACTCTTTCCCTTTGGTATTGAAAGGTATTAGCAAGGTGTACAATCTTAATACTTCTTTCTTCATGCTAATCATTGAAGAGGATGTGGCATATGCTTTGTCAATGCTTTTCAGCATTTCCTCATCATGTCTTTGCATCTGTTCCTCTTCAATCTTTATCATTACATCATGCATTTGAGAAGCAGGAGTGATGGACATTGGTTTAGCCTTAGGCAAAGTAATACTGCAGAGAGTGGCAGTCTCTCTTCATCCTCCTCTTCATCTTCATCAGGCCTCAGTACCTTTCTTTTCTTTTGGCTAGGTACATCACTGGCAGTGGGTTTTGGGGGTAAAGGATTTGGTTTTGTGGGTTGGATGGTTGGTTTAGAGGGTAAAGGGTTGTTTTAGTGGGTTGTGAGATAGTGATTTTGAGGATTGAGGCTTTTCAGACTGTTTTAGCATTTTGGCTGTAAGGGAGGCTTTGGTAAATTTTGTCAGTTCTTTTCGATTCCCAACCCCAGCTTCATTCAATACCTCAATCACTAAACCTTTGGAGTATGCTTCAGACGAACAAATCTTGGTGGTTATTGCCAAGATGTTGTCCCTGGTCCAGGCCCTTATTTCAATCAGAGATCTTCCCAAGTATTTGGCTATAAATCTGATCATTATCTCCAGCCTTTCTCTTTCTAAGGCATCATAGCTAGCCCATCTTGAGTTGATCTCCTCTGTTTCCAACCTTCTGATCTCGGAGTCTAGTTGTTTGATGTCAAACCCTGCCTATACAACTGCTCAATGATTTTATCCATTGAACGGTTATGGTTGGCGTCAGCTTCTTTCACCATCCATTCAGCTCCTTCTCCTTCTCAGACTCTCCTTTTCTCTTTTGATATGTGACATGAAAGTCTTTTTGACTTTCATTCACTTCAGCTCCCTTCACACTCTCCTTCTCCTTCTCATTTACAAACTCAGATTCTTTCGCCTTCTCCCCATCTATCCTCTTCCTTTTTCCTTTAACTAACTGACTCTCCCCCTTTTTGGTTGCATTGGGTGCAAGGGTTTGAGCAGTAGAAAGGATTTAGTCACCAACTCCTCCACCAAGGGTTGTATTATTGTAGGAAGCCTCTCATCAATGGCTTTGATCACTATATCTGTGATCATGGGAGTGATGAGAGGTAGGGATTTTTGAAGGGTAGCAACTGATTGATCAGGATGGTTCTGTTCCTGAGAATCAGTGCCGAAAGCAGAGGCTGGTGGCTTGGAAGTATATATGGCTTGGATATATGGCTCAGTGTGTAGGGACCTTCAGAAGAAGGTGCCATCTGTGGGTGTATTGTGGTGGCAGATGGACTTGCATCCTGAGACATCTTGGCCAGCAGCTCTTTGAGTCTGCTAACCTCATCCTCTAGGATGGTGTTTTGAGCAACTACATCATAGAAGAAGCTCAGGTCATCATCAGTTGATACTGAATCACCTGACCTCCTGACAGAGTCAGAATGAACATGCCTTGAGTGTAGATCAATTATAGCATGTGCCCCTTGTTCTTGGTTCTGGGGACTTCCAGCCTCAGGACTATGTCCTTCATCAGCTGTTGCCACTGGTGAGGTCTTAGAGATGTTACCAACTGCATCCTGGTCATTTGCTGAGTCAGGGCAGTGGCAGCCTCACCAGAAGTTTGCACCTCCTTATCTACACTAGAAGATGAACATGATAACCCCTGTGCTGTGGGTTGACAGAAGCATTGTGATCCTCCCCCTCAGGTGTTGAGGTTATCCCAGTAGTAATTGGTGTCTGGGTGGGGGGTGAGGAATGCAACTGTCAGCACCTTTGCAACAATTATTGTAGGGCTTTGAGGGGCGGTTGCATCAGGAGAGGGTGTGGAAGCAGTGTGCACCCGGGACAAGTGGTGCTCTTCAATGGTAATCCCCTCAAGTGAGGAGGATCCCAGCAGTGTGGCTTCCTTTGAGTGGTTGCTTCAGGTTCCTTTTGAGAGGAAACCTGAGCGGCTTTGGTGGTGGAGTCATAGTCTCTACTGGGGGGTTTTTTCCAGCAGAGATAACCTGCTTTGGTGCAGCAGGAGCATCCACAGGGGACTCAACTCCCTGAGTAGCTTTCTTAGGCTTCTTCTTTGTGGGTTTGGAGGGGACTTTGATGTGGAAGTGGAGGCTGTGGGTTCCAGCTGCGTGGGTTTGCGCAGCTTGGCAGCCTGTTTGAGAGTTTGGTCAGTGTTGTGTCGGGAGTATACCTCCGGCAATACAGCCAAAGCAGGGACTCCCAGACCAACTAGTCCCTCAGCAGAAAGCTGATTCTCTATTATGGCCATTATAAACCGAGGATATAGTATCCAACGGTTAGAAAGTGGTTTTGTGCCATATCCTTGAGTTCAAGAAAAATTATTTCAGAAAAGTTTAGTGGTTCTTGTTCAAGGATAGAGAACAGTACCTGTTGCCATCTGGAAGACAGTTGATCCCAAGAGAAGTCTTCGGGCCAGGCAAACATTTACCATATGAAATATTAATCGTTCAGCATCTGGAAAATGTTTCTTCAGGATTGTTGAAGCACTAAGATCACCCTGATATCCATGTTGTCCAAATGAAAGATCAAGTTGGCGCTTAGGATATCCAACAGGGTAGGCAGCATCATCTAACAGTAATATCTGGCGGATGGTAGCAGTAGAGATGACCACCTTATGGAGTTGATGGACGAATGGATAGATTCTCCATTAACGTCGCATTCGTCCAAAACTGATGTAGCGAATCGGCATAAATGATTGGATTTAAAGGAAGCCGTTTTCAGTGGGGATTGGACCATAAGATCTATAGCATTATCAATTTGGTCCAGAAGGGCGATTTGGTGAGGTACGCGACACAGTTGTGTCGAGGCTTGAGTTGCATGGTCGCCATTAATGAAGGTGAAAGGTTTTCAGAGCTTTTGAAATTTTAGGTCGTGAAAGAATGAAAAACTCTGAAAGAGGGATCAGGTATATATAGGGTACGGGTTATGAAACGACTGAAGGTTTTGGTGTTAGTCATCAGTATTTGAAACTACTGATGACGTGGTATTAACTTTCAGAGGTTTGAAACGACTGATGGTATTGGTGTGGTCAGCAGTTATAAAACAACTGAAGACATGGTGTTTACAATCAGACGTTGAAACACTGAAGTCTCTGATTTAGGCATCAGTAGTTTTAAAAACTACTGAAGACAAGTTGGACTTCAGATGTTGAAACAACTGAGGACTTGGTATTAGTCATCAGTAGTTGTGAAACTACTGAAGACCGTGGTTTTGCCATCAGTTGTTGTAAACAACTGAAGACTTGGTGTTAGTCATCAGTAGTTGTGAAACTACTGAAGACATGGTATTGCTTCAGTTGTTTATAAAGAAACAGCAGTTTGTGAACTACTGAAGAGAGAGTACTCATCAGTAGTTGTCGTCAATTCATAGCCTTTCAGCTGTTTCATACTGTCCTCAACACTTACTCATCAGCCTTTTTGCTGTTTTCAGTTGTTTCATAGGACATCAGTACTTATCTGTTTCTACTGATTTCAGTAGTTGTAACTACATCAGTAGTTTAGAACAGATAAAGTACAGTACTTAAAGCATTTAGCCTTCAGTAGTTATAAAAACTACTGAGGGTAAAATAACTCATCAGTACTTATATGTGACATGGTTACCAATGATCATCAGTAATTACTGAGATCATCAGTAGTTGTCACTTATTCTAGCTGCAGCATACCAAGCCTTAACACCAGGTTGTGGAAAGTTGAACTATCCAAAGGCTTAGTAAAAATGTCTGCAAGCTCATCAGCACTAGGCACAAACATAGGATTAATTAGACCCTTTTCAAAACAATCTCTTATAAATGATGTCTAATTTCTATATGTTTGGTCCTAGAGTGCTGGACAGGATTTTTGACAATGCAAAGAGCTGAAGCACTATCCATTAATAATGGAGTCTTAGTCTCTGTAATGCCATAATCCAAAAGTTGATTCTGAAGCCAGAGTATTTGGGATGTACAACTTGCAGCAGCAATGTACTCGGCTTCAGCAGTGGATGTAGCAACAGATGTTTGTTTCTTACTCTGCCAAGAAATCAAACAGTTGCCTAGGAATTGGCATCCACCAGAAGTTGATTTCCTGGTCAACTTACACCCTGCATAGTCACTATCAGAGAAAGCAACTAATTTGCAAGAATGTCCAGTGGAATACCATAAGCCTAGAGATTGTGTACCTTGCAGATATCTAAAGATCCTCTTGACTGCAATCAGATGAGACTCCTTAGGTGCAGCCTGAAATCTAGCACAACACATGTAGCAAACATAATATCTGGTCTAGAAGCTGTTAATACATCAAGGAACCAATCATACATCTGTAAAGGGTTTCATCAACACCTTTACCTTTCTGATCAACATCCAATTGTGTGTGTTGCACATGGGAGTAGAACAGGGTTTACAGTTTTGTAAATCAAACTTATTCAAAAGATCTTTTGTGTATTTAGACTGATGAATGAAAATTCCATCAGCTTTTTGTTTGATTTGCAAACCTAGAAAGAACTGTAATTCTCCCATTGCACTCATTTCAAACTTCTGTTGCATTAGGTTTGGAAATCCTCACACAATTGGGAATCAGAGGATGCAAATATAATATCATCAACATAAATTTGAACAAGTAGCTTATGCTGATCCACCTTCTTAATAAATAAAGTTTTATCTATGGAGCCTCTAGTGAAATTATTCTGTAGAAGAAAGTTTGATAAGGTCTCATACCAGGCTCTAGGTGCTTGTTTCAACCCATAAAGAGCTTTATCAAGCTTATATACCCATTCTGGGTGCTTATTATCCTCAAAGCCTGGTGGTTGACACACATAAACTTCTTCTTTTATTGTACCATATAGAAAAGCACTTTTGACATCCATTTGAAAACTTTAAGATTGTGGAGTGCAGCATAGGCTAAAAACAATCTAATTGCCTCCAGTCTGGCTACAGGGGCAAAGGTTTCATCATAATCAATACCTTCTTCTTGTGCAAACCCCTGCACAACCAGTCTGGCCTTGTTCTTACAATTAGCCCATTTTCATCAGTTTTATTCCTAAACACCCATTTAGTGCCTATTGCACACTTACCTGGGGTAGAGGAACAAGCTCCCACACTTGCTGTTTCTTGAACTGAAGAAGCTCAAGCTGCATGGCTTCAACCCATCCATTGTCTCTCAAAGCTACATGATAGTTCTTCGGCTCTAGCTGACTGATGAAGAGAGCATAGAAGCAGAAATTGGACAACTGGCTTCTGTTTGAAACACCAGCATTGATATCACCAAGGATTTGAGACATTGGGTGATTTTTCAGCTCTTGGTAAACAATCAAATCTGTGCAAGTGTTTGTAGGATCTTCAGCAGCAGCATGTTGATGCAGATTCTTGAAACCATGAAGATGGTGGCAACTCAAATGAAGTTGAGGATGCAGAAATCTCATCAGCATTTGTTGTGGATGGTGCTGCTGGAGCTACAGGAGCATCAGTTTAGAGGACTCAGGCAGTTGGTCACTAAACCTGAAGAGGTGATTACTACTATCATCATCATCTTCAGTAGTAACACCAGGTGGTGAACTGTTGACAGGAGCAACAGCAGGAGATTGATAAGGAACATATTGCAGTATGTCCAAATCAAAAGCTCCACAGGGCTTTGTGGAATCTTGTCCTTTGGAGATTCATTGAACTTGACATGTAGAGTCTCTTCAACCATCTTTGTTCTGCAGTTGAAGACTCTGTATGCCTTGCAAGTTGATGAATAACCAACAAAGTACCCTGCATCCACCTTAGGATCAAATTTCTGGAGCTGATCCTTTGTGTTGAGAATGAAACAGGGACACCCAAATGCTCTAAAAATGAAATGAGAGGGGCCAAATGATGTAGAACTTCATATGGAGTCTTCATCAACCTCTGATTTATTAGCACTCTATTCTGCACATAGCATGCTGTGTTGACAGCTTCAGCCCAAAAGGTCAATGGCAGTCCAGAATCAGCCAACATAGACCTTGCAGCTTCAATGAGGGTCCTGTTCTTTCTCTCCACAACTCCATTCTGTTCAGGAGTTCTTGGAATACTAAACTGTCTCTTTATTCCCTTGGAAAGTAGAACTCATCAAGTGTATTGTTCCTGAATTCTGTTCCATTGTCACTTCTAATACACTTGACTGAGAGGGAATACTGCTTCTCAGCATACAACACAAAGTTTATGATCTTCTGTGCAGCTTCATCCTTTGAATGTAGAAAGAAAGTCCATACAAATCTGGAGTAATCATCCACAATTACCAGACAGTATTTCTTCTGTGCCATGCTCATCACTCTCACAGGACCAAAGAGATCCATGTGAAGAAGTTGTAAGCAGGCAGTGGACTTTGGTTCTTCAATAGGTGGAAATGAAACCTTGTGCTGTTTTCCTTTCAAACAAGCAGTGCAGTTGTTTTCACACTTGAACTCCTTCATAGGCATTCCCCTTACTAAACTATGGTGTATCAGCTGATTCATGTTCTTGAAGTTAACATGTCCCAGCCTTCTATGCCATAGATTAGATTCTTGAGGAGAGGCCTTGAAAATAGGCAAGGATGGCCTTTGAGATCAATTTTCTTGGAAAGATCTAAGGCATACACTCTTCCTGTCCTGTTGGCCTTCAGGAGAGTGTGAGCATCCAATACCTTGTCAATCAAACTCAGAACTTTGGATGACAGAATCCTGCAGTTCTGGCTTGTGAAAAGGGCAACATGGCCTTTGTCACACAATTGACTGACACTCAAGAGGTTATACTTGAGATTTTCCACATGGTTGACATCATCAAACTTATTTCCCCATTGGAAACAAAGCCCTTCCCGATGATGTAACCTCTTGCATCATTGCCAAAGGAAACAAATCCCTTCCTTCCTGGAGAGTAGTCATTAAGAAGTGAGTTGTTCCCAGTCATATGCATAGATCCCCCACTGTCTACATACCAGATGCTACTTTGGCATGTTGAAGAAACCTGCATAAATAAACAATCAGTTAGTTTTGGAGACCCAAACCTTTTTGGTTTTGGCCTGGTCTCATCAACAGATGGTAAACTAACAGGTTTATTGGCACAATAGCTTGAGGTGAAGGAGATGGTGTAGAAGAGGAATCCTTTGGCTTGGATCTCCTTTTCTGGGGTTTCAACACAGGGCCATCAAGTTGGTTAACTCTTCCCCACAGATGTTGAACCATCATTACCAGCTGTGTCTGATTCTGGGAAGAGCTTTCAGCTCTTCAGACACATTGGTATTGGTGTTTGATGATGAGTTCTTGTGTTGCACCATCTTCTTTTGAGCAACCTCAGCTATTGCCTGTTGCACTCCTTCCTTTTTAGATTTCTTTTTGGACATAGGAGTAACAGGATTTGATGCTGCTGGTACAAACTTGGACTCAAACTCAGTTTTCATTTTAGCCAAGTTTTCTTTAATTTTCTCCTTTTGTTTGAGTTTGGATCCCTTTTTGTACCAACAATCATCTGTGAGATGATTGAATAGACCACATATTTCACATGGTTTCTTCTTCATCTTCTGTTGATCATCAACTAAAGAAGATGAAACTACTGAAGACTTGCTCTTCAGCAGTTTAGAAGCACTTTTTGCCTTCTTGTCAACTTCCTTAGTAGGCTTCAAATCCTTCCTACTGACAGTTTTCTTCTCTTCAGTGCTGTCAGTCATTAGGATTTGAACTCCAGATGTTATCCCCTGCTCTCCAGTACCCTTAGTACTTCTAGGGATAACACTTGGGTTGATCAACTCATTGATCATGTGAGTGTCAGCAGTTGAACCATCAATATCAGCTGATAGGTTCACAGAGGGATTACTACTGACTTCAACTACTGATGGTGCTTTATCAAGTAGTGAATCACATGATGAGGTGGATTGGTCATTACTTTCTCCATCAGATTCTGCTCCTGCTCTTGAAGCAAAAACTGTAGGAGGAGCAGTGTGATTATAACCAATTCCAAACTTCACATTGGAAGCTGTTTGCTTACTAAGAAGCATTTCAAAGCCCTTGCAAGATTGTACCCATCGATCACACTCTACTGGGTGACAGCAAGAGTATCTTTGAGGTCTTTGTACTTCTCTAAGAGTACATCCTCCCTAGCTTATCATCAGAAATTTGGCATTTTAATTTAAATCTCATCAGTTTTCTTTTTCAGCACAGACTCAAACTCAGCTTTATTTTTGGAAATTATTTGTTCTAGCTCTACATTTTTATTTATTAAAGCCACATTTGCTTCTCTAATAGAGGCAAATGCTGCTATGCAAGTTTCAGAACATAATTTGGCCTTAGCCTCAGAGGATACCTGTGATACCTTTGTTGAAGAGGTACTTGAGGATGATCCATCAGAGGATTCCAAAGCCATGAGAGCTAGATTTCCAAAAGGATGCTCACCACCATGTTGACCAGCACCTGAGAACAGTTGTTCATTACCAGACACATCATCTGGTAAACTGCTCCAGTCAACAACTCCTGGTGTGAAGAAGCTGTGTTGTTGAGGTTGATTAGGTTGATGAGATTGGGATGGTTGAGGCTCAGGGAGTGCATGTGGTTGCTGAGCAGTGGGTGCTTGAACCTGGCCTGGTTGTGGCATGTAATAGCAGGGGTATGGATATGGCATTGGCCCCTGTGGAACAAAATATGCAGGAGATTGTGGTTGATGATGATAACCAGAATTGACAGGTTGTTGCCCTCTGTTTTGTTGACTATTGCCAGGGAAAGTCACAAAAGGTGCAGGAGAGTTAGATCCAGATGATCTACATTCTCTTGCAAAGTGCCCAAGCCTGTGGCATTTATGGCACTTCAACTTACTCTTGTCAAAACCAACTTTGGTTTTGCCAGAGAGTCCTGGGAATTTCCTTCCAGTTCTTTTGTAGAACTTCTGAGATCTGATATTTATCAAGGCCATTTGGCTCAAAATATCCATCTCTTCTAAGTCATCATCAGCAATCCCCTTGAGATCATCCATGATGAACATAGATTGTCACTATTACTACCAGCAGAAAACTATCAACACTCACAAAGGCAGGCTCAGAAGTGTTTGTAGAGAAATCAATATGCTCATCATACTGGCTTTCAGATGACGCATATTCTGACTCTTGATGTCCAATCAGGGCAGTGTTCCCTTGGACAAAATCCTCAGTAAGCTTGCCAGATGAAACCAATTTCCTTTTCTGCTCTATCTCTCTCTCAATGTAAGCAGTTTCCCATGAAGTTGGGTGAGAGATAGGCGATCAACATCAGCATTTGAGCGTAGAACAATGGTATATGTTTCCATCTCTCAGGCAGTGATCTTAGGAATCTATGGTTCATCTGACTCCTGGTATATTCATGTTTAACCATTTTCAATTCAGAATTAAACATGAAAACCGCTCAAATTGTTGAGTCAGAGTC
The DNA here is from genome assembly GCA_025506515.1 of Flaveria trinervia. Taxonomy (NCBI): domain Eukaryota; kingdom Viridiplantae; phylum Streptophyta; class Magnoliopsida; order Asterales; family Asteraceae; genus Flaveria; species Flaveria trinervia. The sequence goes on from CM046442.1 coordinate 57,319,543, forward strand.
TCACCCTTTCTATGAGAGAAAGTCTCATATTGTTGGGCGAGGATTTCCCTGTTGTTTGCTAAAACCTCATCAGTACCACCAAATTGTTCTTTGATGGCATTCCAGAGGTCATGAGCAGACTCACAATGCAGAAGCCCAGAGTAATCTCATTAGGAATAGCCATAGCCAAAATTCCATGGGCTTTTGCATCGATTTCAAACAACTTCTTGTCCTCATCGGAGTATTGCTCCTTCTTCTTTGGAACCAACTGGTTTGTTTCCGGATCATTCACCATTGGCTTATGTGGTCCATGTACCACAGATGTCCAACAACCTGAGCTATTGACAGACAGGTGATGGAGCAATCTTCTCTGCCAAATGTTATACTCATTCCTCACCAAGATCGGAGGCTTGGTAGAGGATCCAGTATTGAAAGGATCATTCGAAGAAGTAGTCATTGTGGAAAATCAGACAGATTCAAGTAAAATCACAATAAATTTAGCTCAAAACCACACAGAACCTCAAATAAAACGGCCAGAAGCGATACACTCTCAATCTCTATAACAGATCCTTGCGAATTTGCTAATTCAATTAAACTTAGAGCGATTGAACAGTTTCAATGATCAATTGTTAGATCGATCAATGATTAACCTGCTCTGATACCATTTGTTAGGATCTCAGCCTCTTGGTTTAATCGATTGAACAGATATAGCAGCGGAATAGCTCAGAATTAGACAAATTCAACAAGAACATTCGATATAAAACGATAAAAGATTTTGTTATAGAGAGAGAAATATCTCAAAAGGAATATTGCATTAAGATTGTCGGCTTCAAAGGCACGATTACAGGTGAGTCATCCTTCCTTATAAAGGAAAGAGTGACGTAGGCTGATGTCACTTGAAAGTGACATGTAACCGTTTGATAACTACTGATGTTTAACACTACTGAAGATGTCAACAACTGACATCTTTTTACAAATGTTCCTAAGTGTTAACATCTTATTTACAACTACTGAAAAACATAAAACTACTGATACTACAACAACTGAAGAACAACCTCTTCAGTTGTTTACAAGTACTGAAAAGAAAAGTAAACAAACTACTGAAAGGAAAAGAAAACTACTGAAGAAGAAAAACCATCACAACAACTGAAGAAGCCCTCTTCAGCTGTTGTCATCAGCTGTTAACATCAGCTGATGTCTTCAGTACTTGAACTCAGACTTTGTCTTTCACCTGTTTGTTTCTCAGTCTTTGACTTCAGTACTTCAAACGTACTTCAGCAGTTGTATTCTTCAGACTTTGTAGAACCTGATCAGGTCTTCTTCAGCTGTTGTATGTCTTGTCCTGTGAACTTAGAGTTTCTCTGATCAGGCTCATTGGTTCTTTTGGTCCAACAGAGAATGTAACAGGGACACCCAATGCTCTAAAGAATGAACAAAGGGGCTAAATGATGTAAAACTTCATAGGAGTGTTTTCATCAACCTCTGATTTACTAAGGCTCTATTCTATACATGCTGGCTGTATTGACAGCTTCAGCCAAAAGGCCAGTGGCAACTAGAATCAGCCAACATGGACCTTGCAGCTTCATGAGGGTCCTGTTCTTTCTCTCCACTACTCCATTTTGCTCTGGAGTCCTTGGGATGCTATAATGCCTCTTGATTCCCTTTGAAAGTAAAATCATCACGAGTGGGTTTCTTTCTGATTCAGTACCATTGTCACTCCTCACACACTTAACTGGTAGGAATAACTGCTTCTCAACGTGTAACACAAAGTTCATAATGGACTGAGCAGCCTCATCCTTTGAATGCAAGAAGAAAGTCCATACATATCTAGAGTAATCATCCATAATTACCAGACAGTTCTTTCTTCTTTGCCATACTCATTACCTCACAGGACCAAAAAGATCCATGTGCAGTAGTTGTAAGCAGGCATTAGACTTGGATTCTTCTATGGGTGGGAATGAAACTTTATGTTGTTTCCCTTTTAAGCATGCAGTGCAGATTTCATCACAATTGAACTCCTTATTGGAAGACCTCTCACTAAGCTCTTGTGGATCAGCTGATTCATGTTTTTGAGATTAACATGACCCAGCCTTCTATGCCACAGTTTAGATTCTTGGAGGAGGCCTTAGAGAACAAGCATGGATGGCCTTTTAACTCAATTTTCTTTGACAATCCAAGGCATATACTCTTCCTATCCTGTTGGCCTTCAGGAGAGTATTAGATCCAGTACTTTGTCAATCAGGCTCAGAACCTTGAAGACAGAATCCTACAGTTCTGGCTTGGGAAAAGAGCAACATGTCCTTTTCACACATCTGACTGACACTCAACAGATTGTATTTGAGATTCTCCACATGGTTGACATCATCAAATCTAATATCTCCATTAGACACAAATCCCTTTCCAATGATTTAACCTTTAGCATCATTTCCAAATGAGACAAATCCCTTCTTTCCTTGAGTGTAATCATGAAGATGAGAGCTGCTCCCAGTCATGTGCATGGATCCTCCACTATCCACATACCAGATGCTTCTTTGGCATGATGAGAACCCTGCAAAATCATAAAAAATAGTTAGCTTTGGAAACCCAAACCTTTTTGGTTTTGGACTGACTTTATCACAGATTTAACCATAGCTGGTTTCTCATGATTAACAGCTGATGAATGGAGATGGTGCTGAAATAGATTTGGACCTGGAATTCCTTTTCAGCGTTTGATCACAGGGGCTTCAAGTTGGTTAACTCTCTTCAACAGATGCTGAACCATCATAACAAGCTGTGTCTGATTTGAAGCTCGAGCTTTCAGTTCATTTGACACTCCAGAGCTTGTTTTTGATGACTTCCTGTGACCCACCATTTCCTCCTTCTTAGATTTCATAGACTTAGTCTTATGTTTATCATGAGGAACAATATCAGCTATCTTTTGATAAACCGCATCCTTCTTAGTGGATTTCGGTATGGCCTTGGGTTTATCAGGTTGAGATGATTGTGGTACAAACTTGGTCTCAATCTCAGTTTTCATTTTATTTATTTCTAGTTTAATGAGCTCATCCCTTTGGAGTTTTAAACCCTTTTTGTACCAACATTCATCAGATAGATGATTGAATTTACCACAAATTTTACATGGTTTATTCTTCATCTTGGACATCTCTACTGCTGAAGTGGAAACTACTGAAGGTGTGATCTTCAGTACTTTCCTCCTATCAGTACTAGGTACTAAAGGATTTGTAACAGCTGAAGACTAGTAATTCAACTGTTTTCCATCCGTCCTAATAGACCATTTGATGGATTCCTCAGCAGTTGTTAGTCCTTGTATTTCAGCTGATTTGAAATGCTTTTCAGATGTTGGGTCTCTTTCAGTACTTGGGGTACATTGAGGAACAACATCTGAAGTACTCAGCTTCATATGAGTCTTAGTAGTTAGACCATCAGTCAATTTATTTGCTGAGATCTTAACACTGGTTTCATTCTCTGATCTTAGATTATCATTGGAGAATGATTCACACGATAATGTGGTTTGGAGATTGCTTTCACTTTCAGACTTAACTATGAAGTTAGGAGTAAAGTCTGTTGGTGGAGCAGTATGGTTGTAACCAATACCAAACTTCACATTTGAAGCAGCTTGCTTGCTAAGAAGCATTTCAAAGCCCTTGCATGATGAGACCCAGCGGTCACACTCAACTTGGGTCACTGCAAGTTTTTCTTTGAGACTCCTGTGGTCTTCCAGAATAACCTCTAGCTTGGCCTTTTCATCATTTAATTGGCATTTAAGCTTATAAATCTCATTACTTTTACTGTTAAGAGCAGACTCATACTCAGCTTTTCTTTTGGAAATGGTTTTCTCAAACTCAAGTTTTTGATTTATTAATGCTACATTTGCCTCTCTAATAGAGACAAAGGCAGCTATGCATGATTCAGAACATAACTTGGCTTTAGCCTCTGAAGATACCTGAGTTACCTGTGAAGATGATGCATTTGAGCAGGAACCCTTAGTAGACTCCAGGGCCATGAGAGCAAGATTTCCAAAAGGGTGTTCACCACCATGTTGACTAGCACTAGCATAGTATTGCTCAGTGTGACCAGACAAGTTATCAGGTAAGCTACTCCAGTCAACGACTCCAGGTGCGAAGAAGCTGTGATGAGGTTGTGATTGAGATGGAGATGGTTGAGGTTCTGGTAGTGCATGAGGTTGTGGTACTATAGGAGCTTGAACTTGATTTGACTGTGGCATATAATAGCGGGGATAAGGATATGGCATTTGACCCTGAGGAACAAAATATGCAGGAGATTGAGGGTGTGATGAATGACTAGAACCAGCAGAATGTTGCCCTTTGGATTGTGAATTGTTATTTGGAAAAGTCAAAAAGGGTGCAGAGGTGTTAGATCCAGTTGATCTGCACTCTCTTGCAAAGTGTCCAAGCCTGTGGTATTTGTGACACTTCAACTTGCTCTTGTCAAAACCGACTTTGGTTTTGTCAGAGAGTCCAGGAAATTTCCTGCCAGTTCTCTTGTAGAATTTCTGAGATCTGATATTGATCAAGGTCATTTGGCTCAAAATATCCATCTCTTCTAAATCATCATCAGCAATGCCCTTCAAATCGTCCATGATAAAGCATAGATTGTCACTATTATTACCAGAATAACAATCAACACTCACAAAGGCATGATTAGAATTGTTTGAGGTGAAATCAATATGCTCATCATAGTGGCATTTCTGATCCTGCATACTCTGACTCATGACTTACCAAGGCAGTGTTTCCTGGTACAAAGTCATCAGTGAGCTTTCCAGATGATGACAGTTTTCGTTTCTGTTCTATCTCTCTCTCAAATGTGAGCGATTTCCCATGGAGTTGGGTGAGCGATAGTTTGTCCAAATTTGCACTGGAGCGTAGGACAATAGTATATGTTTCCCATCTCTCAGGCAGTGATCTGAGAAATCTGTTATTCATCTGGCTATTGGTGTACTCATGTTTGACCATTTTTAATTCAGAGATCAACAAGAGAACCGCTCAAACTGTTGAGTCAGTGTCTCACCCTTCCTATGAGAGAATGTCTCATATTGTTGGGCAAGGATTTCTCTATTATTTGCCAAGACCTCATCTGTTCCTCCAAATTGTTCTTTCAAGGCATTCCAGAGGTCATGGGCAGTTTCATAGTGCATTAGCCCAGAATAGATTTCATTGGCCAGTGCCATGGCCAGAATTCCATGGGCTTTTGCATCAATCTCAAACAATTTCTTATCCTCATCTGAGTATTGCTCCTTCCTCTTCGGAACCATTTGATTGGTTTCCGGGTTATTCACCATAGGCTTGTGTGGACCAGTACCACTGATGTCCAACAACCTGAGCTGTTAACAGACAGGTGATGGAGCATTCGTCGTTGCCATATGGTATACTCACTCCTAACCAGCATTGGAGGCTTGTTTGAGGAACCAGTATTGTGAGGATCATTGGAAGGAGTAGTCATTTTAGGTCCAAATAAAATTTAATTCAAGCTTTTAAAAGATTTTACACAGACCACAACAGACTCAATGAAAACCAAGAATAAATCTCAGGATGAATGGCCAAAAACACAGAAAATTGAATCTCTATAACCGTTTCTTGCAAAAATGCTAATTCAATCAAACTTGGATCTTGGATAGCAGTTTCAATGATCAATTATTAGATCGATCAATGATTAACCTGCTCTGATACCATTTGACAGGATCAGTGATCTCAAGTTTGATGGATTATAGTGTAACGTAGCAGAATAAGATCAAGAATTAGACAAATTATAGCAAGAATTTGATATTCGTATGTATTAAGAACAAATACGATTGTAATGAGAGAATATATTTCTGTGAAAAGGAATGTTTCAATTATATCAAATGTTTCTGCTCAATCATTCACCGATTACAATTAGGTTGACACTCCTTATATAGAGTGCAATCACTGCTGATATCACGGGATAGTGACATCTGGCATATTTATTACAAAAATAACTAACACTTAACAAACTACTGAAATGTTCACAACTACTAAGAACATATCAGAGAGTGCTAAGCACAAAATATAACACTACTCATGCTAAACTACTGAAACTAAACTACTGAAACTAAACTACTGAAAACAAAACTACTAAAAAGGGAAAATATAAAACTACTGAAAGAAAACCGTCACAACTACTGAAGAAGACCTCTTCAGCTGTTGTGACAACGTCTGATACTTGGTCTTCAGTACTTGTCTTCAGCACTTGTCTTCAGACTTTTTCTTCAGCACTTGTGTCTTCAGACTTTGTCTTCAGCACTTGTTTCTTCAGACTGTCTTCAGCACTTGTGTCTTCAGACTTTGTCTTCAGTATTTGTCTCTTCAGACTTTGTCTTCAGCACTTGTGTCTTCAGACTTTGTCTTCAGCACTTGTGTCTTCAGACTGTCTTCAGCTCTTGTGTCTTCAGACTTGTCTTCAGCACTTGTTTCTTCAGACTGTCTTCAGCACTTGTGTCTTCAGACTTTGTCTTCAGTATTTGTCTCTTCAGACTTTGTCTTCAGCACTTGTGTCTTCAGACTTTGTCTTCAGCACTTGTGTCTTCAGACTGTCTTCAGCTCTTGTGTCTTCAGACTTTGTCTTCAGCACTTGTGTCTTCAGACTTTGTCTTCAGCACTTGTGTCTTCAGAATTTGTCTTCAGCACTTGTGTCTTCAGACTCTCTTCAGGACTTGTGTCTTCAGCAGTTGTTGTGACGTCTGTGGGACTTAAAGGTTTTTCTGATCCGGCTCATTGGTTCTTTTGGTCCAACAAAGACATGGGATTCAATGAGTATCATAAGTCTCTCTACTCTTTCCCCACTCAAAAAAGGATGAGTGTTCCTGCCTCTCTTATGTCTAGCGCACATGATTCACCCATCACGGAGGTGGATCTCCCTGAACCTGTTCAATAATTCCATATGGAAGAGGCTCTCACTTCTCTAAGTGATTACATTATTAAGACCTTAACAATGGCAACTCAGACCATTGACACTTCATTTGAAGTGGTAAGTGAGCAGGGAAAATCCAATAGCTAAGAATAATATGCTGGTGATGAGAAAAAAGACTTTGGTCTGATTCTCTCATCCCCCAATGATTTTTCTGATGAAGATGAGGGGAACATCAGACTAAAGGGGTAAAAATTGTCACAAACATGCTCCTATTTAGTCTCTAAGGTTAGTTACCTTGAATCTCAGGTGACTACCTTACAAAACAGGGTCAATGATCAGCAATTTGAGATATTTTATATTAAAGATAAACTAGCCGGGAGACCTTTAATAGGAGCTCATCCAGGAACACAAGAATCTATGAATGTATTTGACCTAAAAGGGGGAGAAAGTCACCTGTGCAAGTGGGTGATGCTACCAAAAAGGATTAGAAAGTCATAACAATCACAAAACGTAGGAATTCTTCATAGAGTATGGACATTGAGGACTCACCATCCTCACTTGTAGTTGTCAATGCTTAGAAACTTTCTCAAGTTCACATTGATGTGGACTCACTGGACTCACTCATTCAGAGTCTCTTTGAGCAAGGAAGTCCAAGGGCTACGTCGTCTCACCTCAAGGATCATCAAATTACATTATTGGGTGGAGGTATGATGTTGATAGAGGAGCCCTCGTACTTCAAAGAGTTCAAGGACAATAAGAAGTTTTCAACTTTCAGAACTTGAACTAGTTTGAAGGTCTTGATCTGGTTAACATGCCATTTGCCAATCCAAGCCAATCTAGGCAAGTTGACAGGTGGCTTAAAGGATTCAAGAATAGATTGTTAAAGTTTTTAAAGCAAGAAGACAAATGCAAGCATGCTATGCCATTGGTCAACTAGATGTTGAGGTGTACCCTAAGATTAGCTTCAAAGGGAAAATCATGACTGAAGGCCTAGTGACAGAACCTATAAGCTCTGTCACAAAACCAACAATTCAATGATCCATCCCCTTAGTGAAACACCTGCTGGTGAAGGTGTATCACAACCTCTCTCTAGCCAGAGTCTGGATGCTACTCCAAGTAGTGAATGTAACATCTTGTTTTTTTTTGGTAATTAAAAGTTACCATCGTTAAATTCTTCTAAGGACCATTGTTGTCATATGTGAAACTCATGGGCCGTTTATGTTTTTTTGCCTTAGTTGTTTTATTTCTTTAACTTGAAAGCTTATGGTGTTAAATATTTACTTAATAAATAAATAATGTTTCTAATAATTCCAATTACAATAATTATACTAATAATAACAAATAACAAAAATAATAATAATAACAATGTTGTTATTAGTAATAATGATTTGTAAAAGTTTATTAAACTTAGAAATGTTTAAAATCTTGAATTTAATAAGTCAAGGGGCCTTAATGTCATTTTATAAACTTAATTAAAAGGTTTTGGCATAAAATAATATCATTTTGAAGTTGAGGGACCTTTGGTGTAAATTACCAAAACCCAACTTCTCCTTTTCTCTCCTACCTGTTTTTCCGGCCGCCGGCCGGCCAAGCCCGGCGCGACGCCGGCGAGCCCCAATTCCACACTAAACCACCCGTTTTTGATACAAATCACTCCAAAAGCTTCGTGAACATGATTCGAACGTTATGGTGAGCCTTAAACGCCTTTAAATCGTAGTCATGAACCTCTGTGAAACGAGTAACCGTTGTTCTAAAACATAAAACCGTCGACATTTAAACACTAATAAAAATCCAATTGATTGAACTTACACGATCGTCTAACTATACCTAAATCATTATCAATCTCAATTACACCTGAATCAAACACAACCATCAAATTCCATCGTCATCTTTCATCGCGACCTGCAACTACTAGGACACTATCATCACGGTTTCAAATCTCGAAATAAACAGAGGGCTTTTCATCATTGGCTTCATTAGAGACTACCTGTGCAACGAATTTATTTATCATCGTCGTTTGGGTATCGAATCTGTGCTAAGAAAGTCGCGACCTGTTCTGTACTTGTTCATCATCGAATTGACACTAACCAGGTAATTAAACAATATGGCACACTCGATTTTAGTTGGGGATCAAAAGCCCCATGATCGTTCTTGCTAACAACATTGATGGAGACATCAATTTGATCGATGATGAAACTAGGGTTCTTGAGATTTCTCGGTGTTTGTGTTATAACATTTTAAAATGGAAATCTTGCACGGCAAGGCCCTGGTTCACTCGTTAAGATGCTCCCCACACACATGAGGTCCCGGGTTCGAATCCGGGCACCATCATGTAATTTTTTAGGGGTTTTAGCCCAAAATAATTTTCAGAAAATTTATAACAAATATACTAAATTCATTTAAAACTTCAAATATTTTTAAAATCACCTAACTAATTTTCTAGAAATTTATTTCTTATAATATCTAAATATTATTATTAATCATTTTAAACAAACGATATAATTTGTTAATTTCTTATTAATAGATTTTAAATATTGTTTTACTTAAAAAATCATTATTTGTTCAAATAATATATTTAGATTATTTCTCATAAGTTAAAACTTAAAATATTGTTTAATTACTAAATAGTTATTGCTCAAATAATATATTTAAATATTTTACTTATAAAATAGACATTGAATATCGTTATAACTCACTAAATCATTATTTGTTCAAATAACAAGTATAAATTATTGTTTAAAACATGCTTATTTTATTTAGCTATGAGACTTTATTTTTATATAAATATTACAAACTTTATTATAAATGTTATTCTTGTTTCACATCTTTATATAAAATACAAATATATTGTTACCCAGAAAATATAATTACATATTGAACTCCAACTTTATTATATTTAGATTCATTTCTAAAATATTTACATATATAATTCTTCTAATGAATTAAAAATGTAAAATAATTACTTTGTAAATTGTTACTTATCAAAACCCCTTAAAACTATTGAAACCCTAATCATTATTTGAACGTTAATCATATTATTAATCTTCATCTTGTATTACATATTTAGGTGTCTTGTAATGAATACTTAGGATTACTTTGGATCATCCTTTAATCTTTATTTATCATCTTGTAATGCTTATATCAATGTGAGTATTTCCATACCCCTTTTTCTTATTTTCACACTTTGGGGTGAAACATGTTAACTTATACTATTGCACTTTTAAACTTATTTGAGACTTGTAAACCTATGGCAATTCATCTTGTAAAGTTGTGGTTAGTTGAACTTTCGTGGTTACCATGTTATGGCGTTATATGTACAATCATTAACTATTGCTAGTCCAGCGAAGTAATGGATCTATGGGCCAGACAAGCCTGCTTGGTTGATCGAAGTACACTTAGCTGATCGTATAATCTTGTAAATGTTTGAGACTTGTAAAACTTTGTCGAGGTTTGATTGTTGCATTATTCATAACATCCCTAATCACTTTATTCTCTAACTTACGACTTGAATTGCCATCTTTTATATACTTATGTATTGAAAACTGTGGAATGCTCACCAACATTTTTATGTTGATCTTCTATTTTTAACATGTTTCAGGTATACCTCAAGTTTGTGTTCTACTCTTTGAAGCTTTTTACATCTAGGATTGGACCTAGAGATAAAATGGATGATCATGTTATTTGTAGCATTTGTACATGATGTATTCTTTGTTGAAACTTTGGCTTTTAATGCTACAATTGACTCTTACTATTTATATATTTGGATTTAATAAATAGCGTTATGTGGCTGTGAACAATCGTAACCCTCACATCTCGACGTTTCCGCCGTCAAGGTTGGGGTGTGACAGATTGGTATCAGAGCCCATAACTATAGGGATTTAGGTTATTAGAAATGGTGACCTAGACTATAGTTGCATGAACCTCATAGAAAGATCATTATACTTTTGTGCTTACTTATTGTTTACATGCTACATAATACTATGCCTTTTGTGCAACTTGATGCCTTAGCATAATGTTTAAAACTTAGTTACTTGTCTCTTTAAACTTAACTTTAACTCTTTGATTCTCCCTGACAAATGAACTTCCTAAACCTATTCTTAATGACATGTGGAATCTACACTTATCATCTGGGTTCAATTCCTTAGACTTTATGTCTAATCTATAAAAATCCCATCAAGGTTTTGATTCTATGAACCAAAGAAATTTGTGTGACACATAGACACCTGTATTCTAGATTTCCTGGCAAAAGGCCTTCGGGCTAAGGCAAGCATATTGTATAAATCTCATTGCAAGACCAGTTATGCTTACCTAGGGATTTCTGGGATGAGTGATAAACTATGGTCAATATACACAAATCTCTAAGGCAAATGGGTCAATTTACCTTGACGTGTCAATGATTCCAAATGGTAATGCATTACCAAATGGAACCATCCTCTTTGTATCTTAAAAATCCTTGATTTTTTGAACTGGTTTATCACCAAAGTTTCAATATCTTCTCATTTTTAACATATATAATGTTCCTGTTAATATTGAACCCATTCTACATTTCAACTCCTACATTAAACATCGCTACACATTGGGCGTTTCATGTATCTATTTCTATACCTTGACCAACGTGTGCATGACTCTTAATATATCCAAAGATATTGGGAATCTAAACCGAATGGTCTTCAAAAATTTAAACCGTTACTTATGGTTCTCAAGTCTTCTTAAGGATGTGTCCCATAACTAAGAACATGAAATGTTGTAGGTGGAATTCCTACATCTTGGGATACTTTGTCTAGGCAAAGTGTAAATGGTGATTTGACTCGATCATTGAATCCATTTACTTGACTCGAAACCCTTGAGATGAGTGATCACTTTTAAGTACGCGTGTCTCCAATAAGTCTATGGTTGACCTCATATCCTGAGAAGTCCATGTATTTCCTTTCAATTGTGAATCGAATGTTCACATCTCATTGAGGTGTTGAACAATTCTGTCCTTGATTTCGTCTTCCCGATTGAAACCATCCAAGATCTGAACACCACAACAAATTCTGTTATCTCGAACTTTGATCCTAAGCTCGTAAGCATGATTTTCTCTTTGTTACAGTGATGTAACTTGAAATTTCCTGAATTTCTAATTGATATTCTTTTTCTTTTCGCTGATATGTCAAACTTCATACCGTTTGCACCATGGGAGATGCAAGAGTTTGTAAGTCAACCTATAACTAAGAACATTTGTATCTCATAAATGATTCTAACTCATCAAAATAGGGGTGATTTCCTTACTTTGATTATTCTCTATTCGTTTCGATAAATGGTTTCCAATCACGTGTTTTATGAAATTTCATCCTCTGGATTGGGGTGATTACCTTATCTTGAGGATTGACTTCAATTATTTTCTTTGGAATGGCATTTCACAAATGACATGATTTCACCATAATAGGATTGAAACCCGTACTTTGGTGACAAATGTCAATATTCGATTGTTTTCTTGCTATTATGAAATTCAATCATCAAGATAGGCGTGAATTCCATACCTTGATGATAATATCATCTTTATGAATTGTATTTGTTCAAATGAGACGACTTCATCAAAGTAGGAGTGAATTCTGGATTTTGATGAAGAAGTTCATCTTGTTATATTTTGTTTTTGTAAAACTTCACCGTTAAGATAGGAGTGATGTCCCTTACCTCAATGGTGAGTTACCTTGTTTTATTTCTGTGGATCATCAACAATGAGTTGGAATTGAGCTTTTTGATTGGTAAGTTAGAGGTCCGACCTTGAGAAGACACCATCAATTTAGAAGTGAAAACCACACCTTGATGACTATTCTCATTTCTTGATCTTCAACTTACCAAGTTTGTAATCAAGTGACGAGAAACATGTACTAACTTGCAGGGTGAAACAATGTTAGTGTTTTGACCTATCAAGCCAAAGCATGATCTCTGAACTTGAAAGGAGACCCGATCGCTCTAGGTTGATGTTGATTCCAAGCTTAGAGCATTTAAATTCTTAAAATGATTTCTTTCCCTTTATTCTTATGTTTTGATTTGATCTAGCTATATCGAACCATTTATTCCCTATTATCAACTTTCATTTTGAGATATCATCAACACATGCTTGTGTGATGGTAGTCTTCTTAAACAATCTTTCTACTAAATAAAGACATTATAAACTTGTGTTCATGTCATTCTAACTTTCTCAGATGTGCTAATGGGTTTGATGAACTGCGTATACAAACTGTACTTGGAAACTTGCTACCTTGCAAAACATGTTTACAAATACTTTTCTTAATGTTTGCGTCATTTCTTGAATCGCTTTTGAACCCTTAACCTTGAAAATCATTGAAATTTTATTTTGGTTTTGAACAACAAGACTTGTTATTATCCTCATTGCGATGTGGATATAAACGGTTCATAAAATTTCGTAATTTGTAGTCATGGGTTTGGCATAAAAGAAAAGACATAACTTGGCATGTGTCCAAGTGTCTTACCTTCACATATGACAAAACCTAACCCCCATGTTCCCGGGAATCTCCTGCTCAATTTCTCATCATCGAATGTCTCTTATTTTGGATGTCATGCTGAAAATTGGTGCATTACAGACCAATTTACTAATCTCATATTGACTCATGTGACATAATGGTTCGATAAATTGACTTGTATCTAACTCAAGAATTCGTATACCGTAATATGGCGTTAAGACATCGATCGTTATTTTGGATGACCTATTCATTTTCTGCTTTTAATAATGTTTCTAACCATCGTCGTGAACTTATTCCAAAATCTTCGCATATCGTATTATTCTTAGACCGATGATTGGTCAAAGGAGAGATACATATTCACAAGATATGCGTTAAGATCGTTTCATATAGTGACGTTTGGGATTCTTAAATCCTGACGGTTAACCTTTCTTCTCATTGTTGGTCTTTCATTGATTTCTAGACATCATTTTACTACGAAATTTTATTCTAGAAGTTGTGACTTATAAATCTAAGGTACCACGATAACTCGTCATCGTTTTCCAACGTTTCATCTCAAAACGTCTCGCGTTTATTATGTTAAGAATCTTGTAAGATTCAATAAAGTGAAGCGTTCCACCAGTAATCAAATGCCAACCATAATCCGTTAGTACACTTATCTTTCATCTTAAATTTTCTGTTCGTTTAAGTTTCATTCTTAATTTCGGGACGAAATTCTTTTAAGTTGGGGAGACTGTAACATCTTGTTTTTTTTGGTTAATTAAAAGTTACCATCGTTAAATTCTTCTAAGGACCATTGTTGTCATATGTGAAACTCATGGGTCGTTTATGCTTTTTTGCCTTAGTTGTTTTATTTCTTTAACTTGAAAGCTTATGGTGTTAAATATTTACTTAATAAATAAATAATGTTTCTAATAATACCAATACAATAATTATACTAATAATAACAAATTTAACAAAAATAATAATAATAACAATGTTGTTATTAGTAATAATGATTTGTAAAAGTTTATTAAACTTAGAAATGTTTAAAATCTTGAATTTAATAAGTCAAGGGGCCTTAATGTCATTTTATAAACATTAATTAAAAGGTTTTGGCATAAAATAATAACATTTTGAAGTTGAGGGACCATTGGTGTAAATTACCAAAAGCCAACTTCTCCTTTTTTTTCCTACCCGTTTTTCCGGCCGCTGGCCGGCCAAGCCCGGCGCGGCGCCTGCGAGCCCCAATTCCACACTAAACCACCCGTTTTTGATACCAAATCACTCCAAAAGCTTCGTGAACATGATTCGAACGTTATGGTGAGCCTTAAACGCCTTTAAATCGTAGTCATGAACCTCTGTGAAACGAGTAACCGTTGTTCTAAAACATAAAACCGTTCGACATTTAAACACTAATAAAAATCCAATTGATTGAACTTACACGATCGTCTAACTATACCTAAATCATTATCAATCTCAATTACACCTGAATCAAACACAACCATCAAATTCCATCATCATCTTTCATCGCGACCTGCAACTACTAGGACACTATCATCACGGTTTCAAATCTCGAAATAAACAGAGGGCTTTTCATCATTGGCTTCATTAGAGACTACCTGTGCAACGAATTTATTATCATCGTCGTTTGGGTATCGAATCTGTGCTAAGAAAGTCGCGACCTGTTCTGTACTTGTTCATCATCGAATTGACACTAACCAGGTAATTAAACAATATGGCACACTCGATTTTAGTTGGGGATCAAAAGCCCCATGATCGTTCTTGCTAACAACATTGATGGAGACATCAATTTGATCGATGATGAAACTAGGGTTCTTGAGATTTCTCGGTGTTTGTGTTTATAACATTTTAAAACGGAAATCTTGCATGGCCAAGGCCCTGGTTCACTCGTTAAGATGCTCCCCACACACATGAGGTCCCGGGTTCGAATCCGGGCACCATCATGTAATTTTTTTAGGGGTTTTAGCCCAAAATAATTTTCAGAAAATTTATAACAAATATACTAAATTCATTTAAAACTTAAAATATTTTTAAAATCACCTAACTAATTTTCTAGAAATTTATTTCTTATAATATCTAAATATTATTATTAATCATTTTAAACAAACGATATAATTTGTTCAATTTCTTATTAAATAGATTTTAAATATTGTTTAACTTATTAAATCATTATTTGTTCAAATAATATATTTAGATTATTTCTCATAAGTTAAAACTTAAAATATTGTTTAATTACTAAATAGTTATTTGCTCAAATAATATATTTAAATTATTTTACTTATAAAATAGACATTGAATATCGTTATAAGTCACTAAATCATTATTTGTTGAAATAACAAGTATAAAGTATTGTTTAAAACATGCTTATTTTATTTAGCTATGAGACTTTATTTTTATATAAATATTACAAACTTTATTATAAATGTTATTTTTATTTCACATCTTTATATAAAATACAAATATATTGTACCAAGAAAATATAATTACATATTGACCTCCAACTTGTTATATTTAGATTCATTTCTAAAATATTTACATATATAATTCTTCTAATGAATTAAAAATGTAAAATAATTACTTTGTAAATTGTTACTTATCAAAAACCCTTAAAACTATTGAAACCCTATTCATTATTTGAACGTTAATCATATTATTAATCTTCATCTTGTATTACATATTTAGGTGTCTTGTAATGAATACTTAGGATTACTTTGGATCATCCTTTAATCTTTATTATCATCTTGTAATTCTTATATCAATGTGAGTATTCCATACCCCTTTTTTCTTATTTTCACACTTTGGGGTGAAACATGTTAACTTATACTATTGCACTTGTAAACTTATTTGAGACTTGTAAACCTATGGCAATTCATCTTGTAAAGTTGTGGTTAGTTGAACTTTCGTGGTTACCATGTTATGGCGTTATATGTACAATCATTAACTATTGCTAGCCCAACGAAGTCATAGATCTATGGGCCAGACAAGCCTGCTTGGTTGATCCAAGTACACTTAGCTCATCGTATAATCTTGTAAATGTTTGAGACTTGTAAAACTTTGTCGAGGTTTGATTGTTGCATTGTTCATATCATCCCTAATCACTTTGTTCTCTAACTTACGACTTGAATTGCCATCTTTTATATACTTATGTATTTAAAACTGTGGAATGCTCACCAACATTTTTATGTTGATCTTCTATTTTTAGCTCATCGTATGACATGGAGGCCAAATATCACATTCTTGTGAATGGATGATACAATGAAATATTCGTGCGACTAGTCATAAGACTGGTCTAGTAGCATGACTGGACATAAGACTGGTCCAGTAGCATGACTGAACATAAGACTGGTCCAGTAGTACGACTAGACATAAGACTGGTCCAGTCGCATGGTCCAGTCATACGAATGGTCCACTAGCATGGTCTAGTCATACAAATGGTCCATTAGCATGGTCCAGTCGTACGAATGCTCCATTAGCATGGTCTAGTCGCATGAGCGGATCTGCACGCAGATTTTCAAATCTGTAGCCGCCATGACTGCCAAAAACCATAATCTGATGAATTTTACATGAACCGAAACAAAATAGACATCATAAGATTCGCAAGGGTGATAAGTACATGGTTTCGAGTTTGATTTTAACCAAGAAACAACACACGTAACAAGATTTGAGCAAAATACAAAGAACACAAAGTGGGTTTAATGTCAAAGAACATGAAATAGATCTGGAAATCAAAAGCTCGGGTTGGAAGAATGATTGTTAGATCATTCTAGCAGTAACCTTGCTCTGATACCAATTCTTAAGTTGCTGGATCGGTTGACATCTGAGCGTGTTCTTGACGGAAGGAAAGAAAATCAAGAGACAAACAACAGAACGAACAATAATGGAATGATTTCATTGATAAAACCTAATGATTACAAGCTCGTGAAACATATGAATCAAGAATCTTGGCAAGGGGAGATCGAGCATGATCTCCCCTCTCATCCGGCAACACCTAGGCCCTGGGCACACTCTCAAAATCATACCTCTCTACACAATGAAATTGGTATTTATAGTCCTTAGCCCACATCAAATGCAACTGGGCCCATTCGTTCGATTGGACCATGCGTATGGTTCAATTGTACGACTGGACCATACTTATGGTTCAGTCTTACGAATGGCTCAATAGCATCTCTTAGTCGCACGACTGGTCCATTAGCATGGCTCAGTCGTACGACTGAGTCTCATTCGCATATTCTCTTGCGAATGACTCAGTTTCATGTGTTTACAACATATCTGGTGTATTACATTAAGCGTAGACTATTCGTAAAGCGACGGACACACTATATATGACAATATATGCTCCAAGACAGCCTTTGATTCTGGGGCACTTGTTTTTATCTTCATCCTATCAATCTCTTCATTCTTTCTTTGTAGCTAAGCATGTTGTTCTTGTAAATCTTCTTAGCTTGTTGCTCTCCAACACAAGCTTTTCTGTATCAGCCTTCTCATAAGCAATTGACTCTTTTTGTTCTTCAAGAAGCTTCATTGTTTTCTTGTATATTTTTTCTTAATCTTTTCAGATTAGATTCCTGGTTCATAAGCTGATCGTCTTTTTCTTTCATCATCCTCTTCAGCTCCTGAATTCGTTTTTTTCTATTGTTGGACTTGAGAACAAGCTTGTTCTATTCAGCCACCAAATAGCTTTTGCTTACGAGGATGTCATCTTCACTTAACTTATCTTCATGATAGGCAATCACATCCACATAGTTTTCTCCTTCTTCCCTTTCTTGTCATTGATCACCAATCTTATCATTATGATATTTAGTACGAGCCACACTTGTTGAGCTAGAGCATGCCTCTTTAGCTTGCAAGGGTTATCTTGATGAGGTTGTTGTTCAAGATTTATGTTGATCACTAAAGGTTGAGTTTGATTGGAGGTAACTAGATTTTTGAGTTGGAGTGTGATAATGCGATGGTGCTAGCTTGAGAAATCAACTTAGTCTCACGAGTGTGAACTGAGTTTAGAGACTGAGTGACAGTGATGGGTTCAGTATGCACATTCTCAGATGATTGATGAATAAGTGGGGAGATTGGCTGAGTGTCTTGGTTGGCTATCAATTATGTTTGGGGTGTTTGTAGTTGATTTTGTGATAGAGAGTGGATAGGAGAGATTGGTGGGTGTTTTGGCTGACAAGAGATTATGGTAGTAATGTTTAAGGTTGTTGGTTAATGGGTGATTGGAGAGGTGAAGATGATGCTTGTACAGAGTTGGTAGATGAGCTCTCTTGAACTTCTTCCCATATTAATTCTTGAGTGATGTTTGCATTTGCATCCACCACATAATCAAACATGGGCATGTCACCTCCTTCATACTTCCCAGACATCTTAAACAAACACATCACCATCTCTGGCAATCCCAGGTAGATCAGCCTGAATGATCAGTTGCAGAAACCTTGGAAACATATACATCTTGACAGCCTTTTGTACTTTGATGTGGTCATATAGACAATTGAAAATGTACTTGGAGTAGTTGTATGTTCTTTCTTCAAAGATTCCTATGATTCCAAAAGAAATGTGCGTTGAGAATCTATCCAGTCCTGATTTCCTGTTTGTGATACACTTCAGGTAAGTGTGACACAGAAATCGGTAGGGCTTGCACAATCTCCCTTTTTTAATCTCTCCTTTTTCAAAGTCACCATCATAGCCAATCAGTAGAAATATCTTCTCAATATACTCATGATCAAAGACATCTGGATGACCACTTTCTTCTTCTCCCAATTCTAGTACCCTTCTTATGGTCTGCTCATCTATCCTTAGACTTTCATTTTTCATCTCAGCCAGGATCACTTCAGATTCTCCATCTTCCTCAATTGGAGCAGAGTTCCAGAATTGACTATGTGATCTTGATGAATCACAGGCTCTGCTATTAAAGCATAGAAGATCCTAGATCATCGTATGTATCGTATAATGTCTCTACATCCTTCCGACACGGGGTTGTCTGGATTTAAGAACGCACACACATTGGGCTCTCTCACAAATCGATTAGCCATCTATTCATACGAATAAAGAAGATCAGGTTAGAATCAACATTACTAACATAAGAATGCGAACAGTTATGATAATAACCAAGAATCAAAGGGTACATTATTGGACATTATAACATGTTTTACCTTGAATACAATGATCTGACAAAAGGGATATGTGTTTGTTTAATGTTTTCATTCGGGGTTTTTGAATGTTTCAGAAAGGGGGAAAAGTTTGTTGAGAGCGTTTTTCTAGGTCTGAAAAAGTGTTCCCAAAAAGCGAATAATGAATATTGAAGTCAAAAAAGATCATTTATACTTTCTCAGACAATTAATTTCATTTATTTAATGATGTGGGACCCTCAACAATTTAATTATCCATAGTTCTAAGTTCTTCCACATATTATCTACGGATTCCGTATATCATCTGCGGATGACTTAAAAACTTCTGCTGATTAAGAATAACTTAAATTTTCATAGGTTACCAATCTTTGAATTTTTCATAGTACTGGCTCATCTGTAGTTTACCAATCTACGGATGGACAAATTTAATTAAGTTTTCCCACTATAGCTTCTACTGATGCTTGAAATGCATGGTCAAACATGAATACACTAATAGCGGATGAACAACAGATTCCTCAGATCAATGCCTGAGAGATGGGACACATATACCATTGTCCTACGCTCCAGTGTAAGTCTGGATAGCCTATCTCTCACCCAACTCCATGGGAAACTCCTTACATTTGAAAGAGAGATAGAGCAGAAAAGGAAACTGGCATCATCAGGAAAGCTCGCTGATGACTTTGTACCAGGGAACACTGCCTTGGTTGGTCATGAGTCAGAATATGCTGCATCAGAAAGCCATTATGATGAGCATATATATTTCTCTTCAAACAGTTCTGATCATGCATTTGTTAGTGTTGATAGTCAGTCAGGCTGTAATAGTGACAATTTGTGCTTCATTATGGATGATTTGAAAGGTATTGCTGATGATGACTTAGAAGAGATGGATATTCTGAGCCAAATGGCTTTGATTAATATCAGATCTCAAAAGTTTTACAAGAGAACTGGTAGGAAATTTCCAGGACTCTCTGGCAAAACCAAAGTTGGTTTTGACAAGAGTAAGTTGAGGTGTCACAAATGCCACAGGCTTGGGCATTTTGCAAGAGAGTGTAGATCAACTGGATGTAACTCCTCTGCACCCTTTGCATATTTTGTTCCTCAGGGTCCAATGCCATATCCATATCCCTGCTATTACATGCCACAGCCAAATCAAGTTCAAGTTCCTATTGCACAACAACCTCAAGCCTACCAGAGCCTCAACCATCTGAACCATCTCAATCACAACCTCATCACAGCTTCTTCACCCCTAGTGTTGTTGACTGGAGCAGTTTACCAGATGATCTTTCTGGTAATGAGCAATTATTTGCTAGTGATGGTCAACATGGTAGTGAACATCCTTTTGGGAATCTTGCTCTCATGGCCCTGGAGTCTACTGAGGGTTCATGCTCCAATGCATCTTCATCACAGGTAACCCAGGTATCCTTTGAGGCTAAGACCAAGCTATGTTCTGAATCTTGCATAGCTGCATTTATCTCTATTAGAGAGGCAAATGTAGCTTTAATAAATCAAAATATTGAGCTTGAGCAAACCCTTTCCAAAAGAAAAGCTGAGTATGAGTCTGTCCTTAAAGATAAAGATGATGAGATTTATAAGCTTAAATGCCAATTAAATGATGAAAAGGCTAAGGTTGAGGTCATTCTTGAGAACCACAGAGATCTCAAAGAAACACTTGTAGCTACCCAAGTTGAGTGTGACCGCTGGGTATCATCCTGCAAGGGATTTGAAATGCTTCTCAGCAAGCAAACAACTTCGAATGTGAAGTTTGGAATAGGTTACAATCACATTGCACCACCTACAGATTTTACTCCAAAATCAATAGTAAAACCTGAAGGTGAAAGTAATTTCCAAACCACATCATCATGTGTATCATCCTTAAGAGATCACCCAAAATTAGAAGATGAAATCAGTTTTGATACCTCAGCAAATCAATTGCCTGATGGGTTAGCTACTGATAAGCACATGAAGCTGAGTACTTCAGATGTTGTCCGTCAAAGTACCTCAAGTACTGAAGGGCAAGTCACAACATCTGAAAAGCATTTCAAATCAACTGAAATAGAAGGATTAACAACTGCTGAGGATTCTATCATACGGTCTTTCAAGATGGATAGAGAACAGCTGAAGAACAAGTCTTCAGTTGTTACAGATCCTTCTGTACTTAACACAAGTACTGAAAAGAGGAAAGTACTGAAGATCTCACCTTTAGTAGTTTCCACTTCAGCAGTTGATCAATCCAAGATGAAGAATAAGCCATGTGACATATGTGGTAAATTCAATCATCTTTCTGATGAATGTTGGTACAAAAAGGGTTCCAAACTCAACAGAGATAAGCTCATTAAAATGCAGATGGATGAAATGAAAAATGAGTTTCAGATCAAGTTTGTACCACAGTCATCCCAAATTGATAAACCCAAGGCTTCACCCAAATCCAAAAAGAAGGATAGGGTTTATCATAAAATAGCTGATAGTGTTCCTCATGATAAAAATCAGACTAAGTCTGTGAATTTCAAGGAGAAAATGGTGGGCCATAAGAACTCATCAAAAACAAGTACTGATGTGTCACAAGAGCTGAAAGCTTTATCTACAAATCAGACACAACTTGTTATGATGGTTCAACATTTGTTGGGGAGTGTTAACCAACTAGATACACCTATGATCAAACCACTGAAAAGGTATTCCAAGCCCAAATCCAAGGAATCCATTTCAGCACCATCTCACCTTCATCAGATGTTAATCATGAGAAACAAGTTATGGTTAAATTTGTTGATGAAAATAGACCCAAAACCAAAAAGGTTTGCGTCTCAAAACCTAACTAGTTCCTTGTGATGAATGCAGGGTTCTTCAGCATGCCAAAGAAGCATCTGTTATGTAGACAGTGGAGGGTCTATGCATATGACAGGGAACATTTCTCTTCTTAATGACTACTCTCAAGGAAAGAAGGGATTTGTTTCATTTGGAAATGATGCTAAGGGTTACATCATCGGGAAAGGATATGTGTCTAATGGAGAAATCAGATTTGATGATGTTAAGCATGTGGAGAATCTCAAGTATAATCTACTGAGTGTCAGTAAGATGTGTGATAAAGGGCATGTTGCACTTTTCACAAGCCAGAACTACAGGATTCTGTCTTTCACAGTTCTGAGGCTGATTGACAAGGTATTTGATGAACATACTCTCCTGAAGGCCAACAAGATTGGAAGAGTATATGACCTGGATTTGTCAAAGAAGATTAATTTGAAGGGTCATCCTTGCCTATTCTCCAAAGCCTCTCCTCAGGAATCTAAACTGTGGCACAGAAGGCTGGGTCATGTAAATCTCAAAAACATGAATCAGCTGATCCACAATAGTTTATTGAGATGTCTACCAATAAAGGAGTTCCACTGTGATGAAACCTGCACTGCTTGTTTGAAAGGAAAACAACACAAAGTCTCATTCCCTCCTATTGAAGAACCTAAGTCCACTGCCTGCTTGCACTTACTGCACATGGATCTATTTGGTCCTGTGAGAGTGATGAGCATGGCAAAGAAGAAATACTGTCTGGTAATTGTGGATGATTACTCCAGATTTGTATCGACTTTCTTCTTGCATTCAAAGGATGAGGTTACTCAGACGATTATCAACTTTGTGTTGTATGTTGAGAAGCAGTATTCCCTATCAGTCAAGTGTATAAGGAGTGATAATGGAACATAATTCAGAAACCATACACTTGATGATTTTATCTCTCAAAGGGAATCAAGAGGTAGTTTAGCATCCCAAGGACTCCCGAACAAAATGGAGTAGTGGAGAGAAAGAACATGACCCTAATTGAAGCTGCAAGGTCCATGTTGACTGACTCTGGTTTGCCATTGACCTTTTGGGCTGAAGCTGTCAACACAGCTTGCTATGTGCAGAATAGAGTTTTAGTAAATCAGAGGTTGATGAAGACTCCATATGAAGTTCTACATCATTTGGCTCCTCTAATTTCATTCTTCAAATCCTTTTGGTGTCCTTGTTTTATTCTCAACACAAAGGATCAACTCCACAAATTTGATCCTAAGGTGGATGCAGGGAATTTTGTAGGATATTCATCCACATGCAAGGCTTACAGAGTCTTCAACTGCTAACAAAGATAGTTGAAGAAACCTTGCATGTGAAGTTCAATGAATCTCCTAAGGATAAAATTCCACAAAACCCTGTGTAGTTGTTTGATCTGGATATACTGCAATATGTTCCTTATCAACCTCCAGCTGTTGCAAATCATGTGAATAAATCATCTTCTGCAGCAAGTCTTCCACCTAGTGGTACTGAAGATGAAGATGATGATGATATCAGTACTCACCTTTTCAAGTTTAGTGATCAACTGCCTGAGTCCACTAAACTTGATGATCCTGTAGCTTAGCAGCTCCATCCACAACAAATGCTGATTAGATTTCTGACTCCTCAATATCATTTGAATTGCCATCTCATACTTGGTTTCAAGAGTCTGGATCAACATCTGTTGCTGCTGAACCTGCTACAAACACTTGAACTGATCTTATAGTGTACCAAGAGCTGAAGAATCACCCTATGTCTCAAATCATTGGTTATATCAATGCTGGTGTCTCAACCAGAAGTCAATTGTCCAACTTCTGCTTCTATGCTCTCTTCATCAGTCAGCTAGAGCCAAAGAACTATCATGTTGCTTTAAGAGACAATGGATGGGTTGAAGCCATGCAGCTTGAGCTACTTCAGTTCAAAAAGCAGCAAGTGTGGGAACTGGTTCCTCTACCCCCATATAAGTGTGCAATAGGCACTAAGTGGGTGTTTAGGAATAAAACTGATGTAAATGGGCTTATTGTCAAGAACAAGGCTAGACTGGTTGTACAGGGGTTTTCACAAGAAGAAGGTATTGATTATGATGAAACCTTTGCCCCTGTAGCCAGACTGGAGGCAATTAGATTGTTCTTAGCCTATGCTGCATTCCACAATCTTAAAGTTTTTCAAATGGATGTCAAAAGTGCTTTTTTATATGGAAAAAGAAAAGAAGAGGCTTATGTGTGTCAACCACCAGGTTTTGATGACAATAAACATCCTGATTGGGTGTATAAACTTCATAAGGCTCTTTATGGGTTGACGCAAGCTCCTATAGCCTGGTATGAAACACTTTCAAATTTTCTTCTTCAAAATAATTTCACTAGAGGCTCCATAGATAAAACATTGTTTATTAAGAAAGTGGATCAGCATAAGCTACTTGTTCAAATTTATGTTGATGATATAAGTTTTGCATCCTCTGATCCCCAGTTGTGTGATGATTTTACAAGTTTAATGAAACAAAAGTTTGAAATGAGTGCAATGGAAGAATTATAGTTCTTTCTAGGCTTGCAAATAAAACAAAAGACTGATGGAACCTTCATTCATCAGTCAAAATATACAAAAAATCTTTTGAATAAGTTTGATTTACAAAACTGTAAGCCATGTTCTACTCCCATGTGCAACACCACACAACTGGATGTAGATCAGAAAGGTAAAGCTGTTGATGAAACACCTTACAGATGTACGATTGGGTCCTTGATGTACTTAACAGCTTCTAGACCAGATATTTTAGGCTGCTCCTAAAGAGTCTCATTTGATTGCAGTCAAGAGGATCTTTAGATATGTGCAAGGTACACAATCTCTAGGTCTTTGGTATTTCACTGGACACTCTTGCAAATTAGTTGCTTTTTCTGATAGTGACTATGCAGGGTGTAAGTTAACGTCAAAGTCAACTTCTGGTGGATGTCAGTTCCTAGGCAACTGTTTGATTTCTTGGCAGAGTAAGAAACAAACATCTGTTGCTACATCCACTGCTGAAGCAGAGTACATTGTTGTTGCAAGTTGTACATCTCAGGTACTCTGCCTTTAGAACCAATTGTTGGATTATGACATTACAGAGACTAAGACTCCATTGTTAATGGATAGTGCTTCAGCTCTGTGTATTGTCAAGAATCCAGTCCAACATTCTAGGACCAAACATATAGAGATCAGACCCCATTTTATTAGGGATTGTTTTGAAAAAGGTCTGATTGATCCAAAGTTTGTGCCAAGTGCTGATGAGCTTGCAGATATTTACTAAGCCTTTGGACAGTTCAACTTTCCCAAACCTTATGTTAAGGCTTGGTATGCTGCAGCTAGAATAAGTGACAACTACTGATGATCTCAGTAAACAAGTACTGATGACCATTAGTAAACATGTCGCAAATAAGTACTGATAAGTTTTATTCTCAGTTGGTTTCATAACTACTGAAGACTAAATTACTTAAAAAGTACTGTACTTTCTGTTAAAAGAAACTGATGCAGTTACAACTACTTATGTAGTTATAACTACTGATGTCAATAAAAACAGATAAGTACTGATGTCCTATGAAACAATTGAAAACAGCTAAAAAGTATGATGAGTAAGTGTTGAGGACAGTATGAAATAGCTGAAAAGCTAAGAATTGATGAAAACTACTCATGAGAATTTTCTCTTCAATCGTTTCCACAAACTGCTGTTTCACCTTAAACAACTAATGACAAAACCATGTCTTCAGTAGTTTCACAACTACTGATGACTAACACCAAGTCCTCAGTTGTTTCCTACACCTGAAGCCAAAACCAAGGTTTTCAGTTGTTTCATAACTATTGATGACCAAAACCAAGTCTTTAGATGTTTCAAATGTTTGATAGTTAAAACCAAGTCTTCAGTTGTTTTCATACAACTGATGACAACACTAACACTTTCAGTCGTTTTCTTTTCAGCCTTTTCTTAACCTATAAATACCTGCACTTATAGCCGAACGTTTCATTAGCCCTTTTCTATCCTTTTCTCTATCAATAATGGCGACCATGAAACTCAAACCCAGACACAACTGTGTTGCCTACCTCTCGAAATCGGCCTTTTGGAACAAATTTGATAATGCCATCGATCTTATGGTGGATTCCCAATACAGAACCACCTTTCTTTTGAATCCTACCATATACCCCGATTCCTTAAACCAATTCTGGACCAACGTCTGTGTAACAACTGGTGAAAATGATAGCCAAATCACTCTCCAGTCGTTAGTCAACCAGAAACAGGTGGTAATCACCCCTGACATCATTCACAAAACCCTAAATATGCATGACGCCACCTGTATTGTAGAATACCCGAAAGGCACCATTGATATGTCTTTCATCAACAACGGGTATGAAGGAGACATAAGTGCTACAACCATTCTCAAAAAGCACTTCCATGATGCTGAAAGACTTATCTTCCACATGGTGAATGCCTGCCTTGCTTCAAAGACATCTTCATGGGATCAGATGCCCTCACGATGGCAACAGGTATTGTACTCTATCTTTGAACGACAAAATCTAAATTTTTCTGAGATAGTGTTTCTGGAACTTAAGGATCTGGCTCAGAAACCTGTGACAAAAAGATGGCTACTATATCCCAGGTTTCTGATGGCCATAATTTTAAATCAATTAAAATCTGAAGGGCTTGTTGGTCTTGGAGTCCCTGCTCCAGCTGTCTTAGCTGAGGTATACTCTAGGCATAACTCTGACCCTACTCTCAAAGGGGCTGCCTAGCTGCTCAAACCCAAGTAGAGGGAACCCACAGCCTCCACCTCCAGATCCAAAGTCCCCACGAAACCCAAACCCCAAAAGCCCAAAATGGCTACTCAGGGAGATGAGTCCCCTGCGGATGCCCCTGTACCACCAATACAGGAAACACATACTGGTTCTAACCCCCCAGTCATGTCAGAGACTCAACCAGCTGAAACCGCACAGGTATCCTCTCCACAGGATCCTGTTGCAACCAAATTTGGGGATACTACATTATTGGAACCTACCTCAGTTGAGAAGGTTACCATTGAAGAGCATCTCTCACCCCGGGTGCAATCTGCTTCTGACCAATCTCCAAATGCATCCGCCCCTTAAAGCCCAACCATTATAGTTGCTAAAGTGCTGAGTCAGCTGCATTCCTCACCCCCTCCCCAGAAACCAATTAACACTAGGAATACCTCAACGATTGAGGGGGAGGACAAAAATGCTGCTGATAACCCACAGCACAGCGGTTATAATGTTCAATCTCCAAGTGTAGAAGAGGAGGTTAGAACATCTGGTCAGGCTGCCACTTCTACTGATTCAACAAATGAATAGGATGAAGTTGGTAACATATATAAGACCTCACCAGAGGCAATTGCCAATGAAGGACAAAGTCTAGAGGCAGGAAGTCCCCAGAACCAAGAACAAGGGGCACATGCATATACTGATCTACACTCAGGGCATGTACATCCTGATTTAATCCGGAGGTCAGATGATTCAGCAAAGACTGATGATGACCTGGGCTTTTTCTTTGATGTCTTAGCCCATAACATAATCCTAGAGACTGAGGTAGCAGACTCAAAGAACTGCTAGCCAAACTGTCTCAGGATAAAAGTCCATCTGGCCCAATAAACCCACAGATGGCACCTTCATTTGAAGGTTCAGCAAACACACAGCCAATACACTTAACTAAGCCACCAGCCACTGCTTTTGGCACCACCTCTTAGGGACAGAACCCCTCTGAGCAGATGGTTGCAACCTTTCAAAGCTCCTTACCTCTCATCACTCCCATCATCACTGAGATAGTATATAAAGCCATTGATGAGAGGATCTCCTCAAATCTCCAAACACTCCTTGATGATGCCGTTCACAAGTCACTTTTTGCCTTTCAAGCCCCTGATCCCAATGCACCCAAAAAGGGGTAGACTACTAAGTCTAAGGCAGTGAAAGAAAGGAAAAGGAAGAGAGTAGAAGATGAGAAAGAACCAGAAAAAGAAAAGCAGTTGGAGAAAGAACAAGAACTGATCTCAGAGAAATAGCTGATCATAGTGCTAGAGCTAAGCACAAACAAAGAGCAGAAAGAACAGCTGGTCACTTACAAAAGGAAGAGAAGTGCTGAGTCAAAGTTGATGGAGAAAAGTCCTTAGAAGATCTAGTCAAAGAACTGATGAAGCTCACAGCAGATCTATGGACAAAATAATAGACCAGCTCTTCAGACAGGGTCATGACACAACCACCTTAGATGTTGAGATCAGAAGGCTTGAGATAAATGAAATTCAAGCAAGATGGGCTAGTTACAGTGTGATGGATAGGGAAAGGTTGGAGATTATGATCAGGTTTATTGCCAAATATCTAGGAAGATCATTGATAGAGATGAAGTCTTGGTCCAGAGACAGTATCTTGGAAATAACCAAGAAAATCTGTTCTGCTGGAAGCTACAACAAAGGGTTGATCATCGAAGCACTGGATGAAGTAGGTGCTGGGAAGAGAACTGATAATGGCAAAGCTCTCAAAAGCCAAACTCACCACTAAATTGCTAGATCAGCCTTCTCATACTCCCACTCAAAAACAACCCTCAAAGTAATCATGTTTAAAATCTACCAATTCTATCCCTAAACCAAAACCACCCACAACTCAACCCACAAAACCAATTCCATTACCCCAAAAATCATCTCAAACCACACCCAGTGATACACCCAGAAGGAGGAGAAGGGTGTTGGGGGTAGTGAAGAAGAAGAAGAGGATGAGAATAAAGAAAGTCTGCCAATCTCTGTTGTTCTCAAACTTAAAACACCTGAGCCCAGAAGTCAACACATGATCACACCTGACTTGCAAATGCAAATGGTGAAAGTGAAGATTGAAGAAGTAGAACAGTAGAAGCAGCATGATGAGCAATTTCTCAAAATGGTTGACAAGGACTTCCCTCAGTCCTCATCCATTCAAGCAATGAAGAAACAAGCTCTGAGGTTGTACACTCTTAGGAATACATTCCAACATCAAAGAGAAAGAGTGAGGATTTGGCCAGACCCCAGGGTAAGTTCCAAAATACACAAGAAGAATATACCAAGTAGATATCATGGCCAAGTGAAAAAGACTTTGAATGTTGCAATTATGTTGGCTATGGTAATCTTACCCTGGGAGATTATAGAAGAATTAAAGAGAGCACATAACTCAAAGACAACCCCTCAATCCCTACTTGAGAACAAACTAATCAAGAAGGGGTTGTTATACAAGAGAATTGAAGATCTTCAAAGAGTGAACTCCAGTTGTTGCTAGAAGGCTCTCATCCAGATGAATTCGCATATAGAGAGATCACAACTGTTGAAATGAAGAATGGGAAGACAGTAAGGTATCTGTCTGAATATTATGGCCTTGAGTTCTTCTTTGAGGGAGAAGCAGAAGAACTCACCAAGGAGGAACAAGTTGTTCTCCTTGAGGCCTATGCAAGAGAGTCTTACAGACTCATCAATGGGAATTAGGTTTCATGGTTGGGACAAGACTCTGTGTCTAGTTTCCCCAAGACAAAGTTCCATTCCACACTTAGCCAATCAAAAGATCAGAAACCTTTTCCCAGCCTGTGCTTACATGATTACCTCTGAAGCTGATCAAGAGGGTGTTTCTGCCAAAGAATAAGTGGGATCATCAATAAACTTAGAGGTTTTCGCTGCATTGGTTCAGGGGGAGTTTGTTGGACCAAAAGAACCAATGAGCCTGATCAGAAAAACCTCCAAGTCCCACAGAAATTACAACTGTTGAAGAAGATCACAATAGCTGAAGACATTAGCTGATTACTAGGTCTGAAGACAAAGTCTAAAGACAAGATCTGAAGATTCCTACTGAAGACAAAGTCTGAAAGTAAAGTACTGAAGACAAAGTCTGAAGCTATCAGCTGTAGACAACGTCTGAAATAAAAGTCTGAAGAACAAAGACTGAAGACAAAGACTCAAGACTAGAGTGATCAGTAGTTGTCACAACAGCTGAAGTTATTAACTTCAGTAGTTGTGATGGTTTTCTTTTTCAGTACTTGTAATTTACCTTTCAGTAGTTTATAGTTTCAGTAGTTTTAGTTCGGTAGTTTTATGTTCTTGTACTTAGCATTCTCTAAGATGTGATCAGTTGTTGAGAACATTTTCAGTAGTTTGCATAGTTTTAGTTGTTTGTATATTCTGTTAGATGTCACTATCAAGTAACATCAGCAGACGTCACATTCCTTATATAAGGAATGTTGACCTAATTGTAACGTGTGACTTTCAGCCACCACGAAAGCATTTGAATGAAATATTCCTTTTGCAGATTCTCTCTCTCTCTCTCTATAACCGTGTACTATTCCATTGAATATCAATTGAGTTCTTGCTAAATTGTCTAATTCATTGTTCGAATTCCGCTGCAATCTACTCTAGTTAATCAAACTTAAATCACTGATCCTAATATGGTTTTCCTTTAAGATATCTGAAGATCCTTTTCACAACACTCAGATGAGACTTTTGTGGATCTCATTGGTACCTAGCACAAACACACATAACAAACTTAATGTCAGGTCTATTAGCAGTTAAATACATAAGTGATCCTATCATTGATTAATATAATCTTTGAATAACAGTTTTTCCTGTAGTATCAGGTACAATCTTTTCAATTGTTGAGGCTGGTGCTTTGCATGAAGATGCATCAGCAAGATTGTACTTCTTCAATATTTGATATATGTATTTTTCTTGATTGATGAAAATCTCATCTATCTTGTAATGAAAGTGTAGACCAAGAAAGAAAGTAAATTCTCCCGTTGAACTCATCTGAAACTCTGTTTTCATTAATTCTTCAAAGCTTACACACTATCACTTGTTAGTGGATACAAATATAATGTCATAAACATAAATTTGAACAACTAAGAGATCTTAATGATCTTGTTTGAGAAAGAGAGTCTGATCAATAGTTCCCCTTTGGTATCAATGCTGGAGCAAGAAATATGATAGTGTTTCATACCACTTCTTTGGTGCTTGATGCAGACCATACAAAGCTTTATCAAGTTTGGATAGTTAGGATCTTCAAATCCAGGGGGCTGTGATACATAGAATTCTTCATCAATTTTCCCATATAGAAAGGCACAGTTGACATGCATTTGATAAACAGTGAACCTGTTATATGATGCACATCTAGAAATACCCTTATGGCTTCAATTCTTGCAACTGGTGCAAAAACTTCATCATAGTCTATTCTTTCTTCTTGTGTGTATCCTTGTGCAATCAACCTTGATTTATTTCTTACAATTATTCCTCTATCATCTAGTTTATTTTTGAAGTGCCATCTAGTTCCAATTGGATGTTGGCATTTAGGTAAATCAACTAGAATCCACACCTTTGCTTTCTAAATTGTTAAAGCTCTTTTTGCATAGCTTCAATCCAGCTATTGTCTTTTAGAGCACATGTGATGTTTGAAGGAACCAGATATGAAAGAAAACTAGTGAAAAGACAGATGTTGGCAGTTCCACTTTCGCTTCTTGTAGTTCTTTTGGCAAGATCTCCAAACGCATTCTTGTTGATGAAGTTGGGTCAACTGGAATAGATGATTTCAAGTTGGTCATTTCCATTGTTGTAGTTTGATCCAATCCAGATTTTGAATTTAGGAAGTAGTCAAGTGTTCTTCTAGTGCATCATTGGGTATTGATTGATTTGCCTTAGTTTAGACATCAGGAGAATGATTAATGTCTTCCGTAGAAATTTCTCCTGAAGCATTATGTTCTTCCGTATGAGTTACAACAACTTCTTCGGAAACATTTTGTTCATCCGTGGAAGTTACATGAACTTCTCTAGATTGCATATGAAGAATAGATGAATCATTTCCAATGTTTCTTGTATTTCTTTGAGAACCTGGAATAGTTACTGATACATCATGCATATCTTTGGATACACCTTGTACATCTGCTGATGTAGAGTCAATAGTTGTTGATATAGTGTTTTTCCTTGTGGGATTAGCAGATAATGATACTTCATTCAAATTTAGGGGTACAAATGGATAGCATGTATCATCAGATCCTGCATAGTTCAAATAACTAGAGTTAAATGATTCTGTTAAAGCATCTATATCAAATAGCCATGATGATCCTTTGATTGATATAGTAAATACAGATTCATCAAAAGATGCATTAGGAGTTTCTTCGAGAATGCTATGTTGTGGATTATAGACCCTGTATGATTTAGATGTTGAAGAATATCCAACAAAGATACCATCATAGAATATCTTGATGATTTCATACATCATCACACTCATCAAAGTCAAATTCTTAATCCTTTTCATTTATCTATTCTGATTTAGAAGACTTAATTTCATTCACCTTAGTTTTATTTTGAATATCTTGTTGATTAGAATTTGATTCAAACGTGGTGCTTGGCATAAAATGATTTGACAAGTTATCTGTCATAGATTCAGGAAAAGGTGTATAATTATTGTTTATAGGAGGTGCCATAGCATAATATTCCAACCCAGACCTGTTCTTAGATTCAATATGAGAATTTAATAATTTCTCATACTGTTGAGATGAAAGTTAAAACTTCTGAATTTTCACTTTAGTTGATGCATGATTAGTCATGGATCTAGTTAAGGAAGTGGTCTGATGCTCAACTTAGGCCTTTAAAATGTAATTTTTTAAAACTATTTTATCTAAATCCTTTGTAAAGAGTTAATTTTTATTTGATATAATTTATGTTCTCTTACATATGATTCAATCAAAATCATAGTTTCTTTAACTTTATCAGCTAGTTATTTTGCATGGACTCTATATCTTTCAACTTCCTCAATACATACTGATGAACATAACCTATCTCCTACCTCACTAGACATGGGTGGAACTTTGTTTTCCATATGAGCCGTTAAAGGTTGACTTTCTTCCAAATCTTCCTTCTCATACATACTCCAGTCACAAGTTCCATCTTGAAGAATGAACAGCCCAGTTTCTTTGGAGTTACTTATTCCTGCTGATATATTGGTGGCTGGTGGGGATGAGTTTGTAAGTTGTGGTTGCCTGAAGGGTCTTTGAGAAGATGATGTTTGCTGAGACTGATGTTGATGATGTTGTGTTGACATAGGATTTTGTTGATTGCATTCTCTAGAAAAGTGTCCATAGAGATTGCACTTGAAGCATCTCACCTTTGACATATCAACACCAATCTTTGATGATTAACTTGCAACAGCCAAATTCTTATTTCTTCTTAGATATTGTTTGGATCAATAAGTAATCATTGCCATTTTCCATTGTAGGTCCATCTCCTCTACTACATCTGCATGTAGTTCTTCCAGTCCTGCTCGCAAATGTTTGCAGATGTTAATGAGCTTCCAAGGTAATCTTGAAAACCTGAGCTCAAAGCTGCAAAAGCTGCTTTTTGTTCTTCAGAGTCTAGAATGATAGTGATGGACTTTGTTTGATTGTTGATTGATGAAGGCTTTGCTAATGATGGATGTTTTTTATCATCAGTTCTTCCTTTCTCTTTTCTTAGAAGATTTCTTAGAAGGCTTTGATGCATGGAAACTTACTTTTCTCTTCATCTTCACTCAATATGCAAGAGTTATCACCGTCATTGCTAGAGATAAAGGTACATCCTGCACTTTTTGTTTCTTTAAAGTGATATAGTGACACATGAGTTCTCAGACTATTTTTTCTTGATTTCTCATCCATTTCAAGAGCCTAAACTTTAGCTACTATTGTATCTAAACAAGTTGCTTTAAGATCAATTGTGTTTTTGAACATGGATATTGTTTGCTTCTAACTTTATGGCAAAGTATGGAGAATTTTCTTGTTTAGTTTTTCATTTGTGTATTTCAACTCCAAGATATTCATCTGTGTAACCAGTTGCATAAATCTATGGAGTTGTTGAGAAATTGATTCACCCTCAATATGATGAAACGTCTTATATTATGACCGAAGGGTGTCCTTCATAATGCTTCTCATTCATCACTCCCTTCACAGAGTGTAAGAAGAATCTTCCACAAGGGTTTTGCTGTTTTGTAATTCTCACACCTGATTAATATTTCTTCAGAAAAAGCCATACTATGCAAGTTGTATGCTTTAATATCAACTTTCACCTTCTTAACATCATCAGATCCTTTGTACTTATGGGTTGATTGTTGTCATTATAATCCGGCCCAAGAGTGGGTGGAATATAAGGACCTTCAGTTATTGAAACCCATAAGTCCAATTCTGTATAATTAACATTATTCATGAAGTTGATTTTCCAGGATTTGAAGTCGGCTTTTGTTTCCAACATTCGAGGTTGGTATGACGAACCACCAAAGTTACTCATGTTTAGTTAAGATCTAAGATTTTAACAATCACAGAGTATCCTTTATGTAATAAACCAATTACTAATAATACTTGAGTTATAATAACCCAGTAGTTTTGGTCTCAACTCAATCAATCCTTTCAATGATAATTATATTATCAAATTAAGGATTTTTGTCAATGTATTTGTTCAATTAAATATGAACAATATATGAATGTCAATTAGTAACCAAGATATATTATTCAATTGTTTTGAAATATTGACCCAAGTTTAAACAAGCAATGTAATAGTACTTGTTGAGGGACAATTCACTGTTTGATTAAATCACACAAACGGTTTGCTTATAACAATAGATCTTATTAGCAAAAACTGATAAATCTAGTGAAATCAGCAAACAATTAAACAAAATTAATGCTGATAGATCAATCGATCTAAATCAATGAGAGCTTGGCTCTGATACCACATGTGACTCCAAGGATCGCAATTAGGAATTTGCAGTGTTAATTTTTGAATTAAGTTAATGTTTGCGGAATCAACATTACCTTTGTTATTTTTTTTAATTTAGTATCACCAATAATGATTAATGACTAAGACGAACACAATTTATAATCAAACAAAAATAGTTAATTGAAATGTATTTTATTAAAAGGTGCTAATGATTACAAATGAATAAACAATAAACGAAACATAATTGGTTTGAATGTATTAATATTGATATGATGGCTGCTAGGGTTTGTGTTTGCGTGATTTGATGTTTGGTTGTTTGTCATAGTGTGTCTACTTGTCGTAGTCGCCATCCTCTTGATATGAAACATATCTATGGAAGAATAAAAAGTGTTTATCTGTAGATGTTTCATACACTTAGTCAATTTCAGAAATTGACTAAGTATAATGTTTGTATTTGCAATCATACATAGATCAATACACATGGGTTAACCTGTATATATAATGCATAATAATGATTTACAACTGTTCAGTACAAATATTATTGATTAAAGTTCTAAGCCTATATAAAATGATCTAGACCTATAATTCCTAGATCTAACATTTATCTATTTCTTTGTTCTTCCCTATAGTGGTGCTCAGAAGTTTGTACATATAATTCATGGATAGAGATCCAGTCTGTCACTTTGAATGATGTGCACCTTTTGTTGTGACCCTCTGAAGAGAGTTAGTTAACACGAGTTATAATCATATTCCCATCTAACTATGGACTCCTGTTCACATCCTTCAACCATATGAAGAAAGGGTTTGCCTTTGGATGTTGATCCTTCTCTCTCAGCTTCAACTCTTCTTCAATCTTGGTCTTAATAAGCAACCATCTCAGAGTTGGAGGGGTTGGAGAATAGCTTCTCTTCTAACTCAGCAATGTCAAACCTTCTTATGTATAGCCAAGATTAGGCATTAAGCCTGTTTATTTCACCATTCTCTCTCTCAACAACA
The DNA here is from genome assembly GCA_025506515.1 of Flaveria trinervia. Lineage (NCBI taxonomy): Eukaryota > Viridiplantae > Streptophyta > Magnoliopsida > Asterales > Asteraceae > Flaveria > Flaveria trinervia. Next base: position 57,355,489 of record CM046442.1, read on the forward strand.
AAGTTGTGAGAAGAGTCTTCAAACCTCCACTGGATGATCTTCTTTCTTGGCACAAGGGGCTGACTTAGAACTCTATCCCCTTTCTTCGCATCTAGTGGAGTCACCAACCTTCTTCTTGGCTTCTTCTCTTTGATTACTGAATCGGAGTTAATGCCACGGAGCTTAACGGCTTGGTCCAATGTTCCTCCGGGCACATCAAGGAATGGATCTCTAGTTAGGGAACTTAAGGAGCCTTCAACATAGGTTAGCTTAACAGACCCGCCTCACAAGAGATGTCGTTCAAGGTTGTACATTCAGTGAGCTCCATCTTGATCTCCTTAAACTCCTCCAAGGAGATATGTTTGGAAGGTTGAGGGGATGGTTTGGGTGGTTGTTATGTAGGTAGTGGTGTTTGGGTTCTGGGAATTATTTTCGGTTTGAGTATGGGTAGTTGAGGTGGTTATGGTGAGGGAGCAGGTATGGAGGATGGTGTTGATTCAGGAGTGAATGGTTTAGATGTAGGTTCGATTTTGATAGGAAAAGGGAAAGGGATTGGTTCAGGTTGAGGTTGGGGTTGAACTGTTGGTTTAAAGGTCATCCCTATCCCCTTATATACATGAGCGAATGTCAGTCTTGATATCACTGACATGTCGTTGTAGGGTTTTCTCAGACATAGGACCCACCTGCCTGCTTGAGAAGCCATGAGCCGTTAGATAATCCTTCATCCAGGCCTTATCACCCATCTTCTTGACAGCTACGAGTCCAGCTCTTCTTCTTCTTCTTCTTCTTCTTCCTTCTTCTTCTTCTCCCTCAGTCTCTCCCTTGTAGCTTTCTTTCTCTCTTTCTCCATTTGATCTTGCTCTTTCTTAAAAAACCACAAGATCGTATCATTGTTGTGAGGAGTCAATTACTCTAGAGAGAATCCCCTGGAGCACAGGAAAGATATCCTTTCATTCTTTAGCTACAGATCAACCTTTATTTTCTTTCTCTCCCTTTCTTCCTCTAAGGCCAACCATGCTGCTTCCTTCTTTTGCTGAATTTGAAGCAGGGTTTCCTTCTCTAACTCAATTAATTCCTTTAAGGGTAGTAGGCGCATATCTTCATTAACAGCTCCATGATTGACCAATCTATAAATTATTTCCACTCTCCTTGTGTGGTTGATCGCCTTTTGGTTGGCTGCAACTACTTTGCCACTAGCAGTTTGCGACTTCCCAGTTGGGAGTCTACCTTTATCTTTAACTTCTCTAACCTTTTTCCTCAAGAAGCACTTCCTCAGTCATCTTACTCTTCCCTTTGGTGTGTTCGGAAGCTCTAGACTTTGGAGATTCTTGAGTAGAGGTTTTAGGTTGAGAGGTGGAGACTTGAGCAGGTTTTAGTGAGGTGTCGCTTGAGAAAATCCTCACTGTTCACCATACATGCTAGTTCTAAAATTAAATCTGTGATGAAAAGATCCTTGGGTAAAGAGAATAACCCTTCCGTAACTTCCATCTTAGCTTCGGACGATTGAAATGGTTCTTCTGAGGCTTCGACTTCAGCTTTGGAAGTCTATGGCAATGCACTCTTTGTCCCAACTATTTCAGTTGTTAGGCCATCGGTATCCATTTCGTCTTTAAAATCAATCTCCGGTTCCACGTAGACCTTAGTTTGACCAACTTCTTAGACAGTGGTAGAAGGTGCATTCGTCCTTTGAAGATCTTTAGCTCCAAAGTATGCCACAACAACATCAGGGCATGGCTGTTCAATGGAAGATCCAATTAAGAACTTGGAAAACAACCTGTTCAGATCTTGAAGCATCCTTTTATCTATGTGAATAATAATTAGAAGAGGCTAGGGAAAATCTAATTCGTGTTGAGCTGGGTATCTTGAAATTAAGTTTGCTAAGGCCAGACTGTTGGACCAAAAGAACCAATGAGCCAGGTCAGAAAAACCTTTAAGTCCCACAGACATCAAAATAACTAAAGTGGTCTACAGCAGCTGAAGACAACTTCTGAAGACAAAGTCTGAAGACAAAGTTTGAAGACAATGTCTGAAGACAGTCTAAAGACAACTGCTGAAGACAACTGCTGAAGACAAGTCTGAAGACAAAGTCTAAAGACAAAGTCTGAAGACAACTGCTGAAGACAAAGTCTGAAGACCAAGTTCTCAGAAGCTGTCACAACAGCTGAAGTAGTTCTCTTCAATAGTTGTGATGGTTTACTTTTCAGTAGTTTGTAATCAGTAGTTTTATATTATGTAAAACATCTGAAGTTCTTACACTTCAGATGTTATAACTTTAGTAGTTGTAATGTTAGCTTGTACTTAGCTTTTTGTGAAGGTGTCCACAGTTGTTGTGGACATCTTTAGTAGTTTAGTTTACTTTCAGTTTTTTGTATAAATCAGTTAGCTGTCACTATCAAGTGACGTCAACTGATGTCATATTCCTTTATAAAAGGAATGTTGACCTAATTTCCTTGTAACCGAAGCATGTGCGTGAATGAAAACATTCTCTTTGCAGAAAAATTTCTCTCTCTATAACCGTTACTGTTTGATTGAATATTCATATTATTCTTGCTAAAATTTCGTCTAATTCTTGTGCTATTCCGCTGCAAATCTTATTCTAATTGATCAAACTAGATCCCGATCCTTTCATCGACTCTATGGTTCCTCTGATGTTTGTCTCTGAACACTCTCCCTTTTTTGGTAGCATCATCCTGAAAGCTTGATGAGCTAGAGGAAGAGGTCAAGGAGACCTGAATGAGTACATGCCTAACAAATCTCTCAATTTGTTTCTCAACTTGTTTGGCCTTGAGACTTTCAATCTCAAGTTGGTGAGTGGCAGACCTATCCTCTAAAGTTTTAACCTTTGATTCAAGGTATGAGACTTTAGAAAGTAGTCCTCGAATGATGAGTTTCAGACTTCCCTCAGCTTCTTTTGAAGAATCATACGAAGATGAGGTAACATACCTTGTCTGATCACTCTCACCAACAAATATGGTTTCTTGGAACCCTTGTTTTCCCTTCTTAATGATATCTCTTTCAAAGTCATCAATGGGCATGGTTGCCATAGATTTAATCTCAAATATTTTTCCACTGTCTTAAGGATCCAATGAGGCTCCTTTAGTAGTGGCAGCAAAATCCACATGAGTCCCCTCCACATCAGTGGGACTCACCTCAGTTTGGGTATGCTGATGGAGGCTAGAGATAAGAGGTGTCTATATGCTTTTTTATCCTTGAGAGAGTGTTATGGATCAACTTCATTTCCTTGTAGAGATATAATTTCTTCATTAGTTCAGTAACAACGTTAGTATATGGTAGTTGATTGTGGTCAATGTATATTGGCATTGAGCCTATGAAAAGAATGTTCCTTTTTGGCTACCCAGGAGAGTACAGGGACTCATCTTGAGGGGTGTCAACTTAGGTTTTAGGCTCATGGGTTTGAGATTGAGGAGACTCATAACCCATATTGAGGTTGGTAGTGAAGGGAGGTAGGACCTTTGACTGAATGGGAACCTATGTTTCTATGAGTCTTTTTGGTTTGAACAAAAGAAACTGGTTCAATCAGAGTAGACTGAGTAAAGGTTTGTTTGGGACCACTCTAGTATGTCATTTTGATGGTGTGAGGAGGTAGGTTTGGCATTATGAGGGTTGTTACTGTTGTGGGTTCATCACCTTTGGGGTTAGCAGGGATGTCAACGCGAGTTGTGCCCTCAATCATATCTGTAAGTGGAGTTTGTCTTCCAGTGAAGTTGGTGGACATCCACTCCAGAATCTTGAAGATGGCTGACCTTATGTGAGGGATTGGTAGAGCAACTGCACAGATAAGCTTGCTTTGATCCAATTCACAGTTGATGAAGTGTTGGATGAACTTAGGATACTTATAGAATATTTCCCTTTGAAGATTGTGACCGATTTGCGAGGATGTGAATCTTAATTAGGATCGAATATGGTGATCAAGTTAGAGATTGAATGGCGGAAACAACAATCAATAAACATTTAATGCAAGAATAAACTCATAAATGGGTTGTATATATTGATGACGGTGATTGATTACAATAAATGCAATGGTTTTAGCAAGAACAGTAATAATACACCTAGAGAATGTGTGATACAAAATATTCTGATTCTATCCACGATCACCTCAAGTATGAGGATTCCTATTCTATTTAAAGGCAGACAAGTTGCTTTTTACAAAATGACGAAACTACCCTTGACCTATACATCAGAACTAGTCTAAGTCTATATCGGCATTTCTTCTTATTCATCCGCATTGGCAAATGCGGACGAGTTGTTCTTGATCAGCCTTTCTTCACTTGTCATCCGCATTAGTAGTTGGTCATCCGCATTGGGTAATGTGGATGAACAAAAACTTATGGGCATTTGTTGCTAGTCATCCGCATTTCTTAATGTGGAAGAACAAAATCTTGTCCTCATCTCTTCTGGTCTTCCGCATTTGTTAATGACGAAGAACAAACACTTATAAGCATTTGTTCTTTGCCTTTCACATTAACAAATGCGGTAAGCCAATACTTATTCTTCTACCGCACGATTTTCATTGGTATTGACACTTGGACTTATGGGAATTCTACCAAAACAACCATCAACTCACCAATTGAATTGGCATGTATGATCCTTTCAGGGTCCAACAATACTTCCCTTAAGGATTATACAGCCTGTGTTCTTCAATGCTTTGGTGGTGGTTGAGGTTGTGAGGATTTTGCTGGATCTTGTTGTGGAACCAGAGGTTCAACTTATGATGGGTCCAGTATAGCCTTTATCATATCGACAAAGTCGTTAGCATCAACCGTCTTTTATTTTTTAAGCACGTGTATCTTCATTTGACTCATAGCATGGATGGCTTCTAATGGCAATTTCTTGAGGGAAATTGGTTCCCAAATAGATACCATAGATAGCCCATCCCTATGAATCAACAAAGCACCATCTACATCAACCCCTAATTTTACAATGTTGTCCAACTGGAGATGTGTCCTTTTCTTCTTTCTTTTCTCCCTTTTGGCAATGATGTGGGCATATGCCATATTCAGTATCTTGATGCACTTTAGAAAAAAGTGCATATCTTCTTCACCAAGTTTGTTAGATATCTCTCTGAACTGCCGGGTGTAGATGTAGTGGATGTAAGATTTATCTAATAGTCTCACATCATAACCACTAATCAATATGATTTCTGCACCTTCTTTCCCTCCCCACTTCCTCTCAATCACCAAATCATAAGTCTTCTCATCATAGAAAACGTTGGAGATTGGTATTATGGAATGAGTGCCAGACACCATTTTTCTTTTTAATGACTCCGTAGTTTCACGCTCAGTTCTAGAAACACTACCTTTTTTGCTGGTTTTGTTTGTTTCTTCTCTAGAGGGTTTTTGAATGATCTGTCTTTCCTCATGCATATGGTTCTTAGAGACTTGAAGTTGTCGATTCCTTTTAATATTCTAAGTATTTCTTCAAACTCATAGCCTGACAGGATCAGTGATCTCAAGTTTGATGGATTAGAGTGTAACGCAGCGGAATACGATCAAGAATTAGACAAATTAGAGCAAGAATTTGATATTCGTATGCATTAAGAACAAATACGGTTGTAACGAGAGATATATTTCTGTGAAAAGGAATGTTTCAATTATATCAAATGTTTCTGCTCAATCATTCACCGATTACAATTAGGTTGACACTCCTTATATAGAGTGCAATCACTGCTGATATCATGGGATAGTGACATCTGGCAGATTTATTACAAAAATAACCAACACTTAACAAACTACTGAAATGTTCACAACTACTGAAGAAGACCTCTTCAGCTGTTGTGACAACGTCTGATACTTGGTCTTTAGTACTTGTCTTCAGCACTTGTCTTCAGACTGTCTTCAGTACTTGTCTTCAGACTTTGTCTTCAGCACTTGTGTCTTCAGACTTTGTCTTCAGCACTTGTCTTCAGACTTTGTCTTCAGCACTTGTGTCTTCAGACTTTGTCTTCAGCACTTGTGTCTTCAGACTGTCTTCAGCACTTGTGTCTTCAGACTTTGTCTTCAGCACTTGTGTCTTCAGAATTTGTCTTCAGCACTTGTGTCTTCAGACTTTGTCTTCGGCACTTGTGTCTTCAGACTTTTGATCATGTGAGTGTCAGTATTTGAACATCAAGATCAGCTGATAGGTTCAACGAGGGAATAATACTAACTTCAACTTCTGATGGTGCTCTATCAGAAAGTGAATCACATGATGAGGTGGATTGGTTATTGCTTTCTCCATCAGATTTCACTTCTGCTCTTGAAGCAAAATCTGTAGGAGGAGTAGTGTGATTATAATGAATGCCAAACTTCACATTGGAAGTAGATTGCTTACTAAGAAGCATTTCAAAACCTTTGCATGATTGTACCCATCGATCACACTCTACTTGGGTGACTGCAAGGGTTTCTTTGAGGTCTTTGTACTTTTCTAAAAGTACCTCTTCCCTAGCCTTATCATCAGTGATTTGGCATTTAAGTTTATAAATTTCATCATTTTTCTCTTTAAGCGTAGACTCAAACTCAGCTTTTCTTTTGGAAATGATCTTTTCTAGCTCTATGTTCTTATTAATTAAAGCTACATTTGCTTCTCTAATAGAGGCAAATGCTGCTATGCATGTTTTAGAACATAATTTGGCCTTAGCCTCAGAGGATACCTGTGATACCTGTGATGAAAAGGCATTTGAGGATGATCCATCTGCAGACTCCAGAGCCATAAGTGCCAGATTCCCAAAACGACTATCACCACCATGTTGACCAACACCTGTGAACAGTTGTTCTGACCAGACATGTCATCTGGTAAACTGCTCCAGTCAATAATTCCAGGGGTGAAGAAGCTGTGTTGTTGAGGTTGAGGAGGTTGATGAGATTGAGATGGTTGAGGCTCAGGAAGAGCATGTGGTTGTTGAGCAATGGGTGCTTGAACCTGACTGGTTTGTGGCATGTAATAACACGGGTAAGGATATGGCATTGGACCCTACGGAACAAAATATGCAGGAGATTGTGGTTGAGAATGATGACCAGAATTGACAGGATGTTGCCCTCTGTGTTGTTGACTATTGCCAGGGAAAGTCACAAAGGGTGCAGAAGAATTAGATACAGATGATCTACATTCTCTAGCAAAGTGTCCAAGCCTGTGGCATTTGTGACACCTCAACTTACTCTTGTCAAAACCAACTTTGGTTTTGCCAGAGAGTCTTGGGAACTTTCTTCCAGTTCTTTTGTAGAACTTCTGAGATCTGATGTTTATCAAGGCCATTTGACTCAAAATATCCATCTCTTCTAAGTCATCATCAGCAATCCCCTTGAGATCATCCATGATGAAGCATAGATTGTCATTATTACACCCAGTAAACTGACTATCAACACTCACAAATGCATAATCAGAAGTGTTTGAAGAGAAATCAATATGCTCATCATACTGGCATTCAGATGAAGCAAATTCTGACTCATGACCAACCAAGGCAGTGTTGCCTGGTACAAAGTCTTCGGTGAGCTTTCCAGATGATGACAGTTTTCGTTTCTGTTCTATCTCTCTCTCAAATGTGAGCAATTTCCCATGGAGTTGGGTGAGAGATAGTTTGTCCAAATTTGCACTGGAGAGTAGGACAATAGTATATGTGTCCCATCTCTCAGGCAGTGATCTGAGAAATCTGTTATTCATCTGGCTATTGGTGTACTCATGTTTGACCATTTTTAATTCAGAGATCAAACAAGAGAACCGCTCAAACTGTTGAGTTAGTGTCTCGCCCTTCCTATGAGAGAATGTCTCATATTGTTGGGCAAGGATTTCTCTATTATTTGCCAAGACCTCATCTGTTCCTCCAAATTGTTCTTTCAAGGCATTCCAGAGGTCACGGGCAGTTTCATAATGCATTAGCCCAGAATAGATTTCATTGGGCACTGCCATGGCCAGAATTCCATGGGCTTTTGCATCAATCTCAAACAATTTCTTATCCTCATCTGAGTATTGCTCCCTCCTCTTCGGAACCATTTGATTGGTTTCCGGGTTATTCACCATACACTTGTGTGGACCATGTACCACTGATGTCCAACAACCTGAGCTGTTCACAGACAGGTGATGGAGCATTCGTCGTTGCCATATGTTATACTCACTCCTAACCAGCATTGGAGGCTTGGTTGAGAAACCAGTATTGTGAGGATCATTGGAAGAGTAGTCATTTTAGGTCCAAATACAATTTAATTCAAGTTTTTAAAAGATTTTACACAGACCACAAACAGACTCAATGAAAACAAGAATAAATCTCAGGATGAATGACCAAAAACACAGAAAATTCAATCTCTATAACCGTTTCTTGCAAAAATGCTAATTCAATCAAACTTGGATCTTGGATAGCAGTTTCAATGATCAATTATTAGATCGATCAACGATTAACCTGCTCTGATACCATTTGTCAGGATCAGTGATCTCAAGTTTGATGGATTAGAGTGTAACGCAGCGGAATAAGATCAAGAATTAGACAAATTATAGCAAGAATTTGATATTCGTATGCATTAAGAACAAATACGGTTGTAACGAGAGAATATATTTCTATGAAAAGGAATGTTTCAATTATATCAAATGTTTCTGCTCAATCATTTACCGATTACAATTAGGTTGACACTCCTTATATAGAGTGCAATCACTGCTGATATCACGGGATAGTGACATCTGGGAGATTTATTACAAAAATAACTAACACTTAACAAACTACTAAAATGTTCACAACTACTGAGAACATATCAGAGAGTGCTAAGCACAAAATATAAAACTACTGATGCTAAACTACTGAAACTAAACTACTGAAACTAAACTACTGAAACTAAACTACTGATTACAAAACTATTGAAAAGGGAAAATATAAAACTACTGAAAGAAAACCATCACAACTACTGAAGAAGACCTCTTCAGCTGTTGTGACAACGTCTGATACTTGGTCTTCAGTACTTGTCTTCAGCACTTGTCTTCAGACTGTCTTCAGTACTTGTCTTCAGACTTTGTCTTCAGCACTTGTGTCTTCAGACTTTGTCTTCAGCACTTGTCTTCAGACTTTGTCTTCAGCACTTGTGTCTTCAGACTTTGTCTTCAGCACTTGTGTCTTCAGACTGTCTTCAGCACTTGTGTCTTCAGACTTTGTCTTCAGCACTTGTGTCTTCAGACTTTGTCTTCAACACTTGTGTCTTCAGACTTTGTCTTCAGCACTTGTGTCTTCAGACTTTGTAATCAGTTGTTGTCTTCAGCTGTTGTGGACTTCAGCAGTGGTTGTGACGTCTGTGGGACTTAAAGGTTTTTCTGATCCGGCTCATTGGTTCTTTTGGTCCAACATAGCCTCTGAGCATAGCTTTGTGATTTATCAGTTCTAATTGGGCTAGTTCTTTTAAGTGATTGATCTCCAGGGCATTTACTAGAGCAGAGTACTCTGTAAGAATTGGACCAGCCCAGAGATCCTCTTGACCATAAACATGTTCTAATCACTGTCATACTTTCAGGCTATGACTTTATGATCAGTTTTTCCGTTAGGAGTAGACACACCTGTGATCATCTCTACAGTGGTTAGCCCTTCTTTAAGTTTCAGTTGAGAAGGTTCAGCAAACCACTTGGGATATCTATGAAGCACAGGTGCCAAAGAGTCTTGATCTCGATCGATGAGTTGCATGTCTTGAGCAGACACTCTCGTTCTTGGCTTTTTGCCAGTAATTTCTTCTTCTAGAGTTTTAAGTCTCTCTTTTTTCTCAGTGATCAACCTAAGGACAACAGCCCTTAGGGAATTGGTATTCATGTTACCATGTTTCTTCTTGGTGAATCCTTGACTTGATATATCATCCTTCATTTCCCTATTAGACATTTTATAGGGATCAGGATATAAAGGTTGAGGAGTTGAAGTTTGCTTCGTCATGGAAGATAGTTTTGGCTTCTGAGCTTTAGGTTAAATGGTCTTCTCATAGTCAGTTTCAACAGTAGGGTCTAGTAGTTTGTTCAATCTTTATTCTTCTGCATTCATCCCCTCATTAGTCATGCCAAAAACTTTATCACGATCATATCCATGATCAATTAGAAACATGGCTTTCACCATCAGATTATCTATTTGAGCCTTGGCCACCATTTCTTCTACAAGCTTTTCTTCTTTCATAGGGCTCTCACTAGCCATTGGTTCATCAACTATATATCCTCCTTCAATCTCACCTTCTTCGAAGTCTACAATATCAATGTTTTTCTTCATTTGAGCCTCAACTAGTTCATGTTCTTCTAAAACCTCAACTATAGCTGCCATGCTTTTTATATCATCTTGTTTGTTTTTCTTCACTGGCTCTTCTTCCACTATAGGCCTTTTGCCTTTATCCTTCTCAGATAAATACTTTCCCTTTCTGGTATAGGTATGAACTGAGGGACGAGAAGAGGTTTCAGGTTATTCAGCTTCAATAGGTACTTTTTCAGCTTTTGGTGGTTCTTGTTCACGGACAACAACAGCTGATTCTTCTTGTTATTTTTGCTCTTCACATAATTTTCTAATAACATCTTTTTGTTCTTCAGATAGTGAGATAGCAGGCACTAGTTGCATACTTAATTCCTTCTCAAGAGGGACTGGAGATTGAGGTATGACAACTATTGGTTCATTAACTATCCTCTGCTCCACTATAAAATCCCAGAAATCATCATCACTTATGAATTCTTTAGCTATGAATCTATCTAGGGCTTTGAGCATATCATTGAACTCATCTCCTTCAATATGTGTAGCAGCTGATTTTTCAGAATTGACCACCATCTCTAGGCTTGCCTCTTCATTCTTTGACTTACTTGTATATTCTTCTTTTCCATCACTTTCAGAAGAAGTTTGTATCTCATCAGTTCTAAATCTTTCCTCATCCCTTTCACTTGCTTCAGCTTTAGCTTTTCTCTTAATTTCAATCAGCATCTCAAGCTCAGAGACTCTTTTGTTTTGACTTTCATTTTGATTTTGCAAATTAGTAATAATGTCTGCTTGTTCTTCAATTATTTCCTCTTGCTCTTCCATGGCAATGGTTTGAATAGCTATTGTCTCAACATGACCACTAATTTCTTCTCTTGATTGATTAAAAGTAGTTGTTAACTTCTCAATCTCCTTATTGTTTTCTTTCTTCTCTGAATCTTATTTTTTTCAATGATTTTATCTTAGCCTCCTTCTCATCTAGTTCCAACAATCTTTCTTGAATGATACTTGATCTCTTGTTTAGCAGTCTTTCCATCTTTGCTACTTTCTGAAGAGGTTCAGAGATCATCTCATCTGGTTTGTTGATACTAGATTCAACATAGCTCTAAGAAGGAGCAACTTCAGAGATAAATGTGGAGAAGTAATGGGTTGTGTTTGGGTAGATTGTATTTGCATGTTATGAGGTGTTGGGGTTCTTTTTTGAGATGAAATTTGTGAGGTGTAAGTTGCAATGGGGTTCTTTCTTGAGAGGCACATGGTAAAGGTGAAAAGGGAGATGCCAAATCACGAATTTCAGGTTCAATATGAAGATCACCACCTGTATCAGCCTAGGCTGACACTGACCTTGGCCTATCAATGTCTTCAGCTTGCTCATCAGCAGTGCGCTGAACCTAAGCAGCTTGTTCTTAAATTTGCTCATGAGCTGGAGCATGTTATTCTTCACCTTATTCATCAGGATTGATCTGTTGAAGCATCCAAGGTAGAAGACGAGAGTGAACTCCACTTTAAAATTTTCTAGGATCCCTCTTCTTAATGTACTTATATGACTTAGCATCATAGTGAGTGATATCTAGAACTGGTCTATCAGCCACTACATTAGGGAAGGCTTTATTTATGAGACATTGGATGAACCTTGGGTAAATTAAGAACTTGTATCTCCTTCCTTCTTATATGTTGGATACTAGGCCATTAAAGGCATAAGCTGACATATTGAATGACCTATTTATGCATAAAGCATAGATTGCTCTTGAAGTAAAACTAAGGATATCATTCCATCATGTTTTCCTTTTAGATATGCAGTGCTGATAGATATGGATGAGAAACCTCCATGGCAAGTTTACCAATCCCTTCATAAACTTTTTTCCTTCAAAATCCCCTTCATATCCAATCTCAGCAAAGAAAGTAGTAATATAACCATCTTCTAACTCAATTGGTGCATCTGCATCATCACCAAACTGCAGACACTGTCTCACAATTCTTCAGTGATGATCAGTGTATGCTCATCATCAATCCTCCCAGATAAAGTCTTAACACCATTAGCCTCAATCAATTCTGCAGAGTTCCAGAATGACCTTATGAGTTTCTCATATATGATAGGTCTGACAATGATAGCATAAGCCACTCTTTTTGTGGAGATGAATCTGATCATGTTTCTAAGCCCCTCAACCTCGGGTACATGAGGGTCTAGAAAACCATTGACCTTGTGGAACTTGCTCCACGAGATATTAGCCATGTACCCTGCATTAGAGGTGTATGAGTTAGATTAATGATAACATATGTACTAGTTTAAGCAACATTCATCATTTTTACTTTTGAGGGTCAAATATGAACATTTGAGGGTACTATTCCATAGGAATTATTTTAGATTGAGATATTGTTATGAATACTCATTGTTATTTGATTTGTCATATTTGAAGGTCTAATTTTGAGGTTTTTGACTATTAATTGGATTCTATTTCAAGTTTTGATTTCAACATTTTCGGTTTCAAGATGCTCTGTTCATGCAATGAACATAACTTTGAGATTTTCAGATTGAATCGTATTCTACTAAGTTTGCATGTTCATTGAAGTCCAAAATGTTCATCTTTTCTTGGAATAAATCTAATTTTGGGTGTTCTTTGTTAACCTAAAGTTCTAAGTTCATTATCAGTTCAAAAGTCCAACATATTAGCTTAAAACAATGTAAAAAGTTTCACCTTTTGTTCAATAACACTGCTGTGTAGTATCAATATGAGGACAAATTGGGTGAAATGAACTGGGATCTTTGATTGTTAAAGAAGAAGATGATTGATAAAGATGAATAGTGTTTTTGCTCATCGCACTATAGAGTCTCTCAAATTTGAAAAGTATTAAATAACGTTTTGAACTTGCTTTAAATAGTCAAAAATGGCTTTTACAAAATTTTACAAGTCTCAGAACAAATGCGGTTAGAGTTTTAATTCGCTGCAACAATTGCGGAAGTGTTTAATGCATCCGTATTTGTTCACTGTAGCAAATGCAGAAGTGAAAAACTTAAGAATTTGTTCATTCGCATTTGTTACTGTATTAATACGGAAGAGTAATACTTAAGAATTTTTGCTATCTGCATTTTTACACTATTCAAAATGTGGGAGGACAAAGTTCATTAGCATTTGCTGACTGTTGCAAATGCAGGTGATTTAACTTGTTCATCATTTGCTCAACACTGTAGCAAATGCAATTGATCGAACTTGTTTAGCATTTTGCTTACTGTAACAAATGCGGCAGAGAGAAATTTCCACATTTACTTGATCATTATTTATGTTGAAAGAAGAGATTAAGCACTTGTTTATTTTTTTTGAAATAACATCAAAATTGAACACACATCCACAAATGCGGATGATGAGGAAATCAACAAATGCGGATGAGTAAAACAAATGCGGAAGTGTAAACTTCTTCCGCATTGACAAATACAGGTGAACACTTGTGAAATTTTTATCCGCATTGACAAATGCGGTAGAACACTTTTGTTCCGCAAAGGTTTTAACACTTCAAAATTTTCATGTATGCTTGTTACACACCAATGTGGTAGAGTATATTCTTTGTCCACATTAGTTGCACTTAGAAATAAAAAGTTACCCGCATTGGTTATATGCATGGGTTACCTTCACCCGCATTAACCAATGCACTTACCCGCATTAGTTTTTGAACTTAAATCAAAACTTGATGTTTCTTTTTTGGTTTTTCTTGTTATGAAGAGATCATTGATTGATTTTTCTTATGAAATTGTTGAGTGTAGAGGTTGTCAATTCTAGCTTGGATTGACTTGTATGTCAGAAGTGATACAAGTTCCCATTGCTTAACAGATCTTGGACTTTTAATGCTTCCAAGAATCTACATAGGCTGAGATACTATGGTATAACTTCTACATCACACATGCATTTTCTTTTTGTTTTGTTTTTAATTTTTAAGATAGTAAAAATCTATATAAACTTAATCAAAAATTTTAAATTACTCCCCCTAATGTTTATATCCACATCTGGATAGAAACTTTAAAGATTTAAAACCTTTTGAATATAATTTTGATTATTAATAATGAAGAGAAGTATATCTTATGTTCGGATCATATAAATCTTACATTACAGATGTGCATCCTTTATGAAAAAAAATCGACGTGTTTATGAACTTATTGAATGAAGGTATGTTTGTCCTCTTAAACTCATACCAGTGGATATGTTGATGCAAGTGATATTTATCATCTTTTTTGTTGATTTAGATATTCAACAATGTACCTCACACATAAAAGCACGGAATGATCAACCATCCTTATGTAATGCATGGTAGAACTTTTTCACAACTTTACCTACTAGGTTACTTAAGTTATGAGAGCTCATTTTCTCTGACCCTCATTGGGATTCTTTTACTTTGATCCTTTTCATGGTGATCCACATTGGGATTATTTTCCATTCACTTTGGAAGGTGATCCCTGATTGGATTCTTTTATTCATTCACATGGAATGTATTGCTTTTGTAGATTCATCCAATTTGGATGTGTTCCACATTAGGAATCTTTTGGATGAGTACATTTGCACTATGTGCTTGTTTCATCTGGTCTTTGCTCAGCAAAACAAAGATTAAACTTGATGTAGGTGAAATAGATTCATAAAGTATCATTACCTAGTCTGTTTAGGTTACTACACACGCATACACTTAGATAAGCCAACACATACATGTACTTTGAGATGAGTGTTTCACCATTGAATAAGATTTTATTTATCACTGCATCTATCTTCTCTTCCGAGTTGAGCCTACCAACATATTTGGTATGTCAGGACAATCTCTCTAATTTTGAAATTAAGCACAGTTAATGATATAACGACTATAATTATATCATTTCTCATAATATTCTTTTCTTCATCAAAATAAAATTTTTTTGTGATTTTCTGATGTTTTTTTTTGAAATGTTTTTGGTTGTTTTGATTGGGTTTACTCAAGGTTAATCATGCCAATTGATTGAACTAGGAATTCAAACTAACTAGGTTCAAATTCCTTAGTAAATAAATAAGCCAATTGATTTTTAGTAGGTACTTGAATCAGTTTGATTAACCCCTTTTAAGCTCAGTCCCTTAAAAAGTGATATCTAATTTCAATATTTTATGATTTTGAGTGCTGAACTAGATTATTTGTAATAAAAACAACTGATGTGTTGTCAATATGAATTGGTGTGTCCAAGAAGTTAAAACCATAATCAAGCATCTAGTTTTAAATCCAGAGTACTTGAGAGCAACAAGCTGATGCTGCAATATACTCAACTTCTGACGTTGAGACATATACGTTTGTCAGCTTCTTGCACTACTAGGAGACCAGTCTGGGACCAAGAAATTGACAACCGCCAGAAGTGGATTTCCTATTGAAGTTGCATCCTCCATAATCACTGGCAGTGAAGGCATAGATATTGAAGTCTCCTTTATTTGGATACCATAATCCAAAAGCTGGTTTGCCATTATGATATCTGAATATCCTCTTGAAAACATTTACATGGGATTCCATAGGATCAACTTGATATCTAGCAGAAACATAAACACCAAAACATAATGTCAGGCCTACTGGCTGTTAGTTACATGAGTGAATCGCTCATAGATCAACAATAAGTCTGATCCACTGATTTGCCATCTGGGTCAGGACCAATCTTCATTTTAGTATCCACATGAGTTCTGTTGGACTGACAATCAACAAAGTGAAACATCTTCAACATTGTTTCCACGTATTTTGATTGATTTATGAAGATTCCATTTGTGTTTGTTGGACTTGCACCCCTAGAAAGAATGTGAGTTCCCGTATTGCACTCATTTGAAATTTTGAATGCATAAGGTCTTCAAAGTCTTTACAGAGTTACTTGTTTGTTGAGCCAAATATGATATCATCCACATATATATGAACTAACAACATGTCTTTTCCTTTTCTCTTTCTGAAGAGAGTCTGATCAATCCTTCCTCTTTCATATCCATTTTCAAGAAGAAAAGATGAGAGAGTCTCATACCACTTCCTTGGAGCTTGGTGAAGACCATGCATAGCTTTGTCAAGCTTGTAAACTCTGTGGGGGAAATCTAGATCTTCAAAGCCAAGCGGTTGACTCACGTAGACTTCTTCAGCAATCTTTCCGTATAAGAAAGCACACTTCACATCCATTTGGTAAACATTAATCTTCATGGACATAGAATATGCCCTGTGTAGATAGTGAGGATCTTCAAATCCAGGGGGCTGTGATACATAGACTTCTTCATCTATTTTCCCATATAGAAAGGCACACTTGACGTCCATTTGATAAATAGTGAACCTCTTATATGATGCATATGCTAGAAATACCCTTATGGCTTCAATTCTTGCAACTGGTGCAAAAACTTCATCATAGTTTATTCCTTTTTCTTGTGTGTATCCTTGTGCAATCAACCTTGCTTTATTTCTTACAATTATGCCTCTATCATCTAGTTTATTTTTGAAGTGCCATCTAGTTCCAATTGGATGTTGGCCTTCAAGTAAATCAACTAGAGTCCACACCTTTTGCTTTCTAAATTGTTCAAGCACTTCTTGCATAGCTTCAATCTAGTTATTGTCATTTTGAGCAGCTATGATGTTTGGAGGAACCACTTGTGAAACAAAAAACAAGAGAAAAGACAGATGTTGGCAGTTCAACTTTGGCTTATTGTAGTTCTTTTGGTAGGATCTCCAATGATGTTATTGACTAGATGAGTCTTATGGATTCTTTTTGATGAAGTTGGGTCAACTGGAAAAGATGATTCCAAGTTAGTCATATTCATTGTTGTAGACTGATCCAATCCAGATTGAGAATTTAGGAAGAAGTCAAAATGTACTTATTGTGCATCATTAGGTATTGATTGATCTGCCTCAGTTTGGACATCAGGAGAATGATTAATGTCTTCTGTAGGAATTTCTCCTGAAGCATTTTTTTCTTCCATATGAGTTACAACAATTTCACCAGAAACATTTTTTTCATCCGTAGAAGTTACATGAACTTCTCCGGATGGGATATGAAGAATAGATGAATAATTTTCAATGTTTGTTGTATTTCCTTGAGAGTCTAGAATAGTTGTTGATACATCATACATATCTCCGGATACACCATGTACATCTGCTGATGTAGGGTCAGTAGTAGTTGATGAAGTGTTTCTCCTTGGAGGATTAGCAGATAATGATAATTCATTCAAATTTAGGGGAACAAAAGGATAGCATGTATCATCATATCTTGCATAGTTCAAATAACTAGAGTTAAATGACTCTGTTAAAGCATCTGTATCAAACGACCATGATGATCCTTTAACTGATTTACTAAATATAGATTCATCATATGATACATTAGGAGTTTCTTCCATAATGTTATGTTGGAATGTAGACCTTGTAAAATTTAGATGTTGAAGAATATTCAACAAAGATACCATTATAGGCCTTTTTCAAAAAAATCCCAATTGTTCTTTTATGTTTAAAACAGATATATGACACCTATAACCTCTAAGATATCCTATAGGGTTTTCTTTTAAATAAAAGCTCATAGGGTGTTTTGTTATGTTCATTGACAATCAATGTTCAACTTTGAACATTACATGTTGTATTCACTACCTCAGCCCAAAAGGTGATAGGCAGTTGTGAATTAGCTAGCACTATTCTGGTTCCTTCAATAAGAGTTCTATTTCTTCTTTCAGCCACGCCATTCTATTGTGGAGTTCTTAGGGCACTAAATTGCCTTGCAATACCTTTATTCATGCAATAGAAATCCAAGTCAGAATTAACAATTCAGTCTCATTGTAACTCCTGAACATTTTGAATTTTAAATCAAGTTGATTGTCAATCTTGATGACAAAGTCCGTTAATGTTTATAATGTTTCACTCTTTTGTTTTAAGAAAAATACCCAACTGAATCTAGTGAAATCATCAACTATCACAAAACAATATTGTCTCTTTCCAATGCTCATCACATTGGTTGGAACAAACAGATCCATGTGAAGCAATTTGAGTGGTGTAGTGTTTGTATTGACGGTTTTGGATTTATGAGACACTGTGTTGTTTTCCTTTATAACAAGAAGAACAATGATTTTGAATAATAAAATTCTTTTTTTGGCAATCCAATGACTAAGTCATTTTTCACTAATTCGTTCATGTCTTGATGTTAGAATGGACAAGTCTTCTATGCCACAATTAAGTTTCATCTTCAGATGACTTAGATACGAGGCATGTCTCATGTGTTATGATAGAGGTGTTATTCATATCCAAAACATATGTGGTCTCCTTTTCTTGGTGCTTTAAGAAGGACCCAATCTTTTGGAACATAAAACCTGGCTTAAGAATGTAACGGTTGGTGTTATCAAATATAATGGTATAATTTTGATCACAAATTTGAGATACACTCAGAAAATTATATTGTAAATTTTCATAATAGTTTACTTTCTTAAATTTGAGCACACCATTAGTTACCATTTATTCACCAACAATTTTACCTCTATTCTTATCTCCACCAAATGCCACATATGAAGCATTTTTATGTTTGAAGTCATGTAGAAGTAAATAGATTCCTATCATATGCCTGGAACAACCACTATCAACATACCACTTGTTGTCTGTTCTCCAAGATTGTTCCTGCACACACAAAGAAATCAGTTAGAATTGACAACCCAAGCCTTCATGATCTTGGGTTGCCAATAGTATCTAAAATTCTTACTCCTTCATGAATAAGTCTTAAAGATTCAATTTTAGTTTTATTTGATTTATTTTGAGTTGTTGTAGGTGAGGATTATTGTGTTGAAGATGATGTTGATGATCTAGGTCATGGTTTCTTAATCTCTTCTTCATTAACCTTAATTTTGTTGACTTGATGCTTTGGATTTGATAATGATTCTTGATTGTTGAATGTATCACTATCTTCTGATTTGAATGAGGTACATGAGTTACCTTTTCAAAATTATCAAAGAAAGCATCATGAGCATTTATTTTCTTTTAAGTCAAATCCACCCGTTTGTGAGGTGTTTTTGATTGCTAGAATGCTATTTTCTTTATAGGCTAAACATCAGAGGATGTTTTCTCCTTTGGTTTATGTTTTTGTTTTTTGGAGGCTTCTTAATTTTTGAATCCTTTTATCAATCAATGGATTGAGTGTCTTATTCAACTTTATCTCATTGTCTTTTCTTTGATCTCTTTGTCTTGTTCTTTTTGTTGAAATAACATTCTGGAGTTGAATGGTTATTTTTGTTACAAATAGCATAATTTTTGTTGAGGTAATAGTCAAACGTCATGTGATTGTTCATATTGCAAATGAGACAATAACTACTGAAATAACAATCTTCTGGACAATAACTACTGAAATAACAATCTGCGTAGTACATCTCCTCTGATTTTTGTTAGAATTAGTTACTGTCTTCTTGTTTGTTAACTTCTGAGACTTAGCATCCTTTTATAGTTTGAAAGTTGATTTTTTGTTGTTAACTTTGCCTTTCATAGTTCTTCTACTGAGCATTATGAACTGAGGACTTCTTCATCCATAGACCTTCTACTAAAGAAGGTTTCTTCTTCCGCTGAAGTTCAACTCATAGCTCCCTTTTTGCTTTTTCAGCAAATGAGTTGTATACTTCATTGTAGAAGCACACTTTTCAATTTCTTCATGTGAAGGGTTTTGCTATTGATGTAGTTCTTGAAGACCTTCATATTCTCTTCCAAATATTCTTTAGCATGTTTCTTTGTTTTGGAGGGTATTGCAACTTTGTTTCTTCAAGCACTTTTGGAATGTTTGTTTCAAAAAAAACAACTTCTTACCTTTTTTCAGTAGATCATCCAAGTCATCACACTCATCAAAGTCAAATTCTGAATCCTTTTCATTTATCTATTCTCATTCAAAAGACTCAATTTCATTCACCTCAGTTTTATTTTGAATATCTTGTTTATTAGAATTTGATTCAAACTTGGTGCTTGGCACAAAATGATTTGACAAGTTATTTGTCATTGATTCAGGAAAAGGTGTATAGTTATTGTTTATAGGAGGTTCCTTAGCATTATATCCAACCCACCTGTTCTTAGATTCAGTATGAGATTTTAATAATTTCTCATACTGCTGAGATGAAAGTTGAAACTTCTGAAATTTCATGGACCTAGTTAAGGAACTGGTCAGGTGCTCAACTTGGGCCTTTAAATTGTAATTTTTTGAAACTATTTTATCTAAATCCTTTTGTGAAGAGTTAATTTTTATTTGACATAATTTATGTTCTCTTACATGGGATTCATTCAAAATAATAGTTTATTTAACTTTATCAGCTAGTTGTTGAGCATGGACTCTATATCTTTCAACTTCCTCAATACATAGTGATGAACATAACCTATCTCCTACCTCACTAGACATGGGTGGAACTTTGTTTTCCATATGAGCCATTAAAGGTTGATTTTCTTCCAAATCTTCCTTCTCATACATACTCCAGTCACAAGTTCCATCTTGAAGAATGAACAGCCCAGTTTCTTTGGAGTAACTTGTTCTTGCTGATGTATTGGTGGGTGGTGGGGATGAGTTTGTAAGTTATGGTTGCTTGAAGGGTCTTTGAGAAGATGATCTTTGTTGAGACTAATGTTGATGATGTTGTGTTGACATAGGATTTTGTTGATTGCATTCTTTAGAAAAGTGTCCATAGAGATTGCACTTGAAGCACCTCACCTTTGACTTATCAACACCAATCTTTGATGATTTACTTGCAGCAGCCAAATTCTTATTTCTCCTCAGATATTGTTTGACTCTATAAGCAATTGTTGCTATTTTCCATTGTAGGTCCATCTCCTCTACTATATCTGGATGTAGTTCTTCCAAGTCCTGCTGGCAAATGTTTGCAGATGTTAATGATCTTCCAATGTAAGCTTGAAAACTTGAGCTCAAAGCTGAAAAAGCTGCTTTTTGTTCTTTAGAGTCTAGGATGACAGTGTTGGACTCTATTTGATTGTTGATTGATGAAGGCTTTGCTCATGACGTATCTTTTTGATCGCCAGTTCTTCCTTTCTCTTTTCTTGACTTACTTTAAGAAGATTTCTTAGAAGGCTTTGATGCATAGAAACTTACTTACTCATCATCTTCACTTAAAATACAAGAGTTATCACCATCATTGTTGGAATAAATGCACTTCCTGCACTTTTTGTTTATTTAAAGTGATATGGTGACACATGAGTTCTCACACTCTTGTTTCTTGATTTCTCATCCATTTCAAGAGCCTTAACTTTAGCTACTAGTGTATCTAAACGAGTTGCTTTGTGATCAATTGTGTTTTTGAACATGGATACTGTTTGCTTCTAACGTTATGGCAAAGAATGGAGCATTTTCTTGTTTAGTTCCTCATTTGTGTATTTCAACTCGAAGATATTCATCTCTGTAACTAGTTGCATAAATCTATGGAGTTATTGAGGAATTGATTCACCCTCAATATGATGAATGGTTTCATATTGTGACCGAAGGGTGTCGTTCCTAAAGCTTCTGATTTCATCACTCCCTTCACTAAGTGTAGGAAGAATCTTCCATAAGCAATTTGTTGTTTTGTAATTCTCACACCTGATTAATATTTCATTAGGTAAAGCCACACTAAGCAAGTTATATGCTTTAATATCAACTTTCACCTTCTTAACATCATGAGGTGACAGATCCTTTGTACTTATGGGTTGATTGTTGTCATTATAATCCGGCCTAAGAGTGGGTGGAATATAAGGACATTTAGTTATTGAAACCCATATGTCCGAATCTGTATAATTAACTTGATTCATGAACTTCATTTTCCAGGATTTGAAGTCGGCTTTGTTTCCAACTTTGGTGGGTGGTATGACGAACAACCAAAGTTACTCATGTTTAGTTCAGATCTAAGATTTTAACTATTACAGAGTATCCTTTATGTAATAAACCATTTAGTGACAATACGTGAGTTACAATAACCCAGTAGTTGTGGTCATAACTCAGTCAATCCTTTCAATGATAGTTATATTATCAAATTAAGGATTTTTGTCAATGTATTTGTTCAATTAAATATAAACAATATATGAATGTCAACCAGTAACCAGATCTATTATTCAATTGTTTTGAATATTTACCAAAGTTTAAACAAGCAATGTAACAGTAGTTTCTGCGGGACAATTCACTGTTTGATTAAATCACACAAACAATTTGCTTATACAATAGATCTTATCAGAAAAAATTGATAAATCTAGTGAAATCAGCAAACAATTAAACAAAGTTAACACTGATAGATCAATCGATCAAAATCATTGAGCACTTGGCTCTCATACCACATGTGAATCCAAGGATCGCAATCACGAATTAGCAGTGTTAATTTTTGAACTAAGTCAATGTTTGCGGAATCAACATTAACTTTGTTTAACTTCTTTTAATTTAATATCACCAATAATGATTAACGACAAAGACGAACACAATTTATAATCAAACAAAAATAGTTAATTCAAATGTATTTCATTATAAGGTGCTAGTGATTACAGATGAATAAACAATGAATGAAACAAAATTGGCTTGAATGTATTGATGTTGATGTGACGGCTGCTAGGGTATGTGTTTGCGTGATTTTATGTTTGGTTATTTGTGATCGTGTGTCAACTTGTCGTAGTCGTCATCCTCTTGATGTGAAACCTAGGATCCATATTTATAGGCAAGTATGTTTTAGTTAAAGAAACACCAGATGTCTTGGGATTCGCACAACCGTCATGTTGACTTGTAACACTTGTATTATTAAATAAACTGTTTGGACTCCGCAGGAGTATGGTTTTCCGTAGATGTTTGTTCTTCCGCGCGAGTCTTGTTCTTCTGAAGGAACTTTGTTCTTCCAAAGATACTTTGTTCGGACTTGTTTTGGTTGTTCATCCGCATGAGATATTTAGATAATTGATTTTGTGAGAAACATATCTACGGATGAACAAAAAGTGTTAATCTGTAGATGTTTCTTACACTTAGTAAATTTCAGAAAATGACTAAGTATAATGTTTATACCTGCAATCATAAACAGATCAATACACTTGGGTTAACCTATATATATAATGCATAGTAATGATTTAGAATTGTTTAGTACAAATATTGATTAAAGTTCTAAGCCTATACAAAATTATCTAGACCTATAATTCCTAGATCTGACATTTATCTGTTCTTTATTCTTCCCTGTAATGGTGCTAAGAAGTTTGTACAAATCATTCATGGATAGGAGATCCAATCTGTCACTTTGAATGATGTGCACCCTTTGTTGTGACCCTCTGAAGAGACTTAGTTAACGGGAGTTGTAATCATATTCCCATCTAACTATGGATTCCAGTTCACAACCTTCAACCGTTTGAAGAAAGGGTTTGCCTTTCGATGTTGATCCTTCTCTTTCATCCTTCTCTCTTAGCTTCAACTCTTCTTCAATCTTGGTCTTAACAATTAGCTTGGCTAGATGAAGACTACTTAGATGATTTCTGATGTGAGCAACAATCTTAGAGTTGGAGGGGTTAGAGAATGGCTTCTCTGCTAACTCAGCAATGTCAAACCTGCTTAAGTGTAGCAGAGATGAGGCATTAAGCATGTTCATCTCGCCATTCTCTCTCTTAACAACAAAGTTGTGAGAAGAGTCTTCAAACCTCCACTGGATGATTTTCTTTCTTGGCACAAGGGGCTGACTTGGTACTCTATCCCCTTTCTTTGCATCTAGCAGAGTCACCAACCTTCTTCTTAGCTTATTCTCTTCTTCATTTACTGAATTGGATTTGATGCCAAGGAGCTTAACGACTTGGTCCAATGTTCCTCGAGGCATATCAAGGAATGGTATGTAGTGAGGGAAATTAAGGAGCCGTCAACATAGGTTAGCTTGACAGACCCCTCCTCATAAGAGGTGTCATTCAACGTTGTACGTTTGGTGAGTTTTATCTTCATCTCCATAAACTCCTCCAAAGAGAGATGTTTGGAAGGCTGAGCGAATGGTTTGGGTGGTTGTTGGGTAGATAGTGGTGTTTGGGTTTTAGGAAGTGTTTGGGTTTGAGTATGGTTAGTTGAGGTGGTTGTGGTGAGGAAGCAGGTATGGAGGATGGTGTGGGTTCAGAGTGAATGGTTTAGATGTTGTTCGATTTTGATGGGAAAATGGAAAGGGATTGGTTCAGGTTGAGGTTAGGGTTGAGCTGTTGGTTTAAAGGTCATCCCATATCCCCTTATATACATCTCTTTCCTTTTTCCTAAGCGAATGTCAGCCTTGATATCACTGACATGTCGTTGTAGGGTTTTCTCCAACATATGACCCACCTGCGTGCCTGAGAAGCCATGAGCCTGTAGATAATCCTTCATCGGAGCTTTATCACCTATCTTTTTGATAGCTACGAGTCCAACTTCTTCTTCTTCATCCTTCTTCTTCTCGCCCTAAGTTTCTCCCTTGTATATTTCTTTCTCTCTTTCTCCATTTGATCTTGCTCTTTCTTATAAAGCCACAAGATCATATCATTGTTGTGAGGAGTCAATTCCTCTAGATATAATCCCCTGGAGCTCAAGAAAGAAATCCTTTCACTCTTTAGCTGCAGATCAACCTCTCTTTTCTTTCTCTCCCTTAATTCTTTTAATGCCAACCTTGTTGCTTCCTTCTTTTGCTCAATTTGAAGCAGGGTTGCCTTCTCTAACTCAATTAACTCGTATAATGGTAGCAGGAGTACATCTTCATTAACAGCTCCAAGATTGACCCGTCTATAAATTATTTCCACTCTCATTTTGTTGTTGATCGCCTTTTGGTTAGCTGTAACGGCTTTGCTACTAGAAATTTGCGACTTTCCAGTTAGGAGTTTACCTTTTATCTTCAGCTTCTTTAACCTTTCTTCCTCAAGAAGCTCTTCCTCAGTCATCTTCCTCTTCCCTTTGGTGTCTTCAGAAGCTCTAGACTTTGGAGATTCTTGAGTAGAGGTTTTAGGTTGAGAGGTGGAGACTTGAGCAGGTTTTAATAATGTTGTCTGAGTGAGGAGTCGCTTGAGAAAATCCTCACTGTTCACCTTAGATGCTAGTTCTAAAATTGAATATGTGATGAATAGATCCTTGGGTAAAGAGAATAACCCTCCCCCAACTTCCATCTTAGCTTCGGAAGATTAAAATGGTTCTTCTGAGGCTTCGACATCAACTTTGGAAGTCTATGGCAATGCACTCTTTGTCACAACTATTTTAGTTGCTGGGCCATCGTTATCCATTTCGCCTTTGAAATCAATCTCCGGTTCCATGTAGACCTTAGTTTGACCAACTTCTTGGACAATAGTAGATGGTGCATTCGACCTTCGAAGCTCTTTAGCTCAAAAGTATGCCACAAGAACATCAGGGCATGGCTGTTCAATGGAAGATCCAATCAAGAACTTGGAAAAGAACCTGTTCAGATCTTGAAGCATCCTTTATCTATGTGAATAATAATTGGAGGAGGCTAGGGAAAAATATATTCGTGTTGAGCTGGGTATCTTGAAGTTAAGTTTGCTAAGGCTAGACTCTGTGGTTCCACTAATGTTTGTCTCTGAACATTCTCCCCTTATTGGCAGCATCATCCTGAGAGCTTGCTGAGCTTAGCGGAAGAGGTCGAAGAGACCTAAATGAGTATATGCCTAACGAATTTCTCAATCTGTTTCTCAGCTAGTTTGGCCTTGAGACTTTCAATCTCAAGTTGCTGATTGGCAGACCTATCCTCTAAATTCTTAACCTTTGATTCAAGGTTTGAGACTTTAGAAAGTAGTTCTTGAATGATGAGTTTCAGATTTCCATAATCTTCTTTTGAAAAATCATAGGAAGATGAGGTAACATACCTTGTATCATCACTCTCACCAGCAGATATGGTTTCTTGGCACCCTTGTTTTCCCTGCATAATGATGTCTCTTTCTAAGTTATCAATGGGCATGGTTGTCATAGATCCAATGAAGCTCCTTTTGTAGTGGCAGCTAAAACCACATGAGTCCCCTCCACATTAGTGGGACTCACCTCAGTTTGGGTTTGCTGATAGGGGATAGAGATAAGAGATCTCTCTATGCTTTTTTGATCCTTGAGAGAGTGTTGTGGATCAACTTCATTGCCTTGAAAAGATATAATTCTTCATTAGTTCAGTAACAAGGTCAGTATATGGTAGTTGCCTTTGGTCAATATGTATTGACATTAAGCCTATGAAAAGGCTGTTCCTTTTTGGTTGCTCAAGAGAGTACAGGGACTCATCCTGAGGGGTGTCGACTTAGGTTTTGGGCTCATGGGTTTGAGACTAAGGAGACTCATAACCCATATTGAAGTTGACAGTGAAGGAAGGTAGGACCTCTAACTGAATGGGAACCCATGTTTCCATTGTAGTCTTTTTGGTTTGAACCTAAGGGACTTGTTCAATCAGAGTAGATTGAGTAAAGGTTCGTTTAGGACCTCTCTAGTATTGATTTTGATGGGGTGAGAAGGTAGGTTTGGCTTTATAAGGGTTGTTGCTGTTGTCGGTTTATCACCTTTGGGGTTAACAAGGATGTCAGCAAGCGTTGTGCCCTCAATCATACCTGGAAGAAGTGGAGTTTATCTTCCCGTGAATTTGGTGGACATCCTCTCCAAAATCTTGAAGATGGGCGACCTTATGTGAGGGACTGGCAGAGCAGCTGCACAGATAAGCTTGCATTGGTCCAATTCATAGTTGATGAAGTGTTGGATGAACATAGGATGCATACAGAATATTTCCCTTTGAAGATTGTGACTGGTTGGCGAGATTAAGAATCTCACTTAGGATCGAATATGGTGATCAAGTCAGAGATTGAATGGCAGAAACAAACAATCAATAAACATTAATGCAAGAATAAACTCATAAATGCTTTGTATATATTGATGAAGGAGATTGATTACAATAAATGCTAAGGTTTTACAAGAATAGTAATAATACACCTAGAGAATGTGTGATACAAAATATTATCATTATCTATCTATAGTCACCTCAGGTACAAGGATTTCTATTCTATTTATAGGCAGACAAGTTGCCTTTTTTACAAAATGACTAAACTACCCCTGACCTATACATCAAAACTAGTCTAAGACTTCAT
Organism: Flaveria trinervia; assembly: GCA_025506515.1. NCBI lineage: Eukaryota > Viridiplantae > Streptophyta > Magnoliopsida > Asterales > Asteraceae > Flaveria > Flaveria trinervia. The sequence goes on from CM046442.1 coordinate 57,382,673, forward strand.
CAGCATTTCTTCTTGTTCATCCAAATTGGCAAATGCGGATGAGTTGTTCTTGATCAGCATTTCTTCACTTGTCATCCGCATTAGTATTTGGTCATCCGCATTGGGTAATGTAGATGAACAAATACTTATGCGCATTTGTTGCTGGTCATCCGCATTTGTTAATGTGGAAGAACAAAATCTTGTCCGCATCTCTTCTGGTCTTCCGCATTTTTAATGCGGAAGAACAAACACTTGTAAGCATTTGTTCTTTGCCTTCCGCATTAACAAATGCCGTAAGCCAATACTTGTTCTTCTACTGTAGGGTCTTCATCCGCATTGACACTTGGACTTATGGGAATTCCAGCAGAACAACCATCAACTCACCAATTGAATTGGCATGTATGATCCTATTAGGGTCCAACAATACTCCCCCTAAGGAACATACAACCTGTGTTCTTCAATGCTTTGGTAGTGGTTGAGGTTGTGAGGATTCTGCTGGATCTTGTTCTGGCAGCAGAGGTTCAGCTTGTGATGGTCCAGTATAGCCTTTATCATATTGACAAAGTCGTTAGCATCAACCATCTTTTCTCTATTAAGCACGTGTATCTTCATTTGACTCATAGCATGGATGGGTTCTAATGGCAATTTCTTGAGTGAAACTAGTTCCTAAATAGATACCGTAGACAGCCCATCCCAATGAATCAACAAAGCACCATCTACATCAACCTCTAGTTTTACTATGTTGCCCAACTGCAGAGGTGTCCTTTTCTTCTTTCTTTTCTCCCTCTTGGCAATGATGTGGTCATATGCCATATTCAGTATCTTATGGCGCTTTAGAAAAAAAGTGCATATCTTTTTCACCAACTTTGTTAGATATCTCTCTGAAGTGCATGGTGTAGATGTAATGGACGTAAGATTGATCTAATAGTCTCACTTCATAACCACTAATCGATATTATTTCTACACCTTCTTTCCCTACCCACTTCCTCTCAATCACCAAATCTTAAGTCTTTTCATCATAGTAAATGTTGGAGAGTGGTATTGTGGAATGAGTGCCAGACACCATTTTTCTTTTTAATGACTCCGTAGGTTTCACTTTTATTTCTGGAAACACTACCTCTTTTGCTTCTTTTGTTTGTTTCTTCTCTATAGGGTTTTTGAATGAGCTGTCTTTCCTCATGCATATGGCTTTTAGAGACTTGAACTTGTCGATTCACTTGAACATTCTAAGTATTTCTTCAAACACATAGCCTCTGAACATAGCTTTGTGATTGATCAGTTCTAATTGGGCTAGTTCTTTTAAGTCATGGATCTCCAGGGCATTTACTAAAGCAAAGTACTATGTAAGAATTGGACCAGCTCGGAGATCCTCTTGACCATAAACTTGTTACAATCACTGTCATACTTCGAGGAAAAGAGTTTCTGATCAAGTTTTCCCTTAGGAGTAGACACACCTTTGATCATCTCTGTAGTGGTGAGCCCTTCTTGAAGTTTTAGTTGATAAGGCTTAGCAAAACACTCAGGATATTTATGAAGCACAAGTGCCAGAGAGTCTTGATCTTGATGGGTGAGTTGCATGTCTTAAGTAGAAACTCTGGTTGTTGACTTTTTGCCAGTAATTTCTTCTTGAAGAGTTTTAAGTCTCTCCTTCTTCTTAATGATCAACCTAAGGATAGCAGCCCTTAGGGAATTGGTTTTCATGTACCAAGTTTCCTCTTGGTGAATCCTTGACTTGATAGATAATCCTTCATTTCCCTATCAGACATTTTATATGGATCAGGATATAAAGGTTGAGGAGTTGAAGTTTGCTTCTTCATGGTAGATAGTTTTGGCTTATCAGCTTTAGGTGAAATGGTCTTCTCATAGTCAGTTTCAATAGTAGGGTCTAGCAGTTTGTTCAATCTTTCTTCTTCTGCCTTCATCCCCTCATAAGTCATGCCGAAAACTTTATCAGGATCGTATCCATGACTAATCAGAACATGGCTTTCACCATCAGATTATCTGTTTTAGCCCTGGCCACCATTTCTTCTACGAACTTTTCTTCTTTAATAGGGCTCTCACTAGCCATTGGTTCATCAGCCATATATCTTCCTTCAATCTCACCTTCTTCCAGGTCTACAAATCATTTTTCTTCTTCATTTAAGCCTCATCTAATTCATGTTCTTCTAAAAATTCAACTATAGCTGCCAGGCTTCTTGGTTCAACTTGTTCGTTTTGCTTCACCGGCTCTTCTTCCACTATAGGCCTCTTGCCTTTTGCCTTCTCAGATAAATACTTTCTCTTTCTCGTATAGGTTTGAACTGAGGGACGAGAAGAGGTTTCAGGTAATTCAGCTTCAGTAGGCACTTTTCAGTCTTTGGTGGTTCTTGTTTAGGGATAACAACTGCAGATTCTTCTTGTTGTTTTTGCTCTTCACATAATCTTCTAATAATCTCTTTTTGTTCTTTAGATAGTGAGACAGTAGGTACCAGTTGCATACTCAAATCCTTCTCAAGAGGGACAGGAGATTGAGGTATGACAAATATTGGTTCATTAACTATCCTCTATTCCACTATAAAATCCCAGAAATCATCATCAATTATAAATTCTTCAGCTGTGAATCTGTCTAGGGCGTTGATCATATCATTGAACTCATCTTCTTTAGTATGTGTAGTAGCTTATTTTTCAAAATAGACCAGCATCTCTAGGCTTGACTCTTGATTCTTTGACTTACTTGTATCTTCTTCTTTTTCATCACTTTTAGAAGAAGTTTGTATCTCAACAGCTCTAAATTTTTTTCTCATCCCTTTCACTTGCTTTAGCCTTAGCTTTTCTCTTAATTTCAATGAGCAACTCAAGCTCAAAGAATCTTTTATTTTGACTTTCATTTTGATTTTGCAAATTAGTGATAATCTCTGCTTGTTTTTCAATTATTTCCTCTTGCTCTTCCAGGGCAATGGTTGAATAGCTAGTGTCACAACATGACCACTAATTTCTTCTATTGATTGATTAAGAGCAGCTGTTAACTTCTCAATCTCCATATAATTTTCTTTCTTCTATGAATCATATTTTTCTTTCAATGATTTCAGCTCAGCCTCCTTCTCATCCAGTTCCAACAATCTATCTGAATGATACTTGATCTACTGTTTAGCAGTCTTTCTAACTTTACTACTTTTTGTAGACGTTAAGAGATCATCTCAACTTTCTCATTTGGTTTGTTGATACTAGATTCAGCATAGCTCTTACAAGGAGCAACTTCAGAGATAACTTCTTGACAGGCATTTGGTTGGGGTTATCCTCCTTATAAGAAGATGATTTGGATCATTTTGAAGGACTGGCAGAGTCACCAAACTCAACAGGTTCTGTAGAAATTGGAGATGGTTAAGTTGATTGTATAGGTGAATGGTGAATAGGAGATACGTGTGGAGAAGTAATGGGCTATGTTTGGGGAGATTGTATTCGTGAGCTGTGAGGTGTTGGGGTTCTTTTTGGAGGTGGAATTTGTGAGGTGTAAGGTGTTTGCAATGGGGTTCTTTATGGAGATGGAATTGGTAGAGGTGCAAAGGGAGATGCCAAATTATGAATTTCAGGCTCAGTGTGAAGATCACCCCCTGCATCAACCTAGGGTGACACTGACCTTGGCCTATCAATGTCTTCAGCTTGCTCATCAGCAATGCGCTGAACCTAAGCAGCTTGTTCTTAAATTTGCTCATGAGCTGGAGCATGCTATTCTTCACCTTATTCATCAGGATTGATCTGTTCAAGCATCCAAGGTAGAAGAGGAAAGTGAACTCCAATGTATAAATTTCTAGGATCCCTATTCTTAATGTACTTATATGACTTAGTATCATAGTGAGGGATATCTAGAACTGGTCCATTAGCCATTAGATTGTGGAGGTCTTCATTTATGCAACATTGGATGAACCTTGGGTACATTAAAAACTTGTACCTCCTTCCTTCTTATATGTTGGATACTAGGCCATTAAAGACATAAGCTGACATATTGAATGGCCTATTTATGCATAAAGCACAGATTGCTCATGAAGTAATAACAGAGATATCATACGATCCTATTTTCCTTTTAGATAAGCAGTGCTGATAGATACGGATCAGAAACCTCCATGGCAAGTCTATCAATCCATTCACAATTTGTTTTCCTTCAAAACCACCTTCATATCCAATCTCAGCAAAGAAAGTAGTAATATCATCATCTTCTAACTCAATTGGTGCATCTACATCATTACCAAACTGAAGACACTGTCTCACAGTTTCTTCAGTGATGGTTAGTGTACGCTCATCATCAATCCTCCCAGATAAAGTTTTAACACCATCAGCCTCTATCACTTCTGCAAAGTTCCAGAATGACCTTATGAGTTTCTCATATATGATAGGTTTGATAGTAATAGCATAAGCCACTCTTGTTGTGGAGATGAATCTGATCATGTCTTTGAGCCCCTCAGCCTCGGGTACATCAGGGTCTTGAAAACCACTGACATTGTAGAGTTTGCTCGACGAGATATTAGCCATGTACCCTGCATTAGAGTCATATGAGTTAGATTAATGATAACATATGTACTACTTTAAGCAACATTCATCATTTTGAGTTTTGAGGGTCAAATATGAACATTTGAGGGTATTGTTCCATAGGAATTATCTTAGATTGAGATATTGTCATGAATACACATTGTTATTTGATTTTTCATGTTTGAAGATCTAATTTTGATATTTTTGACTATTGATTGGATTTTATTTCATGTTTTGATTTCAACATTTTCGGTTTCATGATGCTCTATTCATGCGATGAACATAACTTTGAGATTTTCAGATTGAATCGTATTCTACTAAGTTTGCATGTTCATTGAAGTTGAAAATGTTCATATTTTCTTGGAAAAAATCTGATTTTGGGTGTCCTTTGTTAACCTAGGGTCCTAAGTTCATTATCAGTTCAAAAGTCCGACATATTAGGTTAAAACAATGTAAAAGGTTTCACCGTTCGTTCGATAACACTGTTGTGTAGTATCGAATATTAGGACGGATTGGGTGAAATTAATAGGGATCTTTGATTGTTAATGAAGAAGATGATTGATGAAGATGAACAGTGTTTTCGCTCATCGCACTATAGAGTCTCTCAAATTTGAAAAGTATTAAATGAACATTTGAACTTGCTTTAACTAGTCAAAAAATGGCTTTTACATAATTTTGCAAGTCTCAGAACAAATGCGGTTAGAGTTTCAATTCATTGTAGCAAATGCGGAAGTGTTTAATGCGTCCGTATTTGTTCACTGTAGCAAATGCGGAAGTGAAAAACTTAAGAATTTGTTCATTCACATTTGTGTATTGTATTAATGTGCAAGAGTGATACTCAAGAATTTTTGCTATATACATTTGTACATTGTTCAAAATGTGGGAGAACAAAGTTCATTAGCATTTGCTACTTGTAGCAAATGCAAGTGATTTAACTTGTTCAGCATTTGCTCACTGTTGCAAATACGATTGATCGAACTTGTTTAGCATTTTGCTTACCGTAGTAAATGCGCAGAGAGAAATTTCCACATTTACTTTATCATCATTTATGTTGACAGAAGAGAATAAGCACTTGTTTAATTTGTTTGAAAGTACATGAAAATTGAACACACATCCATAAATGCGGATGATGAGGAAATCAACAAATCTGGATGAGTAAAACAAATGCGGAAGTTTAAACTTCATCTGCATTGACAAATGCGGTTGAACACCTGTGAAATTTTTATCCGCATTCACAAATGCAGTAGAACACTTTTGTTCTGCATAGGTTTTAAGAGTTCAAAATTTTCATGTATGCTTGTTACACACCAATACGGTAGAGTATATTCTTTGTCAGCATTAGTTGCACTTAGAAAAAGAGTTACCCGCATTGGTTATATACATGTGCATCCTTACCATAAAATGGGCATGTTTATGAACTTGATGATTGAAGGTATGTTTGTCCTCTTAAACTCATACCAGGTTGATATTTTGATGCAAATGATATTTATCATGTTTTTGGTTGATTTAACTATTCAATATGTACCTCACACAAAAGCATAGAATGATCAACCATCCTTATACAATGCATGGTAGAACTTTTTCACAACTTTCTTTACCGGGTTACTTAAGTTATGATAACTCATTTTAACTAATCCTTATTGGGATTATTTTACTTTGATCCTTTTCATGATTATCCATATTGGGATTCTTTTCACTTCACTTTGGAAGGTGATCCATGATAGGATTCTTTTGTTCATTTACATGGAATGTATTTCTTTTGTAGATTCATCCAAGTTGGATGTGTTCCTCATTAGGAATCTTTTGGATCAATACATCTGCATTATGTGCTTGTTTCATCAGGTCTTTGCTCAGCAAAACAAACATGAAACTTGAAGTAGGTGAAAGAGATTCATAAAGTATCATTACCTATTATGTTTAGGTTACTACACATGCATACACTCCGACAAGCCAATACATACCAATAGTTTGAGATGAGTGTTTCACCATTGAATAAGATTTTAATTTATCACTGCATATATCTTCTCTTCGACGTTGAGCCTACCAACATATCTGGTTAGTCATCACAGTCTCTCTAATTTTGAAATTAAGCACAGTGAATGATATAAAAACTGTAATTATATCATTTCCCATAATATTCTTTTCTTCATCAAAATTGATTTTTTTGTGATTTTCTGATTTTTTTTGTGATTTTCTAATGTTTTTTTGAAATGTTTTTGGTTGTTTTAATTGGTTTTACTCAAGGTTAATCACACCAATTGATTGAACTAGGAATTCAAACTACTAGGTTCAAACGCCTTAGTAAATAAATCAGCCAATTGATTTTCAGTGGGTACTTGAATCAATTTGATTAACCCCTTTTCAGCATAGTCCCTCAAAAAGTGATATCAAATTTCAATGTTTTTGTTTTTGAGTGTTGAACTGGATTATTTGTAATAAAAGCAACTGATGTGTTGTCAATATGAATTGGTGTGTGCAAGAAGTTAAAACCATAATCAAACATGTGGTTTTGAATCCAGAGTAATTAAGAGCAACAAGCTGATGCTACAATATACTCAGCTTCTGCAGTTGAGACAGATAGTTTGTCTGCTTCTTGCACTGCTAGGAGACCAGTCTAGGATCAAGAAATTGTCAACCGCCAGAATTGGATTTCCTATTGAAACTGCATCCTCCATAATCACTGTCAGTGAAGGAATAGAGATTGAAGTCTCCTTCCTTTGGATACCATAATCCAAGAACTGGTTTGCCCTTTAGATATTTGAATAGTCTCTTAACAACATTTACATGGGATTCTATAGGATCAGCTTGATATCTGGCACAAACACAAACACCAAACATAATGTCAGGCCTATTGGCTGTTAGGTACATGAGTGAACCGATCATAGATCGATAATAAGTCTGATCCATTGATTTGCCATCTGGGTCAGGACCAATCTGCACTTTAGTATCCATAGGAGTTCTGATGGACTGACAATCAGCAAAGTAAAACTTCTTCAACATTGTTTTCATGTATTTTGATTGATTGATGAAGATTCCATCTGCTGTTTGTTGGACTTGCACCCCAAGAAAGAATATGAGTTCCCCCATTGCACTCATTTGAAATTTTGAATGCATAAGGTCTTCAAAGTTTTTACAAAGCTGCTTGTTTGTTAAGCCAAATATGATATCATCCACATATATCTTAACTAACAACATGTCTTTTCCTTTTCTCTTTCTGAAGAGAGTATGATCAATCCTTCCTCTTTCATATCCATTTTCAAGAAAAAATATATGAGAGAGTCTCATACCACTTCTTTAGAGCTTGGTGAAGACCATACAGAGCTTTGTCAAGCTTGTAAACTCTGTGAGGGAAATGTGGATCTTTAAAGGCATGTGGTTGACTCACGTAGACTTCTTCAGAAATATTTCCATATAAGAAAGCACACTTCGTCATAATCGATTCCTTCTTCTTGAGTGTATCCCTGTGCCACTAGTCTTGCTTTATTTCTGATGACGATCCCTCTATCATTAGTCTTGTTTCTATACAACCATATGTTGCTGATGGGGTATTGTCCTTCAGGATGGTCTACCAGTTACCATAGTTCTTGCTTCTTTAATTGTAGCAATTCTTCTTGCATTGCTTCAATCCAACTATTGTCTTGAAGCACATCTTTGATATACTTGGGTAGTGCTTGACAAAGAAAGCATGAGAACAAACAGATGTTTACAGTACTTGATTTGCTTCTTCTCACCCTCTCATTAAGATCACCAATAATGGTTTCAACTTGTTGGACCAAAAGAACCAATGAGCCTGATCAGAGAAACCTCTAAGTCCCACAGGACATCACAACAGCTGAAGAAGACCTGATCAGCTGTTCTACAAAGTCTGAAGAATACAACTGCTGAAGTACGTCTGAAGTACTGAAGACAAAGACTGAGACAACAGCTGAAGATCTAAAGTCTGAAGACTTTAACAAGTACTGAAGACAAAGACTGAAGATCAACAGCTGAAAGACAAAGTCTGATGTTAAAGTACTGAAGACATCAGCTGATTTAACAGCTGATGACAACAGCTGAAGAGGGCTTCTTCAGTTGTTGTGATGGTTTTTCTTCTTCAGTAGTTTTCTTTTCTTTTCAGTAGTTTGTTTACTTTTCTTTTCAGTACTTGTAAACAACTAAAGAGGTTGTTCTTCAGTTGTTGTAGTATCTGTAGTTTTATGTTTTTCAGTAGTTGTAAATAAGATGTTTAACACTTAGGAACATTTGTAAGAAGATGTCAGTTGTTGACATCTTCAGTAGTTGTTAAACATCAGTAGTTATCAAACGGTTACATGTCACTTTCAAGTGACATCAGCCTTCGTCACTCTTTCCTTTATAAGGAAGGATGAATCACCTGTAATCGTGCCTTTGAGGCCGACAATCTTAATGCAATATTCCTTTTGTCGGATATTTCTCTCTCTATAACAAAATTCTCTTATCGTTTTATATCGAATGTTCTTGTTTGAATTTGTCTAATCTTGAGCTATTCCGCTGCTATATCTGTTCAATCGATTAAACCAAGGGCTGAGATCCTAACACAACTGGATGATTCATGTGTATTCTGGTGGTTGGAATTGAGTCACCAGTAATAGTTACATCAAGATTGGAGACATTTAGTTCATTATGGTCAGAGGTACCTTCATCTTGTACTGTTTGGGAATTATGAAGGTAGCCAGACTCTGTTTCATTAACTGCTTCAACTTTAGCAGCGCTTTGATTGCTTCCATCATTTGATGTTTGTTTTATTTTAGCAGGAGGAGTAGCTTGTTTTTTATTTCTGATCTTTTCTGACAGATCTTCTGAATGTGATGGTAAAAGGCTTAGACCTCCTTCAGTTGAAATACTTTGGTTTTGTGATGGTTGTCTGATGGGATCAGCTTGGAAAGGAACATCTTTATTCATGTATATAGTAGATGTAGGAGGAATTAATGGAAAGTCATCTCTTCTTTCTACACTTGAAGAAGTTTCACCTGAATGTAGATTTCCTGCATCAGACAAGTGAAATTGATCAAATGATTTTTGTAAATGAGTCAATATCAAACAAGCAGTCAGGACCATTTAGAGATCTGAAATCCTAGTTTTAGAAAGTAGCAATGAGTGTCGGTAAAGTGGATGTCAATTATGTGGCTTGAAATAGGTCTTTGTAATCTAAGGTGAGTCCAACCTATGCAAGTTTAGCTACAAAATTGACTTTTTCCAAAGTTAGAGAGGCATTGAAAGCTTCTCCTTGACCGATCATCTTTCCTCTTTTTTTATCGCTAGCAAAAGCCACATACCGAAGTTATTGCTCCTGTCGCCGGTCTTGAAGCAATAAGAATTTTTCTAGCTCATGCCACTCATAAACAGTTCAAGGTCTATCAGATGGATGTCAAATGTGCCTTCCTTTATGGAGACATTGACGAGGAGATATATGTCTGTCAACCACCAGGTTTTGAGGATCCTGATTTCCTTTACAAAGTTTATAAGCTTGACAAGACTCTTTATGGGCTTCATCATGCACCTTGAATCTGGTATGAGTCTCTAACATAGTATCTCTTAAGCAATGGATTCTCTCGTGGCACCATTGATATGACTCTATTCAAGAAGGAAGTGGATGGTGAAATGTTGATTGTCCAAGTTTATGTTGATGATATATTTTCGGCTCCACCAATTCACAATTGTGTCGGGAGTTCGAGGAGGTGATGCATAGTCGCTTTGAAATGAGCATGATGGGGGAGATGTACTTTTTCCTTGGGCTACAGGTGGAACAAAAGTTAGAGGCTATTCTCATTCATCAGGAGAAGTATGTTAAAGAAATTTTGAGGAAATTCAAGATGGATGAAGCTTCTCCTAAATTGACTCCTTTTACTGCTCAAACGTGCATCACTCCTAACGAAAATTTGAAACCTGTTGATCCTCATCTCTATAGATTTATGATCGGTTCCCTTGTGTACCTTACATCAAGTCGTCCTCTCACTTTTGCTGTAGGATATTGTGCTCGGTACCAATCTGCCCCGAAAGAGTCTCATGAAAAGGCTGTAAAACGAATTTTTCATTACCTTAAAGGCTCTTCTCATTTAGGCCTTTCATATCCTTATGGTGGGAATTTTTATTTACATGCATATTCTGATAGTGATTCTAATGGTTGTAGGTTAAATAGAAAATCAATCACTTGAGGATGTTAATAAGTAGGAAATTGTCTAGATTCATGGCAAAGCAAGAAACAGACCAGTGTTTCTCTCTCTACAGGAGAAGCAGAATACATTGCTGCCTCTAGTTGTTGTTCACAAATTCTCTAGTTCCAACAACAAATGATTGACTATGGGATAACTTTCTCGATAAACCGTTATTTTATGACAACAAAGCAGCCATTGGGATCGCCAAGAATCCTATTCGTCATTCCAGAACCAAGCACATTGAGACACGAATTCATGCAATCCGTGATGCTCAGGAAAAGGGTTTTACGGATATTATGTTGGATATTGTATGCCCAAGACACATACAAGATTGATGTGGTTAGTATGTTATGATCGAAGTCGGATCATACCCAATAACAAACTAAACAAACACCAATATATGTTTATTGTTAATGAGATCATACAAATAAATATTGACACCAATTTAGAAAATGGTTTTCTAAAACCTTGCTTTTGTAAAAGAACAACATTATATGGATAATTTGTTCATAAGATATTATTTGTTTCATTATTTAAGTAAGTTAAATAATAACAAATAAAAGTGTGTTAATGTTATAAAATTAAAAGAGGTTTTAATTTTATAAAGTAATGGGTTTAGAGTGTAAATTTTATAAAATGTTGAAAATGGGGGGAACCCATTTTCATGAGGGTTTTTGGCCGCCCAAAAGAGTATTGGGACTCCCTTTGTGTCTTGGTCCAAGCAACTCTTTCACCACTCTAACACTCTTCCATCAATTCACACTTTCTCTTTTACAACACTTGAGCAAGAACACTCTCAAAACAGGGCTGGATTTTCGGATTAGAAGCTAATAACAAGGCTGAAAATTCGGTTTCTTGAAGGTACATTTGTAAAGATTTTAGTGTTGAGCTCCCTAACTAGCTAGGTGTTTGGAAGAGCTTGTAGGTATCACTACTTGAGGCTTTCTCTCTTGGGGGATGAACGTTCAAGGACACCATCTTCTTCATTTTATACATCTACAACATCTTGTGCAAGAAAGGTTGTATCTATGAACACCCTATGGTTGTTTCATGTTTTGATAGCACACTATTTCACATATATTTATATGATCCTTATTCTTGGGTTTGTTTATGTTTTTAAATGATGAAAATTTCAGATTACTAACCATATGTTAAACCTATATTCCGCTGCGATTTTCAAGTTTAAATGGTTAAAGTTGCTTTGTTTTACATGTTACAAAACCCAATAATGGTATGAGAGCCGGATATGTGGAATATGTGCTTCAAAAGGTCTTGAAAAATTAGTTTTCATGGACTTTTTCAACCCGGTATGGGCTGTTTTGTTGTGGATATATGAATCCCTTATGTTTTAAGGTTTATTCATGCATGCTTTAGTATAAACCTCGAAAGATCTACAACAAATGGTTGATTGTGTTGTTGGACAAACCTTAAAATTTTAGTTCATGTTGGCTGAAATTTTAGGGCTGAAATAAGGGATTCATTTTTGTTCTTGGATGTTGAATATATTCCTTTTTTGGTGCTTAACATATCCTTGGCCTTATGTGTTTTGGTTTTGGTTGATTGTGTTTTGTCATGTTGGTTTTGATTCTTGAAAGGGTTGTAATTTTGTGTTTTGTATTTTGGGTTGTAATTTGTTTATTCATTTGGTTATGTAATAAATAGATTAGGTGCATTTCTTTTACTAGAAAAATTGTATTAGGATATGATGTTGTAGAAGAAAATGCACAAGATGAAGACTCAAAGAACGACACAAAAGACATGGACACTTGAAGCATTTGGATGTGGTTTCAAATGGGAGTTCGTGGACACATTTTGATGTGTCATCTCAAGCCTTAAAAAAGACCTTATGACAACACTTGTGATGGCAAACAAGTGTGGTCAACTTAGTGGCTATGGTTATGCAATCATGTTTGTATGTTTATGCTTGTTTGCATGATTGTTGTTTGATTGTTTGGTTGATATTTGGATATGCATTACAAACTCATTAACAAACTTTACAAGCTGAATATTTGATGGTTCTTTATCATTAAGTGATTAATAAAAGGTTATTAAAAGGATTAATGGTTTTAATAAAAGATGTTTTATTAAAAGTGAACCATAGGATACCTTGTATTTGAAAGCATGCAAATATAAGGTACATAGAGTTTTCTAAACTGAGATTATGAAAATTTTAAATTTCTTTTATAAACAAGTTTAACATCGTCCTTTTGCACAACACTTGAGTCATTTGGAAATTCTTAATAGGATAAAGGTCACTGAACCGTTTTGAGGGAACTTGTGACTTGAGGTGGGGATACCATATTTGTGAGATAAAGGTCACCTAACCACTTATGTTGGAAAACTCACATGTGTGTGCAAGTAGGGTAACTTGATTTGCAAACCATGTTAAATGGATCACCTACAATATGGTTTACAAAGGTGTTGATGGGATAAACATACCGACTATACATATGATGTTTTAAAGTCGATCCCATACCCTAGAAGCTGCAAAGGGTTGCAATTGTCAAAACGTTGACTACCTTGTAAATTTAAATAATGGGATAAAGGTCACCTAACCACTATTTAAATGTAACGTTGGATTCTAGATTTTAAAATTGTCTAAGACACTTAAAAAGGGGTTTTAATTATTAAAATATGAACAATATCGAAATACTAAGATTGAACTTTGTTATATTTTGTAGATGGCCACCAATAATAATGAAAATAATGAAATCCCGTCCGCTCACTCACTATCACTAAGGACCATTCTCCAAAAGGAGCGTCTAAACCATAATAACTTTATTGATTGGTTTCGAAACTTGAGAGTTCTTCTCAGCAAGAGAAATGATCATACATATTAGACGATCCGATTCTCGATCAACCTAGTGAGGATGATGAGGAGGCCTACAAAAATTGGGTAAAATAAACTGAGGACTCAGTCCAAGTGTCTTGCCTCATGTTGGCAAGGAGGACTCCAGATCTCCAAAAGGATATGAACATCATGGAGCATACGGCATGATAACCCAGTTGAAAGAAATGTTCCAACAACAAGCACGGGTTGAGCGCTTTGAAATGGTTCGAGCACTCCATGCGTGTCGTATGGACGACACCCAATCTGTTTCATCTTATGTGATTAAGATGAAAAGCCACATCGACCGCCTCGAAAGGCTAAATTTTCCCGTCTCGAAAGACTTGGCTAAGGATTTGACCATCAACTCTTTGTCAAAATGGTTTGAAAACTTTGTCATGAACTATAACATGAATGGGTGGGACAAGATCATAAGTGAGCTTCACTCTATGCTCAACACTGCCGAGGCGGCCATGGGTAAAAGGGTTTTACCCATTATCACCATAAATGAAGGTGGGAACAAGAAGAGGCCTCACCCCACACCCAAGGCAAATGTTGCGAAGGGTAAAGGGCACGTTAGGGGAAAGGGAAAGGTAGTGGTAAGAGCGCCACCACCAAAACCAGCGGAGAAGAAGCAAAAGGTTGCTTCAAATTGTTAGGATCAGTGATCTACGTTTGATTGATTAGAGAGTATAGTGGCGGAAAACAAACAATGAATTAGCCAATTCACAAGAAAACAAAAGATATTCAAGGTAAGAACAAACGGTTATAGACAGAGAGAATTCTGCAAAAGATATTTCATTCAATATTTGCTTTCGTGGTAACAGAATGTCACACATACAATTAGGTTAACACCTCTTATATAAGAGATGTAACGTCTGCTGATGTGACTTGATAGTGACATCTAACAGAATTTATTCAAACTACTGATAGTTAACACAAATACTGAAGATGTCAAAACAGCTGACATCTTCTTACAAAAATACTAAGTGTTAACTGTCACTAAAACTACTGAAAAGAAACAACTGAAACTACAACGACTGAAGAACATGCTCTTCGGTCGTTTTACAAATACTGAAACAAAAAGAGAACTACTGAAAGGAAACCATCACAACAAGTGAAGAGTGCTTCTTCAGCTGTTGTAACAAACTCTGAAGGCTTCAGTACTTGTACTTGAACTTCAGCTGTTGTCATCAGCTGATGTCTTCAGTCTTTGTACTTCAGCTGTTGATCTTCAGTAATTTAGTCTTCAGCTGTTGATCTTCAGACTTTGGTCTTCAGCTGTTGAAGTACTCAGTACTTTAGTCTTCAGCTGTTGAAGTCTTCAGTACTTTAGTCTTCGGCTGTTGAAGTCTTCAGTACTTTAGTCTTCAGCTGTTGAAGTCTTCAGTACTTTAGTCTTCAGCTGTTGATCTTCAGACTTTGTTAAAACAGCTGATGAAGTCTTCAGCAGTTGTTGTGATGTCTGTAGGACTTAGAGGTTTTTCTGAACCAATGCAGCCAAAACCTCTAAACTTATTGAAGATGTCCCACTTATTATGGCAGAAGGATTGGTCCTTTTGTCTTCTAAATCAGCTCAGAAGTGACCTTTGTAAGCACAGGCCTAGGAAGAAGTCTAAATGATCTGTTTGGCAAAGTATGAATGGGAACTCTGTCTTGGGGAACTGGACACAGAGCTGTTACCCCATCCATGAGATCTACTTCCCTACTATGAGTCTGTATGACTCTCTTGTATAGGCCTCAAGGAAGGTAATTTGTTCCTCCATGGTCAGCTCTTCAGCACCTCCTTCAAATAATGATTCTGGCCCATAGTACTCAAATAGGTATTTGACCTGTTTCCCATTCTTTAGCTCCACAGTTGTTATTATTCTATAAGCAAATTCATCAGGGTGATTACCCTCTAGGAACAACTGGAGCTCATTCTTTCTGACTTCTTCAAGCCTTTTATATACTAACCCCTTTTTCACCATTTTATTTTCCAGCATCTTCTGTGGGGTTTGGTTAGCTTTATAAGCTTTCTTGAAGTCATCTAGGATTTCCCAGGGTGATACTACAAAGACCAGTGAGATCACTTCATCTACAATCTTCTTCACCTGGCCAATGTATCTCTGTGGAAGGTTTTTCTTGTGAATCCTGTGAGACACCCTAGGATCAGGCCAAATCCTCACTCTCTCCTTTTGATATTGAAATGTATGCTTAAGAGTGTATAACCTGAGAGCATGCTTCTTCATGTTGATGATAGAAGATGTGGCAGCATATGCTTTGTTAACCCTCCTCAACAATTCCTCGTCATGTTGTTTGTGAAGCTCTTCTTCTTCTAGCTTCACTTTTGAGTTTCAGGAGTAATTGTTGGAGAGTGACTTGTGGCCTTCGGCAACTGTATAACAACTGAGAGTGGCATCCTATCTTCATCTTCATCATCATCTTCTCATCATCTTCTAGCCTCAATACCCTTCTCTTCTTCTTCTGGGGTACATCATCGGCTATTGGTTTTGAGGGTGAGGGAGTTGGTTTGGTGGGTTGTGTTTTTGGTGGTTTTGGTGTGGGAATGTTGACAGACTGTTCTAGCATTTTGGAGGTGAGTGTGGCTTTAGATTGCTTGGCTAGTTCTGTCCTGCTCCCAGCACCAGCTTCATTCAAAGCTTCAACAACTAATCCTTTAGTGTATACTTCAGACGAATAGATCTTGGTGGTTATTGGCAAGATGCTGTCCCTGGACCAAGCCTTGATTTCGATCAATGATCTTCCAAGATATTTTGCTATAAACCTGATTATGATCTCCTGCCTTTCTCTTTCTAACACATCATAACTTGCCCATCTAGTTTGGATTTCTTCAATCTCTAATCTTCTGATCTCAGACTCAAGTTTGTCAGTGTCATGGCCTTACCTAAACAACTGATCAATGATGTTATCGATTGATCTGCTGTGTTCGGCATCAGCCTCTTTCACCATCAGCTCCAAGGCAGTCTCTTTTTCATTCTTTCTTTTCTTTGATTTCTCCATGTCAGCTTCCTTCTCCTTCTCTTTTTCAGTCTCCAAAGCCAACTCCTTTTCCTTTTCCACTTCTGTCACTTCTGTTCTTTCTCTTTCTCTTTCTTCTCTGCACTCCTCTTTCTTTTTGCTTTCACTAACTGAATCTCCCCCTTTTTGGTTGCATTGGTTGCAAGGGTTTGATTGTCAGAAAGCTTTTTGCCCACAACTTCCTCTATCAAGGGTTGTATTACTGAGGAAAGCCTCTCATCTATGGTTTTGATCACTATATCAGTGATTATATGTGTGATGAGAGGTAGGGAATTTTGAAAGATAGCAGCTATTTGCTCAGGAGGGTTCTGGTCCTGAGAAATAGTGCTAGAAGCAGAGGCAGGTGGCTGAGTATTTTGGAGTGGCTCTGTGTTTGGGAGACCTTCAGATGAAGGTGCCATCTGTGGGGTTTGAGAGGCAGATGGTCTTTGATCCTCAGAAGTTTTGGCAAGCAGCTCTTTGAGTCTGCTCACCTCCTCTTCCAGGATGGTGTTTTGGGCTAACACATCGTAAAAGAAGCCCAGGTCATCATCATAGTTACTGAATCACCTGACCTCCTGATAGAATCAGGATGAACATGCACTGAGTGTAGATCAGTTGTAGCATGTGCCCCTTTGTCTTGGAACTGGGGACTTCGTGCCTCAGGACTATGTCCTTCATCAGCAGTTGCCTCTGGTAAGGTCTTAGTGATGGTACCAACTACATCCTGATCATATGCTGAAGCAGGATAAGTGGCAGCCTCACCAGAAGTTCCAATCTCCTTTTCTACACTAGGAGATGGAACATTGTAACCCCTATGCTGTGGGTTATCAGATGCACTTTGGTCCTCCCCCTCAATGGTAGAGGTATTCCCATTTGTAATTGGTATCTGGGGAGGGGGTGAGGAGTGCAACTGACTCAGCACTTGTGTAACAATTAATGTAGGACTTTGGGGGGCGGTTGCATGTGGTGATTGGGTAGAAGCAGATTGCACCCGGGGTAAATGGTGCGCTTCAATGGTAACCCTCTTAAGTGAGATAGGTTCTAGCAGTGTGGGTTCCCCAATATTGGTTGCAACAGGATCCTGTTGAGAGGATACCTGTGCGGCTTTGGCAGGTTGAGTCTTTGACACAACTAGGGGTTAATACCAGTATGTGGTTCCTGTGTTTATGGTACAGGGGCATCCTCAGGGGACTCATCTCCCTGAGTAGCCTATTTTGGCTTTTTGGATTTGGGTTTGGTGGGGACTTTGGATCTGGATGTGGTGGCTGTGGGTTCCAACTGCGTGGGTTTTCGCAGCTTGGCAGCCTGTTTCAGTCTTTGGTCAGAGTTGTGCCTGGAGTATACTTCAGGCAATACAGCCATTGCAGGGACTCCAAGGCCAACAAGTCCCTCAGCTTTCAGCTGATTCTTTATGATGGCCATAATGAACCGAGGATATAATATCCATCGATTAGAAAGAGGTTTTGAGGCCATATCCTTAAGTTCAAGAATAATAATTTCAGAAAAGTTTAAGTCTTGTTGCTCAAGGAAAGAGAATAATACCTGCTGCCACCTGGTAGACATTTGATCCCAAGAGGAAGTCTTAGGAGCTAAGCAAACATTTACCATGTGAAAGATAAGACGTTCTGCATCATGGAAATGCTTCTTCAGGATGGTAGAGGCACGAAGGTTTCCCTGATATCCATGGTGGGCAAAGGATAAATCAGTTGTGCCCTTTGGATACCCAACGGGGAAAGTGGCATCATCCAAGTTGAGGGTTTGGCGAATGACTTCCGGAGTGATGACCACTTGATGGTTGTTGACGAACGACAGGAGAGACTCTGTGTTGTGCTCCCCAGTTATAAGGGTGACGTTCGTCCAAAACTGGTGTAAGGATTCGGCATGAATGGTGGGATTTAGAAGTAAGGCCGTTTGGTAGGGAGATTGGACCATTAGATCAATGGCGTTATCGAACTTTGACCAGAAAGGGGATTTTGTGAGGTAGGCAACACAGTTATGTCGTGGTTTGAGCTGCATGGTCGCCATTAATGAGAGAGAAGTTTTGGAGATTTGAACATTAGGTTTGAAGAGGATGAAGCTCTGAAGGATTAGGTATTGGGTATTTATAGGGTAAGGGTTAGAAAATGACTGAAGGGTTTGGTGTTATTCATCAGTAGTTTTAAACGACTTATGACTGGTATTACCCTTTCAGAAGTTGAAACAACTGAAGCCTTGGTTTTAGGCATCAACAGTTATAAAACTACTGAGAACCATGGTTTTGACTTCAGATGTTTGAAAACAACTGAAGACTTGGTTTTAGTCATTAGTAGTTGTGAAACTACTGAAAACCTCGGTTTGGTCTTCAGGTGTTGTAAACAACTGATAACTTGGTATTAGTCATCAGTAGTTGTGAAACTACTGAAGACATGGTTTTGTTATCAGTTGTTGTAAACAGCTGATGACTTGGTGTTAGTCATTAGTAGTTGTGAAACTACTAAAGACATGGTTTTGTCATCAGTTGTTGTAAACAGCTAATGACTTGGTGTTAGGCATCAGTAGTTGTGAAACCACCGAAGACATGGTTTTGTCATCAGTTGTTTAGGATGAAACAGCTGTTGTAGAAACAACTGAAGAGAAAGTTCTCATCAGTAGTTTTCGTCAATTCATAGCCTTTCAGCTGTATCATACTGTCCTCAACACTTACTCATCAGCCTTTTTGCTATTTTCAGCTGTTTCATAGGACACCAGCACTTAGCTGTTTTTACGGACATCAGTAGTTATAACTACATCAGTAGTTGTAACTTTATCAGTCATTTTAACAGAATCAGTACTATATGTGATATGGTCACTAAAGATCATCAGTACTTATTTACTGAGATCATCAGTAGTTATCACTTATTCTAGCTGCAGCATACCAAGCCGTAACACTAGGTTTTGGAAAGTTGAACTATCCAAAGGCTTAGTAAAAATGTCTGCAAGCTCATCAGCACTAGGCACAAACTTAGGATCAATCAGACCTTTTTCAAAACAATCCCTAATAAAATGATGTCTGATCTCTATATGTTTGGTCCTAGAGTGCTGGACTGGATTTTTGACAATGCACAGAGCTGAAGCACTATCCATTAATAATGGAGTCTTAGTCTCTGTAATACCATAATCCAAAAGTTGGTTCTGAAGCCAGAGTACCTGAGAAGTACAACTTGTAGCTGCAATGTACTCTGCTTTAGCAGTGGATGTAGCAACAGATGTTTGTTTCTTACTCTGCCAAGAAATCAAACAGTTGCCTAGGAATTGACATCCACCAGAAGTTGACTGTCTAGTTAACTTGCACCCTGCATAGTCACTATCTGAAAAAGCAACTAATTTGCGAGAGTGTCCAGTGGAATACCATAAATCTAGAGATTGTGTACCTTGAAAATATCTAAAGATCCTCTTGACTGCAATCAAATGAGACTCTTTAGGAGCAGCCTGAAATCTAGCACAGACACAAGTAGCAAACATGAGATCTGGTCTAGAAGCTGTTAAATACATCAAGGACCCAATCATACATTTGTAAAGTGTTTCATCAACAGCTTTACCTTTCTGATCTGCATCCAGTTGTGTGGTGTTGCACATGGGAGTAGAACAGGGCTTAAAATTTTGTAAATCAAACTTATTCAAAAGATCTTTTGTATATTTTGACTGATGAATAAAGGTTCCATCAGCCTTTTGTTTGATTTGCAGGCCTAGAAAGAACTATAATTCTCCCATTGCACTCATTTCAAACCTGGGGGTAGAGGAACCAGTTCCCACACTTGCTATTTCTTAAACTGAAGTAGCTCAAGCTGCATGGCTTCAACCCATCCATTGTCTCTCAAAGCAACATGATAGTTCTTTGGCTCTAGCTGACTGATGAAGAGAGCATAGAAGCAGAAGTTAGACAATTGGCTTCTTGTTGAAACTCCAGCATTGATATCACCAAGGATTTGAGACATTGGGTGATTCTTCAGCTCTTGATAAACAATGATATGTGTGCAAGTGTTTGTAGAACCTTCAGCAGCAGTAGATGTTGATGCAGACTCTTGAAACCAAGAATTTGATGGTAACTCAAAAGATGTAGAGGAATCAGAAATCTCAGCAGCATTTGTTGTGGATGGAACTGCTGAAGCTACAGGAACATCAAGTTTAGCAGACTCAGGCAGTTGGTCACTAAACTTGAATAGGTGAGTATTGATATTATCATCATCATCATCAATACCACCAGGTGGAAGACATGCTGCAGAAGATGATTTATCCACATGATCTGCAACAGCTGGAGGTTGATAAGGAACATATTGTAGTATGTCCACAGGGTTTTGTGGAATCTTGTCCATTGGAGATTCATTAAACTTCACATGCAAAGTCTCTTCAACTATCTTTGTACTGCAGTTGAAGACTCTGTATGCTTTGCAAGTAGATGAATAACCAACAAAATACCCTGCATCCACCTTAAGATCAAATTTTTGGAGTTGATCCTTTGTGTTGAGAATAAAACAGGGACACCCAAATGCTTTGAAAAATGAAATTAGAGGAGCCAAGTGATGTAGAACTTCATATGGAGTCTTCATCAACCATTGATTTACTACGGCTCTATTCTGCACACAACAAGCTGTGTTAACAGCCTCAGCACAAAAGGTCAGTGGTAAACCAGAGTCAGCCAACATAGACCTTGCAGCTTCAATTAGGGTCCTGTTCTTTCTCTCCACTACTCCATTTTGTTCTGGAGTCCTTAGGATGCTAAACTGTCTTTTGATTCCCTTTGAAAGATAAAATTCATCAAGTGTATGGTTTCTCAATTTAGTTCCATTGTCACTCCTGATACACTTGACTAGAAGGGAATACTGCTTCTCAACATACAACACAAAGTTGATAATCGTCTGAGCAACCTCATCCTTTGAATGCAGAAAGAAAGTCCATACAAATCTGGAGTAATCATCCACAAGTACCAGACAGTATTTCTTCTTTGCCATGCTCATCACTCTCACAGGACCAAATAGATCCATCTGCAGTAATTGCAAGCAGGCAGTGGACTTAGGCTCTTCAATAGGAGGAAATGAGACTTTGTGTTGTTTTCCTTTTAAACAAGCAGTGCATGTTTCATCACAGTGGAACTCCTTTATTGGTAAACCTCTCACTAAACTATTGTGGATCAGCTGATTCATGTTTTTGAAATTAACATGACCCAGCCTTCTGTGTCACAGTTTAGATTCATGAGGAGAGGCTTTGGAAAATAGGCAAGGATGGCCTCTGAGATCTATTTTCTTGGAAAGATCTAAGGCATACACTCTTCCTGTCCTGTTGGCCCTCAGGAGAGTGTGATCATCCAATACCTTATCAATCAAATTCAGAACTTTGGATGACAGAATCCTGCAGTTCTGACTGGTGAAAAGAGCAACATGGCCTTTATCACACATTTGACTGACACTCAAGAGATTGTACTTGAGATTTTCCACATCATTAACATCATCAAACTTTATTTCTCCATTGGAGACAAAGCCTTTTCCAATGATGTAACCCTTAGCATCATTGCCAAAAGAAACAAACCCCTTCTTTGCTTGAGAGTAGTCATGAAGAAGAGAGTTGTTCCCTGTCATATGCATAGATCCCCCACTGTCTACATACCAAATGCTAATTTGGCATGTTGAAGAAACCTGCAATCATAAACAATTAGTTAGTTTTTGAGACCCAAACCTTTTTGGTTTTGGGTCTGTTCATATCACCAGATGGTAAACTAACAGACTTGCTATGAATAACAGCCTGAGGGGATGGAGATGGTGAAGAAGAATAATCCTTTGGCATGGATTTTCTTCTCTGTGGTTTTAACACAGGAGCATCTAATTGGTTGACTCTCCCCAATAGATGTTGAACCATCATAACAAGTTGTGTCTGATTTTGTGATAAAGCCTTCAGCTCATCAGACACATTAGTGCTTGAGTTTGATGGGTTCCTATGTTGTACCATCTCTCTTTGAGCAACCTCAGCTGTTGCCTGTTTAACCCCTTTCTTTTTGGATTTTGGGGTCACGGGTTTTGATGTTGCTGGTACAAATTTGATTTCAAACTCAGTTTTCATTTTATCCATTTTCTCTTTAATGTTTTCATTATGTTTGAGTTTGGAGCCCTTTTTATACCAGCAATCATCAGTAAGATGATTGAATAAGCCACATATTTCACATGGCTTTTTCTTCATCTTAAGTTGATCATCTGCTGAAGAAGATGAACCTACTAAAGACTTGTTCTTCAGTAGTTTGCTATCAGTACTAGCAGTTTTCTTCCCTTTAGTACCCGTTTTCTTGATATCTTCTTCAGTAGTTTTCCCACCCTTTCTACTTGCAGTTTTCTTTCCTATAGTACATGTAGTAGTTTGGGCTTGTTCTCCAGGTGGTATGACATTCTTTTTAGTACTTTCAGTACTTTGTGAAATATCCCCTGGAGTGATCAACTTTTTGATCATGTGAGTGTCAGCATTTGAACCATCAACATCAGCTGATAGGTACTTAGAGGAATTAATGCTGACTTCTACTTCTGATGGTGCTGTATCAGATAGTAGATCACATGATGAAAAGGATTGGTTATTGCTTTCACCATCAGATTCTACCTCTGCTCTGGGAGTAAAATCTGTAGGAGCAGCAGTGTGATTATAACCAATGCCAAACTTCACATTGGAAGCAGATTGCTTACTAAGAAGCATTTCAAAACCCTTGCAAGAATTTACCCATCGATCACACTCTACCTGGGTAGTTGCAAGTGTTTCTTTGAGGTCTCTGTACTTCTCTAGAAGTATCTCTTCCCTAGCCTTATCATCAGTGATTTGGCATTTAAGTTTGTAAATCTCATCATTCTTATCATTAAGCACATACTCAAATTCAGCTTTGCTTTTGGAAATTGTTTGTTCTAGCTCAATGTTCTTGTTAATTAAAGCTACATTTGCTTCTCTAATAGATGCAAATGCGGCTATGCATGTTTCAGAACATAATTTGGCTTTTGTCTCAGAGGATACCTGTGATACATGTGGTGTAGAGGCATTAGAGGATGAAGTATCAGCAGACTCCAAAGCCATAAGAGCTAGATTTCCAAAAGGACTGTCACCACCATGTTGACCAGCACTAGAGAACAGTTGTTCATGACCAGACAAATCATCTGGTAAACTGCTACAGTCAACAACTCCTGGGGTGAAAAAGTTGTGTTGTTGAGGTTGAGTTTGTTGATGAGATTGGGAAGGTTGAGGTTCAGGTAATGCTTGTGGTTGTTGTGCAATAGGAGCTTGAACCGGATTTGGCTGAGGCATGTAATAGCAGGGAAAAGGATATGACATTGGACCCTGGGGGACAAAGTATGCAAGAGATACAGGGTGTGAATTATGACCAGAACCAGCAGGAAGTTGCCCTCTGTTTTGTGGACTAGTGCTAGGAAAAGTCACAAAGGGTGCAGAAGAGTTAGATCCAGTTGATCTACACTCTCTTGCAAAGTGTCCAAGCCTTTGGCATTTGTGACACCTCAACTTACTCTTGTCAAAACCAACATTGGTTTTGCCAGAGAGTCCAGGAAATTTCTAGCCAGTTCTCTTGTAGAACTTCTGAGATCTGATATTAATCAAGGCCATTTGGCTCAGAATATCCATCTCTTCTAGATCATCATCAGCTATTCCTTTCAAATCATCCATGATGAAGCATAGATTGTCACTATTACTGCCAGAATGACTATCAATACCAACAAATGCATGATCAGAACTGTTTGAAGAGAAATCAATATGCTCATCATAATTGATTTCAGATGCAGCATATTCTGACTCATGACCAACCAAGGCAGTGTTCCCTGGTACAAAGTCATCAGTGAGCTTTCCTGATGATGACAGTTTCCTTTTCTGCTCTATCTCTCTTTTGAATGTAAGCAGTTTCCCATGAAGTTAGGTGAGAGATAGGCTATCCAGATTTGCACTGGAGCTTAGGACAATAGTGTATGTGTCCCATCTCTCAGGTAGTGATCTGAGGAATCTGTTATTCATCTGGCTGTTGGTGTATTCCTGTTTCACCATTTTCAGCTCAGAGATCAAACAGGTAAAACGCTCAAACTGTTGAGTCAGTGTCTCACCCTTTCTATGATAAAATGTCTCATATGTTGGGCAAGGATTTCTCTGTTGTTTGCTAAGACCTCATCAGTTCAACCGAATTGTTCCTTTAGTGCATTCCAGAGGTCATGAGCAGTTTCATGATGCATAAGCCCTGAATAGATTTCATTCGGCAGTGCCATAGCTAGAATTCCATGGGCTTTAGCATCAATCTCAAATAGTTTCCGATCTTCATCTGAGTATTGTTCCTTCTTCTTCGGAACCATTTGATTGGTTTCCGGATTGTTCACCATAGGCTTATGTGGTCCATGTACCACAGATGTCCAACAACCTGAACTGTTAACAGACAGGTGATGAAGCATCCTTCGTTGCCATAAGTTATACTTAGTCCTAACCAGCATCAGAGGCTTGGTTGAGGAACCGGTATTGTGAGGGTCATTAGAAGGAGTAGTCATCTCAGATTCAACCAAATTCAATTAAGCTATAGCAGATTTAGAACAAAACACAACAAACCAAATTGAACCAAGAGAGATCTCAAAATGAATAAACGAAAGCGGCAGAAATTAAATAATCTATAACCAGTTCTTGCAAATGTGCTAATTCAATCAAACATAGATATCAAATAGCAGTTTCAATGATCAATTGTTAGATCGATCAATGATTAACCGGCTCTGATACCATTTGTTAGGATTAGTGATCTACGTTTGATTGATTAGAGAGTATAGCAGCGGAAAACAAACAATGAATTAGCCAATTCACAAGAACACAAAAGATATTCAAGGTAAGAACAAACGGTTATAGACAGAGAGAATTCTGCAAAAGATATTTCATTCAATATTCGCTTTCGTGGTAAAGAATGTCACCCATACAATTAGGTCAACACCTCTTATATAAGAGATGTGAGTCTGCTGATGTCACTTGATAGTGACATCTAACAGAATTTATTCAAACTACTGATAGTTAACACAACTACTGAAGATGTGAAAACAGCTGACATCTTCTTACAAAAATACTAAGTGTTAACTGTCACTACAACTACTGAAAAGAAACTACTGAAACTACAACAACTGAAGAACATGCTCTTCAGTCGTTTTACAAATACTGAAACAAAAAGAGAACTACTGAAAGGAAACCATCACCACAACTGAAGAGTGCTTCTTCAGCTGTTGTAACAAACTATGAAGGCTTCAGTACTTGTAGTTGAACTTCAGCTGTTGTCATCAGCTGATGTCTTCAGTCTTTGTACTTCAACAGTGATCTTCAGTACTTTAGTCTTCAGCTGTTGATCTTCAGACTTTGGTCTTCAGCTGTTGAAGTCTTCAGTACTTTAGTCTTCAGCTGTTGAGGTCTTCAGTACTTTAGTCTTTAGCTGTTGAAGTCTTCAGTACTTTAGTCTTCAGCTGTTGAAGTCTTCAGTACTTTAGTCTTCAGCTGTTGATCTTCAGACTTTGTTAAAACAGCTGATCAAGTCTTCAGCAGTTGTTGTGATGTCTGTAGGACTTAGAGGTTTTTCTGATCAGGCTCATTGGTTCTTTTGGTCGAACACAAATGACCCATGCTTTAAGTGTGGGGAGATTGGAGATTGGGCAACAAATTGCCCAGTCCATCTCAAAGTGTTACAAGCAAAGAGGGATGCCGGACAAACCTCAGGTACAATTTTCATGTTTCATATTGATCATAATTTGATATCCTGTAACACATGGGTATTGGATACCGGATGTGGAACTCACATTTACAACTTATTGCAGGGGTTCAAAAGAAGTAAGGACTTCAAGAAAGGGGATATTAGCCTATACATGGGGTTCAAAAGAAGTAAGGACTTCAAGAAGGCCATGGGGACTACATCTTGAAGCTTTCAAATGGTTTGGAAGCAATTTTGAACAATATTTTGTATGCTTCTAGTTTGACTAGGAACATTATTTTAGTTGCCCAATTAAGACAATGTGGTTATGTTTTGACATTTATTGAAAATGAAATTCATGTTTCTTTAAATGACATATTTTATCTTAAAAGTATTCCTATTAATGGTATTTATGAATTGGTTTGTGAAAACACATTATATGATAGCTCATTGTACCAAACCACCACTAAGAAACTCAAATTGGATTTGAGTGATACCTATCTTTGGCATTTCCGTGTTGGTCATATAAACAAGAAGCACATACAAACACTTCAAAACAATAGTCTTTTAAAAGCAAATGAATATGAATCATTCAATTTATGTGAATCTTGTTTACAAGGAAAAATGACTAAGGCACCTTTTAGTGGCAAGTTCGAAAGGGCAAAAGATTTATTAGGCATCATACATTCAGATGTATGTGGTCCTTTTAAGCCAATGACTAGGTACCATGAAAGATACTTCATTACCTTTACCGATGACTATAGTCCATATGGTTATGTGTACTTGTTAAGACACAAGGATGAAGCTTTTGAAATGTTCAAAATCTTCCAAAATGAAGTAGAAAATCAACTCAACAAGAAAATAAAATCCTCCGGACCAGTAGAGGAGGTGAATACCTAAGTGATGCTTTTAGAGATCATCTTAGAAGTTGTGGTATTGTCTCACAACTATCTCCACCTAGAACACCATAACATAATGGCATGTTCGAGTGGAGAAATCGAACTCTATTAGATATGGTTCGATCTATGATGGCTATAAGCTCATTGCCTCTATCATTTTGGGGTTTCGCTTTGCCCCAACCAAGAAAGTGGAAACGACACCTTTTGAAATATAGCATGGAAGGGTTCCATCACTGTCATATTTAAAGGTATGGGGTTGTGAGGCTTATGTTAAGACTCCTACCTCAAACAAGCTAGAAAGCTATTCCACTAAATGTATCTTCATGGGAATCCCAGAGATTCTGTGGGATATTATTTTTATGATCCATTGGAACAAAAGGAGTTTGTTGCCAAGAAGGCTGAGTTCTTAGAAGCTGAGTTCCTTACGGAAGGAACTAGCAGTAGAACTGTGGATCTTGAGGAGGATCAAGAACCATAAAATGATACATGTTTGGTTGATACTAGCACTCAACACAAAGATGTTGAGAATGATCAAGTGGTTGATCAAACTACACAGAACGTTCATAGATCTGGTAGAATTAGTAATCCACCTGAAAGATATGTATTTTTCGTAGATGGATGCTATGTGGTAGATTCCGATGAACCAACCACCTATCATGATTCAATGTCCAATTTGGATTGTGACAAATGCCTTGAAGCCATGAATGTTGAGATGCAATCCATGTATGAAAATCAAGTGTGGGACTTGGCTGAACCACTTCTTAACTCCAAGATAGTTGGAATTTTGTGAGTTTTCAAGAAGAAAACCGATATGCATGGAAACATGGATACTTATAAAGCTAGATTTGTAGCAAAAGGTTTCACTCAAACTCAATTGGTTGATTATGATGAGACCTTCTCACCAGTTGCAATACTAAAGTCTTTTAGGATATTGTTTGCCATAGATGCTCATTATGATTATGAGATCTGGCAAAGGATGTCAAAACTACTTTTCCAAATGGATATCTTGAGGAAGAGGTCTGTATGGTTCATCCTGTAGGTTTTGTCAACTCAAAACATCATAATAAAGTATGCAAGTTAAAGAAATCAATCTATGGATTGAAGCAAGCATCAAGGAGTTGGAATCACTGTTTTGATGAAGAAATAATCAAATTTGGATTCATCAAAAACGCTAATGAAGCATGTGTATATAAGAAGGCTAGTAGGAGCATCACCACTTTCCTAGTATTGTATGTTGATGACATCCTACTATTTGGGAATGACATTCCAACCATGGTAGGTGTAAAAGCCTGGCTTGGAATCTGTTTCTCCATTAAGGATCTTGGTGAAGCCACCTATATTTTAGGAATAAAGATTTATAGGGATTGAATAAGGCGGTTGATAGGTTTGAATCAAAGTGCATACATTGATAAGATCTTGAAAAGGTTCAAGATGGAAAACTCTAAGAAAGGTACCGTACCTATTCAAAGAGGAACAATATTGAGTAAGACTCAATGTCCAAGCTCAAAGGATGAGCAAGACAAAATTAAGGGAATTCCGTATGCGTCTGCTATAGGATCCATCATGTATGCAATGATATGCACTATACCAGACGTGTCATGCGCCTTGATCATGATAAGCCGATACCAACAAAATCCTGGAACCAGTCATTGGATGGCTGTTAAGAACATTCTTAAGTACCTAAGGAGGACTAAATATATGTTCCTAATCTATAGATATGGTGAGGAGGAACTCATAGTAAAGGGTTACACGGATGCGAGTTTCCAAACTGATCGGGATGATTCACGATCACAATCGGGGTACATTTTCATCTTGAATGGAGGAGCAATCTCTTGGAAGAGCTCTAAGCAAGATCTGGTGGCAATATCAACTACAGAGTCAGAATACATTGTCGCTTCATTAGCAGCTCAGGAAGCTATATGGTTAAAGAAGTTCATTGCCGATCTAGGGGTGGTCCTTCCATTCTGGACTCCCTAGAAATTCTTTGTGACAATCAGAGTGCGATTGCTCAAATCAAGGAACCCCATGCACATCAGAATACTAGGCACATTGAACGAAGATTCAACTACATAAGGGATGAAGTTGAAAAGGGAAAGATATGTATTCACAAAGTTCACACGGATCAAAACATTACGGATCCACTCACGAAGCTTCTTGAAAAGGCAAAACATGAAAGTCATGCTTGTGCCTTGGGACTGTAATATTCTAGTAACTAGATTTGATCATTAATTTCTGTATTGAGATATTGTAACCCTTTCTTACTTGAATGAATTATTTGATTATAATGATTCAACTAATATTCCTTTTTTCATGTTTAAATTCCATTAGTAAATTATTTACTCAGAATGTCCATAGTTGTTCATGCTTGTGGGAACAAGTATGAAGGTAATGCTATTATGAACTTGGATTGGTAGATATTCATATGAATGAATATAGAGCAAAAGGTTTCTGCCAAAGTTCATTGATATTTTGTGGGATGCAAATATTGGATTGACCTGCATCTCAAATATTACTACATGGAATCTTCCTCATTGATCATAAGTAATTTTGAGGAAAGACGAACATCATTTGGTATCCTCTGACTTGAGACACATATTGGGTCTTGATATTTACCGAATATTATACTTCGACTTAGATCTTCCCTGTTCTGAAACATGGTAGTACATAAGTCTGAGTTCAGGTATGATATAAGGTAATTGTGAGAGACGTATGTTGTCAAGATGGGATTTGTCCCTCTTATTTGTTGAAGTAAGATGTCTAAGGCTTGATAAAGTTAAATCAATGGAGAGTGATCACTCTGTGTCTCTAGGATTTAACATGACATCTGCAACAAAAGGATAGATGATTGATTCACCTAAAACATTTCGAGTACAGTACTTGAAGAGGATATTGTTATTGAATGGCACTTAGTCATACGTATTAAGGGTAGTAAACCATTGTTAGGTGGTATTTACTGCTTGCATCAATCTTCTATGAATCTTGTGCAAGTGGGAGATTGTTGGATCTTGTATGCCCAAGACACAAACAAGATTGATATGGTTAGTACGTTATGATCCAAGTCGGGTCATACCCAATAACAAGCTAAACAAACACCAATATATGCTTATTTGTTGATGAGGTCATACAAATAAATATTGACACCAATTTAGAAAATGGGTTTTCTAAAACCTTGCTTTTGTAAAAGAACAACAATATATGGATAATTTGTTCACGAGATATTATTTGTTTCATTATTTAAGTAAGTTAAACAATAACAAATAAAAGTGTGTTAATGTTATAAAATTAAAAGAGGTTTTAATTTTATAAAGTAATGGGTTTAAATGTAAATTATATAAAATGTTGAAAATGGGGGGAACCCATTTTCATGAGGGTTTTTGGCCGCCCAAAAGAGTATTAGGACTCCCTTTGTGTCTTGGTCCAAGCAACTCTTTCACCACTCTAACATTCTTCCATCAATTCACACTTTTTCTCTTACAACACTTGAGCAAGAACTCTCTCAAAACAGGGCTGGATTTTCGGATTAGAAGCTAATAACAAGGCTGAAAATTCGGTTTCTTGAAGGTACATTTGTAGAGATTTTGGTGTTGAGCTCCCTAACTAGCTAGGTGTCTGGAAGGGTGTTGATACATATGTACCTAGATTCGGATCTTAATGTAATATGTCTTGAATGTCTTACACTTATGTAATGCTTGGGTACTTAATGAAATGAGAATGTTTGGTTGTGATTTATAATGTTTAATATTTCATTAGTGAGTTGTGTAACGCATATTGACTAGATTATATAGTTCTGTGATTGTTTGAATTGATATACATAATGTTATAATAATGAAAACATTTAAACTTGGTTAAGTGAAGTTCTCATGCGTCTGACTGGACCATGCGCCCCAACAGTGGTCATGCGTCCGAATGGCCATGCGACTGAGTGTCCATGCGCCTAAATAGTCCATACGCCTGAAAAACTTCATTCGACTGACTCAGTTGCACGACTGAACACTCAGTCGTGCGAATGGATCAACCGCATTCCTCAATCGCATGAATGAACCATGCAAATGGTTCAGTCGCTTGAATGAGTAACCCTAACCTATAAATACCACCTAATTCATGGAGAAACAAAAGCATCGAATACACTTCGACTCCAGACGTACCCTAGCCATCCAGAGACCTCTAAGATCATACTCCATGTTCATATATCACAGTAGATAGACTCCTAATCGATTCTTAACGTTAGATTCAATCAATTAATTGTTGCTACGTGCGTTCTCACTGATTGGATCGCCAATCAAATAGGATTCCACACTATTTGGTTCGGTATACATGTTAATCAGTTAGTACATCGTCCCGTACACGATCCCCTAACAAAGAGCTTATGGGTATCACTACTTGAGGCTTTCTCTATTGGGGGCTAAACGTTCAAGAACACCATCTTCATCATTTTATACATCTACAACATCTTGTGCAAGAAAGGTTGTATCTATGAACACCTATGGTTGTTTTATGGTTTGATAGCACACTATTTCACATATATTTATATGATCCTTATTCTTGGGTTTTGTTTATGTTTTTAAATGTTGAAAATTACAAATTACTAACCATATGTTAAACCTATATTCCGCTGCGATTTTTCAAGTTTAAATGGTTAAACTTGCTTTGTTTTACATGTTACTAAACCTAACATATTATTCCTATTGACACAAAAAATCAAGAAACAGATATTTTCATAAAAAACATTTGATAAACCTCGCTTTTATGAATTGATCTCTTTTCTAGGTCTAATATCATTTTAAAACTATTTTTCTTTAAACCTATGCTTTGTTATTGAGTAAAAAAATTTCCACATCTTTCTCAGGTGTAGAAATTTAGGGGGGGAGTAAGTAAATAAAAATGAAAAGAGAACTGGGAATTTGATTCGAGATGACGGGGAAATGATTGTATATCTTCTTGATATGCTTGTTTGTGCATGACTTGCGTTTAAAATAAGAAATAATAGTAACTGATGTTGTTATTTTATTCACATCTAATTTTAATGTGCAAATAACAGAAAAACAAACAGATTCTTTAATGATATGATTGAAAGACTCATCCTGAAGAATAAAGTAGACAACAACATAATGACTTAAATTAAAAATATATGCTTAAGGATGACTGCTTTTACGCAATCATTTTGGCCTGCATGAAAACTGAGTCCCGACAAAAATTGGAGTGGGAATTGATCTTTCACCCACCATGACACAAATCATATAAGCCATATCCTTGAGCCATGCTTGGTGTATCTATGTGTGTTGTGTTTGTGCTAATCTCCTCTGTTTTATGAAAGTACTGACCTGGAGTGATGATCTCCTATGTTGTACGATAGTAATGACCTGGAGCTCTCATCAGCACATGATTAATTGGTCATATCCTTTGTTATACATCAGTATAGACCTGGAGCTCTCACCATTTTGGTCTAAGTTGTGTCAAACCATCTATAATGATGAATTCATCACAGATAGCAATATTCTGTTGATTGTTTCTTACACACTAATGCACAAGCCTTGTTCTATAAAGATCGTAACAAAAATCAAGAAATCCTGAGGTTGGGTGAGGGTTTTTGCCAATGATTGTGGGGTCCTAACATTCTAAAGTATTAATTGAACCTTGACAAATCATCTCATGCTTATTGAAAATGATAGGGCATGGGTTTAAATGGGCAAACATAGCAGCAATCATTTTTTATCAGTTTGAGAATTTCAAAAATCATTCAAAGACTGTGATTAGATTCAGTTATCAGTGTGATCTTATTGCTTGTCGATGATTAGTTTCATCTTTGTGCTAAAGTATATCCCAAGGTTGTGATCTCATGATTAATTCAGTTCCCAGTCATAATAAATAATAATAATAATAATAAAAATCTTTTTAAGTCCAGTGAAATTATAATTTTGCAGATAGTTTCGCAGGGTGAAATTATAGTTTTGATCGGTTCTTTCTATCTGTGCGAAGTAAATTTCGACCAGAGTTTCGCGTGGCGAAACTGTAACTTCGCCTGCCGAAACTCCAGTTTACTCACTACGAAACTATTTGCTATATTACCCATTTTGCCAAATTACTTTCTCATATTCGCACCATCAGAAGTTTATGTGTTCTAGTGTTTATAAGACACCTCTGTGTGCAATATTGGTTTTCCGAGTGTTAGAGTCTTGATTAACCGTTCTATCTCATTCGCAAGTGAGTTTCGAACTCAGAAACATAACTTAATCAAAGTTCAACGCATCATTATGGGTCTATTCGATTGAGACTCTTCGGTACCTTCGCAGTTCTTATTGCGAAAGTACCGATAGTCTAGCGAAACTGAACGAAAGTTCATGATTTTTCAGCGAAACTGTGAAGTTATACTGTTTGAGCGAACTTATAAGTTTTCCTGACTAAACTTAGTTTCGCTATGCTGCAACTATATTTTCAGCCTGTGGAATCTACCTCACTGTCATGCCGAAACTAATGTTCTCTTGCGGGCGAAACTATACTTTCGGCTGCCAAAACTAAAAATCATTCTGTGAATCTATAGTTTCAGCCAGCGAAATTTATGTAATTATTATGTAATCTATATTCTTTTCTTATTATCATTTAATACATTATTCTAATGCATTTCATTTGTCTTTCAGATTTAATGGCGAATCTAAAGTTTGATGAGAGAAATAACATCACTGCCATCTTAGACGATACACATCCTAAAGTAGCTGGCTTTAGAGACTACATTCGCTAGCTGCAAAGATCTCCTATTACTTATGCTATATCTCATTCTACTACCATCTATGATTTTCACATCAGAGATTTTTAGAGATCAGCTGAGTATGATACTAGTGGAAACATACAGATGATTATTACTAAAGTCTTGAAGATTGAGGTGATCATTACAGCAGAGATTGTCTCGAGGATACTAAGACTAGATGAGGATACAGGAGAGGAAGAGATCAAGAAGTCCTTCCTCTCCAAGGAATGGAGATACATAGCTCACATCTTTATTATGTTTTTAGATCATCGTAAAGGTGGATCAGATGGGCTTAATCTAGACCGCGCAAAAGCCATGGTTTTATGCTGCAGAGTAGAGAAGGCAAACATTGCTAAGCTGATTTTTGCATGTATGGCAGAGAATGTGATGGCGCTAAAGAAGGATAAATGGCTGCTTTATCCTAGATTTCTGCAGATCATCTTTGATAATCTAATTCCTAATTTGCCCAGATACGGGGAGGTTAAATGGTTGGTGCAGATGAACACCCGTATCTTCACAGACTGTTGTGCCATCTGTCATGATTTCAGTGGAAGAATTACTCATCTGTGGGAAAACATGTATCCACCTCAAATATTGAGTTATATCATGAGGGTGGACGAATCTAAAAATAAATATCTGAGGAGACTAGGGCACAACAGACAGATGCTGCTAAGAAAGAAAAATATATGCGAAGGAAAATGATTATGTCTTTGAAAGGATGTGAATAAAATGGCTGAGGAGGTAAGGGTTGAGAAAGAGAGAAGGTCAAAGAAGAAAGCAAATGTGGGTGAGTCTGAAAGAAGAACTAAACAGAGACACCAATCATTTACAGAGACTTCTAGGAGAGAGGAGAGAGGTGGATTAGATAAGGATGTGATTAGAAACCTCAACAGCTCTCTTGCTAATGAACTAAGCATGATGAAAACCAAACTTACTAATCAATAGATGCGAGAGAGTCAAAAGGATAAGGTGAGTGAAGGTATGAAGAAGATGTTAGTGGATCAAAGCTTGTTGATAATGAAGCTATTTGAGGAAATAAACAAGTTAAAAGCTACTGCCAGCCTGCCCAAACAACTAACTCAATCTGAGTTATATGATTTAACTCATACTTCCAAATACCCATTCTTGAATATGGGTACATCCTCCAGGGCAGGAGTGCGAGGTTCTCGAATGGAGAAGGAGAATGAAAATATGGAGAATGTGGAGGAGATACTGGAAGCAGGATTTGCAATATGGGATTCGACATAAAAAATGATTTGGTGGGTGAGGAGGTAGTGAGAGGAAAATTTGTTGAAAAAGAAGCTGAAAAAGAGAAAGGACTAATCAATGAAGAAGAAGATGATGAACAGTTGGTCGACTATGATTCAGAACCAGAATTTCATGTGGTTGATGAGAGGCCCGTAGTATATGTTTCCAAAAAGGGAGACTAAGATGGAGATGTGTTGAAATGGCTAAAGAAGAATGGTTTGTCAAAGAAAAAGAGCCTGAAGAACTGACTCCCCTATTCTAAAACTTGGAAAGGTTAAGCAAAAAGGAGGCTGACAAGAGAATCATGAGTTGGTGTTATAACCCCAGCCTCAAAATGTTTATGATCAAGAGGAGAGGGGATGGTATCTCTTACATGCACAAGAGGAAGGCTTTCAAGACTTTACCCAAATAGGATCTGAGGAGGCTAGCAGTATTGCCATTACTAAATGCCAATCTTAGTGAAAGAGCCTCATTGCTGCAAAAGGAGATAAAAAATGGCTTCAATGACAATTTTGAGTCCTTCGAATTTATGAAAGCAGAGAGAATAAGTTCGAAGAAAGACAAGGACTGGGAGACAGGGAAGGGAAAGATTGTGCTAAGGGTGAAACCCCCAAAAATCATGAACAGGGTCAGATTGGCAGATCCCCTCCCCCAGTAACTAGAGAACTTTGAGAAGTGGTTTTATGACAACAATACGAGGGAGGCGGTAATCAAAGTAAAGAATGGCGGTGAATTCAAAGTATTTGATCCGATAGAGTTGTTCAGTTTTCGTGATAAAGACCTACTTGTTCTTTGCGAGAATCATATTAAAGCAGGTGCAGGTGATGAGACAAGAAAGGAAGTCAGTCTATTTATGACTGTGGCAAACAAAATCAATGGTGTGAGGGTAAAGGTGAAAAGGCTTGAAGAGAGAGAGAGGGCCTAAGATGATCTAAACATGGATGCACAGGATTTGGCTAGACAGTTTGAGCAAGCTAGGGCTCATCCCTTAGGAGCTAATAAAGCTGGAGGAGACCAAAATGAATCATTTGTTGAAGCTCCTAAGGAGGTTGCTGTGAAAGCTATAGAGGATAGATCAAAGGCAGCAGGGGAGACTAGAGCCGACCAGACAAATCAAGTTGACTGAAGGCGGTGAGTTCCAACCTAGGGGGAGTATTGAAGATCATGTATAGGTTGGACTCACCTTAGATTAGAATGTTTATATTTCTTTGAAATAGGTCTTATGTTAGTTTCCTTTTGTATTTATTTAGCTTTATTTTTTTTGCAGTCTAGTGAAACTGTGACAACAGTTAGCTGTTTAGTTCTATCGGTGAAACTGTTGTTTCTGTCGGGCGAAACTATAGTTTCGGCAGTATAGTTTCACTGGCAGCGAAACTGCCTGCGAAACTAAGGCTGCTATATAAAGTTTTGATCATTTTCATTGTTGATCAGTCTTGCAAAACCCTAATCGTTTATCATTGTTGCAAGTAACCTTTGTAAGAAGTCATTTCACATAAATATCATTGTGCTTTGTTATTATTGAGTATATTGATCATCATTTTATTACTTTGATTGACTTGTTATTGTTCCCAATCTTCATCATCTTTCTTGTCTATTCTTTGTATTTGATATTGAACGATTCAACAACTCATTTATACTGCAAATAGATCAAATGGGCCAACACCGAGTATAAATCATTTCCGAAAGTAATATTTTTCTCAAGCCAATGTTACTACCGAAGGTAAATTTCTTACTTACGAGAGTAAAATTCCCTTCTGAATGAAAGAGTTCATAAGCTTTGAAAGTAGATCTGATATGGTATCAATTGCTTATTCTGAGACTAAAACTCTTCTAATAAGAAGATTTCCCTTGGAGGAATGTTCCTTTGGAGGAGATATTTGATATCTTCTGAGGGTTAGTTCCTCTTTGGAAGAAATTTTAAAGAAAAATATTTTGCAACAAGGCTTAGATTGTTTTGACAAAGACAAGTCATATTTTAAAAAGGTTTCATAAATGAGATAGACTAACCATTGTTTATCATCCCAATATCCTTAATGAGATACTTGAATCTTTGTTCATCAAAAGCTTTGGTGAACAAATCAACATATTGTTCATTTTAAACAACTTTAATTAGCTTAATCAAAATTTTCTCATGAATATCTCTAATGAAATGGTACCTACTATCAATATGCTTTGTCTTGGAGTGCTTGACTGGATTTTCAGTAATAGAGATACCACTATTGTTGTCAATGTAGAAGGAGTGCTCATGAAATTGAATCCATAGTCTAACATCTTGTTTTGAATCCACAGTAGCTGGGCACAACAACTAGCAGCAACAATGTATTCAGCTTCTGCAATTGATGTTGAGACACAATATTCCTTCTTGCATTATCATGAGATGATCCTTCCACCAGGAAATAGACATCCTCTTGATGTGGATTTGTTTTTGATATTGTAGCCACCATAGTCAACTATCAGAATAGCCACAGAGATTGAAATTATAGTTCCTTGGATACTAGAGACCTAGTTTAGGTGCTAGTTTGAGGTATCTAAGGATTCTCTTGGTAGCAACTAGGTGAGACACCTTTGGAGCAACCTGGTATCTTGCACAAATGCATGTGGCAAACATGATATCAAGTCTACTTGTTATGAGATACATCAAAGACCCAATAATTTCCCTATACTGATGTTGATCAGTATCCTCCCCCTCAGAGTCTAGACAAAGATTATGGTTTCTAGGTATAGAAGCCTTTGCTGGCTTACAATCTTTCATATCAAATCTCTCCAATATGTTAGATACATATTTTATTGATTGATAAAGAACCATTCCTTCACTTGCTTTATCTTAATTCCAAGGAAAAAGTCCATTTTTCCAATGGAACTCACCTCAAATTTCTTCTTCATGATGCGCTCAAAGTCTGTGCATATTTGGTCATTTGAAGAACCAAATATGATGTCATAAACATAGACTAGGACTAGCAACATATCCTTCCCAAACTTTCTTATGAATAAAGTCTTATCCAGGTGCCTCTGGTATAACCATTCTTCAGGAGAAATTGAGACAAAGTCTCATACCATAGCCTAGTGCTTGGTGCAGCCCATAGAGAGCTTTATCCAATTTGCACACATAGTCGGGGTGTTATGGGTCTTCAAATCCTGGAGGTTGGCATACATAGACTTCCCTATCTATATTCCCGTATAGAAAGGCACACTTGACATGAAGTTGGTAGACAGTAAAATTATTGGATGCAAGATAAGAAAGAAAGATCCTCATTGCCTCATGTCTTGCCACGGGAGCAAAGATATTAGTATAATCAATTCCTTCCTGTTGAGTGTATCCATGAACTACCAGTCTTGCCTTATTATTAAAGATAAAGCCTTTGTCATCTCTTTTGTCTTTGAAAAACCATTTGGTGCCTATTGGTACTTGACTAGATGTTAGCGGACATAGGTTCCAAACCTTTTGTGTTTTGAATTGAAACAACTCCTCTTGCATTGATTTAAACCAACTACAATCTTTCAAGGCATATTCTACTTTCTTGGGTTCCATCTGGGGTAAGATGCAAGAGTACAGGTAGACATTCGCATTGGGAGATTGTCTCCTTGTTCTCACACCTTGAGAGACTTCTCCAAGGTTGTTCTCAGATGGATGAGTGTTGTAAATTCTAAACCTTGGGATCACATTCAGTTGTAAAGACAGATCCAGAGGTGACATGTTTGGCTCAAGAGCTTGAACACTAGGATCAGCTGTTGTTTCAAATTCATTCAATTAGGACTGATTGAATGAATAAGAAACAACATGATTATCACTGGCAGTGAAGCAACATTAATAGTTTCTTGTTCCTGGTACATCCATTAGTTTGGTATTGTGTAGTGTCATCGGATGAGTGTTGAGTCTCACTAGGTTGACAACTTCTTGAAGCCCAACAATCTCTTAAGATAGTCACTATCAAATCTGACAATAGTGAGAGCTTGATCTTCAGCTCCTCTTGGAGAACTTGGAATAGGTCTGGGTAACTCAAACAGTTGGTCATCATTAGAATCACTCTGAGTACCTATTCTGCCTGAAACATTCTCAAAAGAAGGTTTAGAATAATTTGGAAACAATTCTAAATCAAATATATGATTAGGGCCATTCCTCCTAACACAAGTAGTGTGCTTATTAACAACAATGTTGGATGATTCCTCAAATTGCTTATTTTTAATGTTGTATACTCTATAAGCAATAGAGTTAGAGGAATATCCAAAAAAGATAGCATCATCCGACTTTTCAATAAATTTTGCCAAATTGTCCTTTGTGTTAAGTTGGTACACCTACTGACAAAGGACCTTAGAAAGTCAATGAACAATGGCCTCTTGTTCCATACCTCATAAGGGGTTTTCAATGTAGCTTAACTATGAGAACTCTGTTCTGCACATTGCATGCAGTGTTGACAACCTCCGCCCCGAATGTTAGAGGCGACTGTGAGTCGGCTAACATAATTCAAGCATCCTCAAAAAGTGTCATGTTCCTCCTCTCATCAACATTCTTTTGTTGAGGAGTTCTAGGGACACTATATTGTCTGGCGATCCCTTTTGAGTTACAAAATGAGTCAAGAACTTGATTCTTAAACTTAGTCCCTTGATCACTTCTAATTATTTTGACCTTGTGATAAATTTAATTTTCAATTTTAAGAATAAAAATTTTTAACATTTCAGTAGTTTCATCTTTGGTTCTTAAAAATAATACCCATGTAAATCTAGTAAAATCATCAACTATCACAAGGCAATATGATTTCCTTCCAATGCTCATTATACTTGTGGGACCAAAAAGAGCCACATGCAATAAGTGCAATGGAGTGGTGATAGAGTTAACAACTTTGGATTTATGAGATCCTATATGTTGCTTTTCTTGTAGACATGCAACATAGTTATCCTTGCGGAAAAATTCTTTTTTAGGCAAACCATGTACACAGATATTTTTAACCAATTTATTTATGGTTTTGAAATTTAAATGAGACATTCGTTTATGCCATAGTGTTGACTCATTACCATCAGGTTTGAAAAGAAAGCATGACACTTCACCAAGTGGGGAAGCATTGTTCATATCCAGCTTGTACATATCCCCTTTCCTAGGAGATCTAAGAAGGACCATTTTGGTGCAACTAATAAAGGTATTCTGAATCTAAGTATGGAACATCTGAAAGCAAATGGAGTTCTTCAAAAGGAAAGTACAAGATCATCTGCCGAAGGAAAATCCAACTTCCTAAGACAAGTCTTCTATCTTCCGAACTTCAAGACTTAGAAAAATTCAAGACTACAGCCTCTGAAGTATGAAGTCCAAAGGAAACCTTAGAAGAAGTAGCTACTTCTGAAGTATAAATGGCTCTGGAAGAACTTGTTCTTCCAAAGCCAGTTAACATTCGGAGGTACCTATTATTAATCAATGGACATAAGTATGGTCTCTGTGACACTCCACTGCAAATCTCTAAGATACTGCATGGTGCTTTTCCATGTATATACTTTACCATACTTTATTCCACTATTCACTTTTTATCAGTTAGTACAGTTGCCAACTTTAGTTCGTGACAAAAGGTAAGTCATGGACATGTCAGGACTACCAAATCTTATATAAGATATTATATAAGATACCTTAACTATAACTTTGTAGTATTTGCTTTAGATTTAGGTTTTCAGCTGGTACCTTGAAAATTATTTTCTTGTGTTCTTTGTCATACTAGGAGTTGAGAAGTAATATGTACAAGTACCTTGAAAATTATTTTCTTGTGTTCTTTGTTACTTAGTATATTATTCTCTCAACTCATTGAAGAGATTCTGCTTCATCTAAACCATGTTGGATTAAGTAAGTTTGAGAGAAAATCCAACTGTTATTGACAAACATCGATCCTACAATTGGTATCAGAGCTTTTTGTTGGACCTGTAGGATTCTATGTGCCCAAGACACTTATAATATTGATGTGGTTAGTACGTTGTGATCCAAGTCGGGTTATACCCAATAACAAGCTTAGCAAACACCAAATAATATTTATTGATGATATGATCATGCAATAAAATATTATTACCAATTTAGAAAATGGGTTTTCTAAACAAGTTGCATATGACATGGAACAATTTATTAGGATATTTTGTTCAATGATATTATTTGTAATGTTATTTATATTAGTTAGATGACATTACAAATTAATAATGGCTATATATGTTATACAATTAATTGGTTAGTTGTATACATTTTCTAAGAGAGACCAAATTATAAGACCCACAACTTGTGTATTGTGTTAAATAAAAAAAAGGGGGAACCCTTTTCAAAATGAGATTTTCGGCCACCCCCCCTTGTTTCTATTGGACCACTTTTCTTGAAAAGACAATATACAATTAAGGGGTCTTAAAAGAACTTGTTCCAGCCATTATTTTTTAAAATTGACATGCAACAAAGAAAAACCCTCTCTTGCTCTCCTCTTGTTCACGGAAATAAGCAGCAGAAATTGGTTTTTTTTGAGCTTCATCTTGGTGTATCTCTACCTAGCAAGAGTGGTGTTTGTACAAGGCTTGGGGTATAAACACTTGAGGGTTCCTTTCTTGGAACTTTGGGGTCGATTCTATCTTCTAACATCATCAAAGTTGCTGCTCAAACTCACGGTTTTGGAAGCCTCAATTTGGCAGCTTACATTTGGTGTTTTGGAGTCCAAATCCAAGCAAGTGCGAAGGTAACTCAAAGCTTTGTGGGAGTCGACGTTAGAGGACGTCCAACTTGGAAGCTTTAGCAACATTTCAGCCTTCAAACTCCTTTCATTCATCAACATCTAACTGCTGGAAGGAGGTAGTTTTTGGCAGCCCTTTGAGGTTGTCATATTGTGTTATTTTATGTTCACATAGCTTGTCTATTCACATAAGAATGATCCTCATGATTTGGTTTGTTTTTCATAACAAATGAACATATAGAAGATAAGATTTTCAGCTTTAAAAATTGGTTTTAAAAGCCATATATCCGCTGCGTTTTTCAGAATGTTTAAAAGATTAAACATGGATTTTGTGTTCTAGCAAACCCGTCAATGGCATCAAGAGCCGGTTATGTGGATGACTTGCTTGTTTTGTCTTTAAATTGGTTTTAAAGCATGATAATAAACTAGTTATAGGCTGGTTTTGGGCTGCTATAGTTTGGTTGAATGATTCCCCAACTTTCAAGGTTATATGACACATGCTAGTGATTAGACCTTGAAAGAACACATTATGGAATGTTGATTGTTTGGACAATATTTAAAACCAAAATTTCAGTTTATGTTGGCTGAAATTTGGTGGTTTTAAAAGGGGTTTCATTATATGTTTTGATGTTATGATCATTTGATGATAGTGTGCATAACCTAGCCTTTGACCTTATGATGTTTGGATGCTTGCATTGATTGTATTCATTCATTCAATTGGGTTGTATTATCTGTTGTTTGTGTTTTGTTTCAAATGTAATTTATTTATTATTGGTTGTAATAAATAGATTAGGTGTATTTTCATTTTACTAGATATCTTGTATTAGGACTTTATATCTTGTAATATGAAGACATACACATTGGAAGCACAAAGGAAGGTCACAAGCGAAACTTGGAGCATTTTGGATGCGGTTTCAAGTGGGAGGTTTTGGAAGCTTTCCATGTGATTGTTTGTGACCCTTAGGAAGACCTATGGACCACACTTGTGATGGCAAACAAGTGTGGACCACTTTAGATGCTATGGTTATGCACATAT
Organism: Flaveria trinervia; assembly: GCA_025506515.1. NCBI lineage: Eukaryota > Viridiplantae > Streptophyta > Magnoliopsida > Asterales > Asteraceae > Flaveria > Flaveria trinervia. The sequence continues at coordinate 57,425,445 of CM046442.1, forward strand.
GCACATTATGGTTGTTATGTTTATGACTTGTTTGGATGTTTGTTATTTGATTGTATGATTGGAATTTGAACATGCATTACAAACTAATTAACAAACTTAACAAGTTATAAAAATAATGGTTCTTAATCATTAGAAGGTAATAAAAGGTTATTAAAATGATTTAATGATTTTAAAGATTAAAATAGTTTTAATCAAAGGACCATAGGGTATCTTGTATTTGAAAGCATAACAAATACAAGTACATAGAGTTTTCTAAACTAGAATTATGAAATCTCTAAACATTTGACTAACAAGTTTAACACCATCCTTTTGCACAACACTTAAGTCATTTGGAAACTTTTAATGGGATAAAGGTCACCTAACCATTTTGAGGGAACTTGTGACTTAAGGAGGGAATACCACATTGGTGGGATAAAGGTCACCTAACCACTTATATTGGTAAACTCACATGTGTGTGCAAGTAGGGTAACTTGATTTGCAAACCATGTTGAATGGATCACCTAAAATGTGGTTTCCAAATGGTGTTGATGGGATTTACATGCCGACTTTACATGTGATGTTCAAAAGTCGATCCCATACCTCTAGAAGTTGCAAATGGTTGCAATCGTCAAACGTTGACCACCTTATTAATTTAAAACGTGGGATAAAGGTCACCTAACCACAATTTAAATGTAATATTGGGTTCTAGATTTTAATATGAAAAGGTCTTGTAAGACATTTGTTATTAAAATTACAATATCGAAAATACTAAATAAAACTTTGTTAAATTTTGTAGATGGCCTCTAATAATGATAATTCCGATAACTCATCCGCGTCCAACCAATCTCTACGAGCGATCCTCCAAAAGGAACGTCTAAACCATAACAACTTCATCGATTGGTATCGAAACTTGAGAATTTTTCTCAAGCAAGAGAGACGATCGTATGTTTTAGATGACCCTATCCCCGATCAACCTAGCGAGGATGATGAGGAGGCCTTTAATGATTGGCTGAAATACACTGAGGACTCCGTCCAAGTGTCTTGTCTCATGCTAGCGAGCATGACTCCGGATCTCCAAAAGGAGTATGAACACCACGAGGCTTATGACATGATAACCCAGCTGAAGGAAACGTTCCAACAGCAAGCAAGGGTTGAGCGCTTCGAAACGGTTCGAGCGCTCCATGCATGTCATATGGACGACAACCAATCTGTTTCATCTTATGTACTTAAGATGAAAAGTCACATTGACCGCCTCGAGAGGCTTAATTGTCCCGTCTCGAAGGAATTGGCCACGGATTTGATCCTCAATGGCCTTACCAAGAGGTTCGAGACATTCGTGTTGAACTACAACATGAATGCATGGGACAAAAGCATTGGTGAACTTCACTCAATGCTCAAAACGGCCGAGGCGGCCATGGGTAAAAGGGTTTTACCCGTTCTCACCATCAATGAAGGTGGGAACAATAAAAGGCCTCGTCCCGCACCCAAGGCAAAGGTTGCCAAGGGTAAGGGACCTACTTGGGGAAAAGGGAAAGGGGTGGCAAGGGTGCCTCCCAAACCACAAGAGAAGAAGCAAAAGGTTGCTACTAATGACCCATGCTTCAAGTGTGGGGAGATTGGACATTGGGCAAGGAATTGTCCTGTCCATCTCTAAGAGTTGAAAACAAAGAGGGATGCCGGGCAGACCTCAGGTACAATATACATGATCCATATTGATTTAAACATGATATCCTCTAACACATGGGTATTAGATACCGGATGTGGAACTCACATTTGCAATTTGTTGCAGGGGTTCAAAAGAAGTAGTGACTTCGAGAAAGGGGATGTGAGCCTCTACATGGGCAATGGGGCTAAAGTTCAAGTAGAAGCCCGTGGTGACTACATCTTGAAACTTCCAAATGGTTTGGAAGTATTTTTGAACAATGTTTTGTATGCTCCTAGTTTAACTAGGAATATTATCTCTGTAGCCCTGTTAAAACAATTTGGATATGTATTATCATTTGTTGAGGAAAATATCCATGTTTCTTTCAATGGAATGTTCTATTTTAAAGCTATTCCCATTAATGGTATTTATGAATTGGTTCATGAAAATACTTTAAATAGTTCATTGTACCAAACTAACACCAAGAAACTCAAGTTGGACTTAAGTGATACCTATCTTTGGCATTGTCGTCTTGGCCATATAAACAAGAAACGTTTACAAACACTTCAAAAGAATGGTCTTTTAAAAACAAATGAATATGATTCATTTGATGTTTGTGAATCTTGTTTACAAGGTAAGATGACTAAGGCACCTTTTAGTGGGACTACCGAAAGGGCAAAGGATTTATTAGGAATCATACATTCGGATGTATGTGGTCCTTTTAAGCCAACGACTAGGAATGGTGAAAAATACTTCATTACCTTTACCGACGATTATAGTCGCTATGGGTATGTGTACTTATTAAGGCACAAAGATGAAGCTTTTGAAATGTTCAAAATCTTCAAGAATGAAGTAGAAAATCAACTCAACAAGTCAATTAAAGTTCTTCGCACCGATAGAGGAGGTGAATACCTAAGTGATGCCTATCAAGATCATCTTAGGAGTTGTGGGATTGTCTCACAACTCACTCCACCTGGAACACCACAACATAATGGTGTGTCTGAGAGGAGGAATCGAACCTTATTGGATATGGTCCGATCTATGATGGCTAGAAGCACATTACCTCTATCATTTTGGGGTTTCGCTTTGCTCTCCGCGGCCCGTATTTTAAACATGGCCCCAACCAAAAAGGTGGAAAGGACACCTTTTGATATATGGCATGGAAGAGTTCCATCCCTATCGTACTTAAGGGTTTGGGGATGTGAGGCTTATGTTAAGACTCCCACCCCAAACAAATTGGATGTCCGATCCACCAAGTGTATCTTTATTGGATATCCTAGAGATTATATGGGATATTATTTCTATGATCCAATGGAACAAAAGGTGATTGTTGCCAGAAAGGGTGAGTTCTTAGAAGCAAAGTTCCTTATGGAAGGAGCTAGCAGTAGAACAGTGGATCTTGAGGAAGATCAAGAACCACAGCCCGATGCACGTTTGGTTGAAACTAGCACTCAACATGAGGATGTTGAGGATGATCAAGTGGTTGATCAATACACACAACACGTTCGCAGAAGTGGTAGAACTAGTAATCCACCTGAAAGATATGGATTTTTCATGGATGGATGCTATGTGATAGATTCTGATGAACCAACCACATACCATGATGCAATGTCCAACACGGATTGTGACAAATGGCTTGAAGCCATGAACGTTGAGATGCAATCCATGTATGACAATCAAGTATGGGACTTGGTTGTACCACCTCTTAACTCCAAGATAGTTGGAAGTAAGTGGGTTTTCAAGAAGAAAACCGATATGCATGGAAACTTGGATACTTATAAAGCTAGACTTGTAGCAAAAGGTTTCACTCAAACTCAAGGGGTTGATTATGATGAAACCTTCTCACCTGTTGCGATGCTAAAGTCTATAAGGATATTGTTTGCCATAGCTGCTCATTATGATTATGAGATTTGGCAAATGGATGTCAAAACCGCTTTCCTAAATGGATATCTTGAGGAAGATGTCTGTATGGTTCAGCCTGAAGGTTTTGTCGATCCAATAGATCCTAATAAAGTATGCAAGTTAAAGAAATCAATCTATGGATTGAAACAAGCATCGAGAAGCTGGAATCACCGTTTTAATGAGGAAGTAAAGAAATTTGGTTTCATCAAAAACGCTGATGAGGCTTGTGTGTATAAGAAGGCTAGTGGGAGCACAATAACTTTCCTAGTATTGTATGTTGATGACATACTACTATTTGGAAATGACATTCCAACCTTGGAAGGTGTAAAAACCTCGCTTGGAAGTTGTTTTTCCATTAAGGATCTTGGTGAAGCCGCCTATATTCTGGGAATAAAGATCTATACGGATAGATCAAGGCGGTTGATTGGTTTGAATCAAAGTGCATATATTGATAAAATCTTGAAAAGGTTCAAGATGGAGAATTCTAAGAAAGGTACCGTACCTATTCAAAGAGGAACGATATTGAGTACGACTCAATGTCCAAGCTCAAAGGAAGAGCAAGATAAAATGAAGGCAATCCCATATGCATCTGCTATAGGATCCATCATGTATGCAATGATATGCACTCGACCGGACGTGTCATGCGCCTTAAGCATGACAAGCCGTTACCAGCAGAATCCTGGAAACAGTCATTGGATGGCTGTTAAGAACATACTTAAGTACCTAAGGAGGACAAGAGATATGTTCCTGATCTATGGATCTGGTGACGAGGAACTCGTTGTAAAAGGTTACACGGATGCAAGTTTCCAAACCGATCGTGACGATTCACGATCACAATCGGGATACATTTTCATTCTGAATGGAGGAGCTGTCTCTTGGAAGAGCTCCAAGCAGGATGTGGTGGCTCTATCAACTACAGAATCAGAATATGTCGCCGCCTCATTGGCAGCTCAAGAAGCTGCATGGTTGAAGAAATTCATTGCCGATCTGGGGGTTGTCCCTTCCATTCAGGACCCCTTAGAGATCTTTTGTGATAACGAAGGTGTGATTGCTCAAATCAAGGAATCTCGTGCTCATCAAAACAATAGGCACATTGAGCGGAGATTCAACTACATACGAGATGAAGTTGAAAAAGGAAAGATATGTATTCGTAAAGTTAACACGGATCAGAACATTGCGGATCCTCTCACGAAGCTCCTTGAAAAGGCAAAGCATGAAGGTCATACTTGTGCCATGGGACTTCGATATTCTAGTGATTGGACATGATCTGTAAATTTAGCATTTGGATGTATGGAATTTTCTATTATTTGAATAAAATTATTTGGTTATAATGTTTCAAATAATATTCCAATTTAGCACGTTTAATCCATGAGTAAAATGTTTACTCTAAATGTCCGTAGTCATTCATACTTGTGGGAACAAGTTTGAAGGTAAGACTATTATGAACTTGGATTGGTTGATATTCATAAGGATGAATATAGAGCAATGGGTTGCTACCAAGGTTCATAGATATTTGTGGGTTACAAATATTGGACTAACCCGCATCTCAAATTTTACTACATGGAATCTTATTGATTGATCATAAATAAATTTGAGTAAAGGCGAATATCATTTGGTATCCTCCGACCTGAGATACATATTGGGTTTTGATGTTCACCAAGTATTATACCTTGAGCATATTCTTCACTGTCCTGAAATAGTGGACAGTACATAAGGATATGTCCAGGTATAACACGAGGTGTTTGTGAGAAACGTATGTAGTCAAGATGGAATTTTGTCCTCTTATTCGTTGAGAGTTAGATGTCTAAGGCCTGATTAAGTTAAATCAACAAGGAATGATCATTCTGTGTCCTTGGATTTAACATGACATTTGTAACAAAAGGATAGATGATTAATTCACCTAATTCATATCAAGTAGGGTACTTGAAAGGGATGATGTTATTGAATGGCTATAAGTCATGCGTATTAAGGGTAGTAAACCGTTGTTAGGCGGTATTTACTGCTTGCATCAATCTTCTATGAATCTTGGGCAAGTGGGAGATTGTAGGATTCTATGTGCCCAAGACACTTAGAATATTGATGTGGTTAGTACGTTATGATCCAAGTCGGGTTATACCCAATAACAAGCTTATCAAACACCAAATAATATTTATTGATGATATGATCATGCAATAAAATATTAACACCAATTTAGAAAATAGGTTTTCTAAACAAGTTGCATATGACATGGAACAATTTATTAGGATATTTTGTTCAATGATATTATTTGTAATGTTATTTATATTAGTTAGATGACATTACAATTAATAATGGCTATATTGTTATACAATTAATTGGTTAGTTGTATACATTTTCTAAGAGAGACCAAATTATAAGACCCACAACTTGTGTATTGTGTTAAATAAAAACAAAAGGGGGGAACCCTTTTCAAAATGAGATTTTCGGCCACCCCCCCCCCCCTTGTTTCTATTGGACCACTTTTCTTGAAAAGACAATATACAATTAAGGGGTCTTAAAAGAACTTGTTCCAGCCATTATTTTTTTTCAATTGACATGCAACAAAGAAAAACCCTCTCTTGCTCTCCTCTTGTTCACGGAAATAAGCAGCAGAAAATTGGTTTTTTTTGAGCTTCATCTTGGTGTATCTCTACCTAGCAAGAGTGGTGTTTGTACAAGGCTTGGGGTATAAACACTTGAGGGTTCCTTTCTTGGAACTTTGGGGTCGATTCTATCTTCTAACATCATCAAAGTTGCTGCTCAAACTCACGGTTTTGGAAGCCTCAATTTGGCAGCTTACATTTGGTGTTTTGGAGTCCAAATCCAAGCAAGTGCGAAGGTAACTCAAAGCTTTGTGGGAGTCGACGTTAGAGGACGTCCAACTTGGAAGCTTTAGCAACATTTCAGCCTTCAAACTCCTTTCATTCATCAACATCTAACTGCTGGAAGGAGGTAGTTTTTGGCAGCCCTTTGAGGTTGCCATATTGTGTTATTTTATGTTCACATAGCTTGTCTATTCACATAAGAATGATCCTCATGATTTGGGTTTGTTTTTCATAACAAATGAACATATAGAAGATAAGATTTTCAGCTTTAAAAATTGGTTTTAAAAGCCATATATCCGCTGCGTTTTTCAGAATGTTTAAAAGATTAAACATGGATTTTGTGTTCTAGCAAACCCGTCAGGACCCTGAAAAGATCATACATGCCGATTCAATTAGTGAGTTGATGGTTGTTTTAGTGAGGTTCCCACAAGCCCAAGAACCAATACGGATGAAGATCCTACTGATAGAAGAACCAAGTATGGCTAACCGCATTTGTTAATGCGAAAGTCATAGAACAAATGCCCACAAGTGTTTGTCCTACCACATTAACTAATACGGATGGATTAGAAGAAATGCGGACAAGTCTTCATCCGCATTAACCAATGCGGATGACCAACATACTAATGCGGAAGACCAAGTAAAGAAATGCTCATCAAGTCAACTCATCCGCATTTGTCAATGCGGATGGCCAGACAAATATCCAGAAGTATTTGTTCGTCCGCATTAACCAATGCGGATGACCAACATACTAATGAGGAAGACAAAGTGAAGAAATGCTAATCAAGTCCATCTCATCCACATTTACCAATGCGGATGAAGAAATACGAGTGAAGACTTAGACTAATTCTAATGTAATAAGTCAGTGGTAGTTTAGTTATTTTGTAAAAGACAACTTGTCTGCCTATAAATAGAATATACAACCTCGTATATGAAGTGAGAGAAAAGACAAAAAATAGAAAGAGAGACAATAGACAATCAGAATATTCTTTATATTCCCTATGGTGCATTATTACTTTTCTTGCTAAACCCTAGCAGTTATTGTAATCAATCACCTTCAACAATATACAAAGAATTTATGAGTATTTCTTCTGCATCGAATGTTTCTTGATTGTATGATTCCGCCATTAAATCACTAACTCGATTATCATATTCGATCCTCAGTGAGAATCTCAATCTCACGACCTGTCACTTTTTAGGCTCCTGAATGTGAGTTCATACCATCTAAATCAACATGTTTTTTCCTCCTTTCACCACACTCAAAAATGGCCCTCAACCATAATTTTGAAGTTGAGATAGGGATGATGACCAATGCACCTATCATCACCCTTGAAAACTTTAGATCATGGAGTAGACGTATCAAAGGTTTCATCAGGTACCAAGATGGCTAAATGTGGCAATCTATCATCAATGGTCCTTACAGACCAAAGGTTGCTGCACCACATGGAAACAGTGCCACGATAGACAAGACCACAAAAAACTGGACATTGGTAGCAATGCTAGGACCGCAAAAAGCTGGACATTGATAGCAATGTTATGACTATTCTGTTGGATTCTTTATGCTCAAGACACATAGAACATTGATGTGGTTAGTACGTTATGATCCAAGTCGGGTCATACCTAATAACAAGCTTAGAAAACACCATATATATTTAATTAATGATATGATCATGCAATTAAATAATTACATCAATTTAGAAAAATGGATTTTCTAAATAAATTGTATATGAGATGGAACAACTTATACGGATATTTTGTTCATGGGTATTATTTGTAATGTTGTTTATGTTGGTTAAATAACATCAAATAATAATAGTGTGTATGAGTTATATAACTAAAAGTTTAGTTACATAACTAATTAAACAACTAGTTAACATTAAATGGAAAATAAAATTAGGGGGGAACCTCATATTTTGAACCCATTTCAGCCGCCCCCCTTTGTGTGGTTGGTCCCTTTTGTTTTCTTGAAACAAGATGTCAATAACTAGTTGGACACTCAACCTCCTCTCTCTCTCTCTTACATGAAAAAGACCACAAGAACAAAAACTCTCTCATTTTGAAGAGAGATTCATGGCTGAAAAAGGGTTTTCAGCAACTTCTTTGGTTCGTTTTGGTGTACAAATCCTAGCAACGAAGGTGCTTGCTTGATGCTTGTGGGTATGGAAGCTTGAGGACACCTTTCATTGGTGTTTTAGTTGTTCATGAACATCATCACCTTCCTCAAATTCACGGTTTTGGCAGTTCTTGAAAGGTAGTTTCATGAGTGCTGTTTTGGTTGTTATTTCATGTTTGATAGCTAGTCAATTCACATATATTTGATCCTTTGTTCTTGGGTTTGTTGTTGCTAAATAATATTCCTTAATTCTCAGTTTACAAAACTTATTATTAAGGTTTGATTCCGTTGTGTTTTAATGTTTAAATGGTTAAACAACTTTGATAATTTGTCCAACAAACCCAACATTGGCATCTAGAGCTGGATATGTTGATAACTAGCTTCTTATATCCTTGTAAAATTGGTTTTATGGGACTTTAACAACCTAATAGGGGCTGTTTTGTAATGATATAATGAATCCTTGATCTTTCAAGGTTATATTTACATGCTTATGATTAAACCTTGAAAGATAGATGTCAAATGGGTGATTATATTTTGTTTGGACAAAACCCTAAATTCTTAGTTTATGTTGGCCGAAAAATTTGGGTTAAATGGGGATTTATTTTGGTTCTTGAATGTTGTATATTTTGTTTAATATTGGTGCATAACCTATCCTTCACCTTGTGTTGCTTTGGTTTTGGATGAATGTTTGGTTTTGGTTGATTTCATTCATTATGGGTTGTAATTTTATTCTTTTCTACTTGTATATGGTTGTAATTTATTTGTTCATTAAATGGTGATGTAATAAATAGATTAGGTGTATTTTCTTTTATTAGAAAATTTGTATTAGGATACAAATTTTGTAAATGAAGATGCACAAGTTGGAAGCACAAAAGGAAGGCACAAAGAGAAGGACTTGAAGCGTTTGGATGCAACTTGAAGTGGGGGTCTTTGGAGATCCTATCTTTTGTGTGTTATTAACCCTTAGGAAAAACCAAATGACAACACTTGTGATAGCAAACAAGTGTGGTCAACTTAGTGGCTATGGTTATGCACTTGTGATTGTATGATTATACGTGTTTGGTAGTTTGTTTTATCATTGTTGTTTGATATATGGATATGCATAACAAACTAATTAACAAACAAAACAAGCTGAAAATTTATAGTTACTTATCATTAGGTGATTAATAAAAGGTTATTAAAAGGACTAATGAATTTAAAAAAGGGGTTTTTACTAAAAAGAGAACCATAGGGTACCATGTATTTGATATCATGCAAATACAAGGTAAATAGAGTTTTCAAAACTAGAATTAATGAAAACTAAAATCCTTTCGAAAACAAATTTAACACCATCCTTTTACATGACACTTGAATCACTTGAGAACTATTTGTGGGATAAAGGTCACGTAACCACTTTTAGGAAACTTGTGTGTTTGAGGTGGTCTTAACGTATTTGTGGGATAAAGGTCACCTAACCACTTGTATGTGTAAACTCACACGTGTGTGTAAGTAGGACGACTTGAATTGGAAACCATGTGCATAGGGTCACCGAAGCATGGTGTACAATGGTGTTGATGGGATTTTAGATGCCAACTAAACCTAAGATGTTTAACCGATCCCATAAGGCTAGAAGTTGATAAAGGTTGCAATTGTCAAGTGTTGACTACCTTTTTAATTTAAATAATGGGATAAAGATCACCTAACCATCATTTAAATGTAACACTGGATTCTAGGTTTTAATTATTAATTGTCTCTGAGACATAAAAGGGTATTAATGATTAAAATGTAATTTTTTCAGAAATACTAATATGAACGTTGAAAATTTTGTAGAAATGGCCGCAAACAATAATGCTACTACCCCGACTGTCCATACCTTATCGCTGAGTACTATCTTAGACAAGGATCTTCTTAACCATAACAACTTGACGAACTGGTTCTGAAACTTGAGAATTGTTCTCAAGCAAGAGAAAAAGTCCAATGTCCTTGACGATCCCATTCTTGACCAACCCAACCCCGAGGATGTTGAGGCCTATAATGATTGGCTTCAATAGGCTAATGATTCCATGCTGGTTTCCTGCCTCATGTTGGGAACTATGATTCCCAAACTCTAAAAGGATTTGGAGCATTATGGGGCATATGACATGATTACCCAGTTGAAGGAAATGTTCCTTTAACAAGCTAGGGTATCATCTTCACGCATGTCGCATGGAAGAAACCCAATCGGTATCATCTTATGTGCTTAAGATGAAATGGCATCTTGAACGTCTCGAAAGGAATAACTACCCTATCTCAAAGGAGTTGGCCACAGATTTGATCCCTAATACCCTATCTAAAAGGTTTGAGACGTTCATAATGAATTACAATATGAACGGGTGGGACAAGAGCATTGGTGAGCTTCACACCATGCTCAAAACAGCCGAGGTAGGGATGGGTAGAAAGGTTCTACCTATTTTCTCGATCAATGAGGGACTAATAAGGAAAGGCCATTCCCCTATCCCAAGGCAAATGTTGCCAAAGGAAAGGCGTACATCAAAGGCAAAGGGAAAGGAAAGGCTAAAGCGGCACCTCCAAAGCCTAAGCTTAAGAATTCAAAGGTAATAGAAAATGATCCATGCTTTGAGTGTGGTGAGATAGGACATTGGAAAAGGAATTGTCCAACCTATCTCAAGGAGTTAAGAAACAGAAGGGATGTTGGGCAAACCTCAGGTACAACTTTCATGATTCACATTGGTTTAAATGTTATTTCTTCAAACACATGGGTATTGGATACCGGATGTGGAACTCATATTTGCAATTTGTTGCTGGGATTCAAAAGAAATAAGCACTTCAAGAAGGGAGACACAAGTCTCTACATGGGCAACAGAGCAAAAGTTCATGTCGACGCCCAAGGAGGCTATATTTTGAAACTTTCAAATTGTTTGGAAGTTGTTCTTAAGAACATTTTGTATGCTCCTAGTTTGACTAGGAAACATAATTTAAGTTTCCCTTTTAAAACAATGTGGTTATGATTTAAAGTTTGTTAACAATGGTATTTATGTTTGTATGGATGATGTATTTTATTTCAAGGCTATGCCTTTTAATGGTATATATGAATTGGTTCATGATGATTCATCCTATAATAACTCATTCTACCAAACAAGCACCAAGAAACTTAAAATGGGTTTAGGTGATTCATATCTTTGGCATTTTTGTCTTCGTCATATAAACATGAATTGAATTCAAACACTTCAAAAGAATGTTCCTTTGAAAACAAATGAAAATGGTTCATTTGATAAGTGTGAATCTTGTTTAGAAGGTAAGATGACAAAGTCGCACCTTTAGTGGTACTAGCGATAGGGCAAAAGACTTATTGGGAATCATACATTCTGATGTATGTGGTCCTTTTAAGACAATGACAAGAAATGGTGAAAGATACTTCATTACCTTTACCGACGATTACAGTCGCTATGGTTATATGTACTTATTGACAAATAAATATGAAGCTTTTGAAATGTTCAAAATCTTCAAGAACAAGAAGAAAATCAACTCAAAAAATCTATCAAAGTTCTTCGTTTAGATAGAGGAGGTGAATACCTCAGTGAGGTTTTTCAGGATCATCTAAGAAGTTGTGGGATTGTCTCACAACTTACTCCACCAGGAACACCACAGCATAATGATGTGTCTGAAAGGAGAAACCGAACCGTATTGGATATGGTTCGATCTATGATGGTTATAAGCTCACTACCTCTATCATTTTAGGGTATCGCATTGCTCTCCGCAGCTCGTATTTTGAGTATGGCCCCGACCATGAAAGTGGATTCGACACCTTTTGAAATATGGCATAAAAGAGTTCCATCACTATCATATTTAAAAGTATGGGGTTGTGAATCTTATGTTAAGCTAAACACCCAAAACAAGTGGGAAAGTCGATCCACTAAATGTATATTTGTTGGATGTCCCAAAGACTGTATAGGATACTACTTCTTTGATCCAAAAAAGCAAAAGGTATTTATTGCTCAAAAGGCAGAATTTTTGCAAGCTAAGTTCCTTATGGAAGGAATGACTTATAGAATAGTGGAATTTGATAAGGAGTAAGATCCACAAGCCGATACACGTCTGGTAGACACTAGAAATCAACAAGAGGTTGTTGATGGTGATCAAGAGGTTGATCAATACATACAAAACGTTCACATATCTGGTAGAGTTAGCATTCCACCTGAAAGATATGGTTTTTTCATGAATGTATGCTACGTGGTTGACTCTGATGAGCCAACTACATACCATGATGCAATGTCCAATTCAGATTGTGACAAATGGTTGGAAGCCATGAACGTAGAGATGCAATCCATGTATGACAACCAAGTTTGGGAATTCGTTGACCCTCCACTTAAGTCCAAACCGGTTGGATGCAAGTGGGATTTTGTAACACCCGAATATTTATTATTTTGAAGCCGGTGAAGAAAGAAAAGAAAATAAAGTCCAAAAGTCGAGGGACCAAACTCGCCAACGAAGAAAAGTTTGGAAATGTGGTGATATTAGCAGGGAGAGGGCAGCCCACTCTCCCCACACACCCCACATTTCAGGTTCTTAGAGAGGAGAAGAGAGAAAAAGAGGAAAAGTGTTGGTTCGAGTCGGTTCGGGTCGCCAAAATCGTCGTGAAGCAAGCCAAATCGAAGCTCTAGTCATTGTGCTCGTTTAGGTGAGTTCTAGGACCCCTCTTTTACATGTTTTTGAATGATTTTGGGGCTGGAACACATCTGAAAACCCTTTTTTCGTGTTTTTGGGTGAAAACCCGTATGTATGCGTGTGTGTATGCGTAGGACCCGTTTGGGGCTTGATTTCTTGCTTGGTTGTGCTTGAATAATGTTATGGTATGCATCCCTAAGGTTTAGGATGGTCGATTTAGGCTTAAAATGGGTTTGGATGAGTTTGGAAGCCGAAAACCTTCGGCTGCAGTCGGGATGAACTGCATTCGGCATCAGTTAGGGCTAGGCGACCGACTGGAGGCCGAATGGAGGCCATACGACCGATTAGGGTGTGATTGGGGTCCATTCGCACGATTAGGATTCATTCGCACGATTGAAGGTCTAGTCGCATGGGGGTCATGCGACTAAAGGTCCATTCGCACGACTAAAGGTCCATTCGCACGACTGAAGGTCCAGTCGCATAGGTGTTCATCCGCATTGTCCATTCGCACGACTGGATGTTCATTCGCATAGGTGTTCATCCGTATTAGTTCATTCGCATGATGTTCAGTCGCATGGAGGCAATGCGACTGAAGGGTGTCCATACGCCCGAATAGGGCTGTTGAACCCGAGGAAGGTGTAGATTGACTTCTGACTTTCGGAGGAAAGTACAGATGTAAGTTTTGACGTAAAGGTTCCCATAAGAGTTTGTAAGATGACGATCTAGGTCTTAGAAAGCATGTTGGGCATGATGAGGATAATGATGTTGTATGTTATGTATGTATGATGTTGCCCTGTACGATGTGATGTTGATGCATGTTAATGTTCCTTAATATGATGTTTAATATCTTTCCTATGGCTTTACCTATTATGATGAATGAACGAAGTATTATGTAACGTAAAGTGAAAGGGAAAGAAAGAGGAATATGATGAATGAATGCATGTATTAATGAACGAATGAAACGTCTTGCACGCATCGGATAACGGATCCTTCTTTGTGATTGACCCTGAATGTAGAACCTCTACCGCTCACCCCTAGTACTGTGGCATACGTTTAGCTGTTCATTTGTTGACTTCGGCCCAGTAGCTAAGACTGATGGTTACTCCTAGTACCGTGGCATACGTTTAGCTGTTCATTTGTTGACTTCGGCCCGGTAGCTACGACTAACCGGGGTGTAGCACATTGTATTGGTAAGGATGATGTCCGATGCGCAAGTAAAGTCATAATGAATGAATGAAGGAAGGAAGAAGATAATAATGATGTTATCTATGTGTACGTACCATGTGTGATCACGTAAAAGTAACGAACGGTTTTATATGAAAGTAAAGTATGTTGTATTTATAAAACTAGAACTCACTCAGCAACGCTGACTTTGATGTGTTTCCAGTTGGAAGGTAATGGTTGCTGAGGATGGTACGGGCGACTACTCAGCTCCTTTGGGGATGGCATTCTTTTGATTAATGTTTTTGCATTGTAATGCGAACAAGCTATTTTGTAATGAATGTCGTATTAACTTGCAAAAACTTTTACATGGAAATGAAAGTTTGTTTTAGTTTTCTGCTGCGATTCATTAAATACAAATGTAATTATATGTTTTATGTGCGATGAGAACCCAGTTGTAAGCTTCCCGGGAACGGGGCCTTACAAGTTGGTATCAGAGCCAAACTTTAAGTGAAATGGGTAAATTTTCAAAATAAACCTAATCTTAAACTGATAATGGGACGGAAAAGGAAATGGAATGCCCATCTGAGTAGCTACGTGCCATCAGGTATTTTCGTAAAGTTAACCGGTTTTATGTGCGCATGGTATGTGTTATGTGTTGTATGTAGATTTAAATACTGATGTATTCAGGACAGGTAATACTTGGGGTATGAAGAGTAAAGTAAGTGGCTAATCATAACTGGCCACTGTAATTAGGGACTTACTATACTTGACATAAACTGAGTTGTTTCCTTGAATGACCGTGTTGGTGTTTGAATCTTTCAGTGTGCGTGTGATGGCTGGAGGTAGATCTTCGAAAGCTTCTAAGGGTGGAGGTCACAGTGCTGAACCTCGACCCAAGAGAGGGAGACCCAGAGTTGAGAGGGTGGTTCATGAAGAACCAGAGACCCCTCATCCGGAGGGTGGCGACGAAAGCGCCAATCTGACAGCCTCAGTAAAGGAGGCTGTTGTAGAAGAAGTCCATCAGGTCATGCAGACAATCTTACCGTCTATGGTGACTGAAGTTATTAAGGCTGTACGAGAAGGGGAAAGAAAAGAAAGAAACAGATCCTATGTTGCACCTTCTTCTTCTAAGCAATCTCAGTTGTCACCTGTTTAACCCCTTCCTTTTTGGATTTCTTTGTGGACTTAAGGGTTACAGGATTTGATGTTCTTGATACAAATGTGGTCTCAAACTCAATTTTCATTTTTACCATTTTCTCTTTAATTTCCTCTTTATGTTTGAGTTTGGAACCTCTTTTGTACCAGCCATCATCTGTAAGATGATTGAACAAACCACATACTTCACATGGTTTCTTCTTCATCTTAGGTTGATCATCAACTAAAGAGGATGAAACAACTGAAGACTTGCTCTTTAGTGCTTTGGAAGCATTGTTTGCTTTCTTGACTTCCTCTTTAGTAGTCTTCAAACTCTTTCTACTGACAGTTTTCTTCTTTTCAGTACTGGCAGTAGTTGGAGTTTGAACTTCAGGTGTTAAATCCTGCTCTCTAGTCCTTTCAGGACTTTCAGAATTAACTCCTGAGTTGATCAACTCATTGATCATGTGAGTGTCAGCAGTGGAACCATCAACATTAGCTGATAGGTTCTGAGAGGGCTTGGTGCTGACTTCTACTTCTGATTGTGCTGTATCAGAAAGTAGAACACATGATGAGATGGATTGGTTATTACTCTCACCATCAGATTCTACCTCTGCTCTGGGAGTAAAATCTGTAGGTGGAGCAGTGTGATTGTAACCAATGCCATACTTCACATTGGAAGCAGATTGCTTACTAAGAAGCATTTCAAAACCTTTGCATGATTGTACCCATCTATCACACTCTACCTGGGTGACTGCAAGGGTTCTTTGAGATCTTTATACTTCTCTAGAAGTATCTCTTCCCTAGCCTTATCATCAGTTATTTGGCATTTAAGTTTGTAAATCTCGTCATTCTTATCATTAAGCACAGACTCAAATTCAGCTTTGCTTTTGGAAATTATTTGTTCTAGCTCAATGTTCTTGTTGATTAAAGCTACATTTGCTTCTCTAATAGATGCAAATGCTGCTATACATGTTTCAGAACACAATTTGGCTTTTGCCTCAGAGGATACCTGTGATACCTTTGGTGTAGAGGCATTAGTGGATGAAGTATCAGCAGAATCCAAAGCCATAAGAGCTAGATTTCCAAAGGGACTTTCACCACCATGTTGGCCAGCACCTGAGAATAGTTGTTCATGACCAGACAAATCATCTGGTAGACTGCTACAGT
Organism: Flaveria trinervia; assembly: GCA_025506515.1. Lineage (NCBI taxonomy): Eukaryota > Viridiplantae > Streptophyta > Magnoliopsida > Asterales > Asteraceae > Flaveria > Flaveria trinervia. Next base: position 57,442,012 of record CM046442.1, read on the forward strand.
CAACAACTCCTGGGGTGAAGAAGCTGTGTTGTTGAGATTGAGTTTGTTGATGAGATTGGGAAGGTTGTGGTTCAGGCAAAGCTTGTGGTTGTTGTGCAATTGGAGCTTGAACAGGATTTGGTTGAGGCATATAATAGCAGGGATAAGGATATGACATTTGACCCTGGGGAACAAAGTATGCAGGAGACCTAGGATGTGAATGATGACCAGAACCAGCAGTATGTTGCCCTCTGTTTTGTGGACTAGTACTAGGAAAAGTCACAAAGGGTGTAGAAGAGTTAGATCCAGTTGATCTAAGCTCTCTTGCAAAGTGTCCCAGCCTTTGGCATTTGTGACACCTCAACTTACTCTTGTCAAACCAACTTTGGTTTTGCCAGAGAGTCCAGGAAATTTCCTGCCAGTTCTCTTATAGAACTTCTGAGATCTGATATTAATCAATGCCATTTGACTCAGAATATCCATCTCTTCTAGATCATCATCAGCTATTCCTTTCAAATCATCCATGATGAAGCATAGATTGTCACTATTACTGCCAGAATGACTCTCAACACCAACAAATGCATGATCAGAACTATTTGAAGAGAATCAATATGCTCATCATAATTTCTTTCAGATGCAACATATTCTGACTCATGACCAACCAAGGCAGTATTCCCTGGTACAAAGTCATCAGTGAGCTTTCTGATGAGGACAGTTTCCTCTTCTGCTCTATCTCTCTTTCGAATGTAAGCAGTTTCCCATGAAGTTGGGTGAGAGATAGGCTATCCAGATTTGCACTGGAGCGTAGGACAATAGTGTATGTGTCCCATCTCTCAGGCAGTGATCTGAGGAACCTGTTATTCATCTGGCTATTGGTGTATTCCTGTTTCACCATTTTCAGCTCATAGATCAAGCAGGAAAAACGCTCAAACTGTTGAGTCAGTGTCTCACCCTTTCTATGAGAGAATGTCTCATATTGTTGGGCAAGGATTTCTCTGTTGTTTGCTAAGACCTCATCTGTGCCACCCAATTGTTCCTTCAGGGCATTCCAGAGATCATGAGCAGTTTCATGATGCATAAGCCTTGAATAGATTTCATTAGGCAGTGCCATGGCCAGAATTCCATGGGCTTTAGCATCAATCTCAAACAGTTTCCAATCTTCATCAGAGTATTGTTCCTTCTTCTTCGGAACAATTTGATTGGTTTCCGGATTGTTCACCATAGGCTTATGTGGTCCATGTGCCACAGATGTCCAACAACCTGAACTGTTAACAGACATGTGATGAAGCATTCTACGTTGCCATATGTTATACTCGGTCCTAACCAGCATCGGAGGCTTGGTTGAGGAACCGGTATTGTGAGGATCATTAGAAGGAGTAGTCATCTCAGATTCAATCAAATTCAATTAAGCTAAAACAGATTTAGAACAAAACACAACAACCAATTGAACCAAGAGAGATCTCAAAATAAATGAACGAAAGCGATATAAATTCAATAATCTATAACCAGTTCTTGCGAATATGCTAATTCAATCAAACATAGATATCAATTAGTAGTTTCAATGATCAATTGTTAGATCGATCAATGATTAACCTGCTCTGATACCACTTGTTAGGATCAGTGATCTACGTTTGATCGATTAGAGAGTATAGCAGCGGAATTCTAACAATGAATTAGCCAATTCACAAGAACGAAAAGATATTCAATGAAGAACAAAAACGGTTATAGATAGAGAGAGTTCTGCAAATATATTTCATTCAATATTCGCTTTCGTGGTAACGGAATGTCACACTTACAATTTGGTCGACACCTCTTATATAAGAGATGTGACGTCTGCTGATGTCACTTGATAGTGACATCTAACAGAATTATTCCAACTGAAACACAATTACTGAAGATGTCAAAACAGCTGACATCTTCTTACAAAAATACTAAGTGTTATCAGTTACTACAACTATTGAAAAACATAAAACTACTGATACTATAACGACTGAAGAACAAGTTCTTCAGTCATTTTACAAAACTACTGAAAGTAAAAACATAAAACTACTGATATCACAACTACTGAAGAAGTACTCTTCAGCTGTTGTGACAAACTACTGAAACTTCAGTACTTGATCTTCAGACTTGAACTTCAGACGTTTCATCAGCTGATGACTTCAGTAGATGTCATCAGCTGATGTCTTCAGTCTTTGTCTTCAGACTTTGTACACCAGTTGTTGATCTTCAGCACTTGTAGACTCTTGAGCTGTTATACTTCAGTACTTTGGTCTTCAGCTTCAGCACTTGTGTTCTACAGTTGTTCAGCTTCAGCACTTGTGTTCTTCAGCTGTTCAGCTTTAGCACTTGTGTTCTTCAGCTGTTGAACTTCAGCACTTTAGTCTTCAGCTGTTGAAGTCTTCAGCACTTGAACTTCAGCTGTTGGAGTTTTCAGCACTTGTCGGACTTAGAGGTTTTCTGATCTTGGCTCATTGGTTCTTTTGGTCCAACAAACTCCCCCTGAACCAATGCAACCAAAACCTCTAATTGATTTATTTTCCCACTTATTGTTGGCAAAATGGTTGGTCTTTTTCCTTCTTGATCAGCAGAGAAGATGACCCATATAAGCTCTGGCCTGGGAAGAAATCTCAGAGATCTGTTGGCAAGGTATGAATGGGAACTCTGTTTTGGGGAACTGGACACAGAGTTGTTATCCCATTCATGAGATTTACTTCCCCATTATGAGTCTGTATGACTCTCGAACATAGGCCTCAAGGAGAACAACTTGTTCCTCCTTGGAGAGTTCTTCTACTCCTCCTTCAAAGAAGAACTCTGGACCATAGTACTCAGATAAGTACTTCACAGTCCTGCCATTTTTCAACTCCACAGTAGTTACCTCTCTATAAACAAATTCATCAGGATGAGTGCCTTCAAGGAGTAACTGGAGCTCATTCTTCTTGATGTCTTCAGGCTTTTTATATAATAACACCTTTTGATCATCTTGTTTTCTAGTAAGGCTTGAGGGGTCATTTTTGATTGATGAGCCTTCTTGAATTCATCGATTATTTCCCATGGTGAGACTACAATGGCCAACATGATTGTAGAGTCTATTGTTTTTCGAACCTGGCCATTGTATCTGTGTGGAATAGATCTTTTGTGGATTCTAGAACTCACCTTGGGGTCTGGCCATACTCTCACTCTCTCCTTCTGATACTGAAATGTGTGTCTGAGAGTGTACAGCCTCTGAGCATGCCCTTTCATGCTTGTATAGATGATGACTGAGGAAATTCCTTGTCAACCATCTTCAGTAATTGCTCATCGTGCTGCTTCTGCTGTTCTTCATCTTCTATCTTGACTCTAACCATTTCCCTTTGAGAGTCAGGTGTGATCATGGGTTGACTCCTGGGTTCTGGTAGCTTTAGAACAGCAGAGAGTGGCAGACTATCATCTTCATCCTCTTCTACTTCATCTTCTTCTATCCTCAGCACCCTTCTCCTCCTTCTAGGTGCATCACTGGATGATGGTTGGGTTGGTAAAGGAATTGGTTTTGAAGATTGAGGATGTTTGGATTTGGCTTTGAGATTGGTTGGGAGATTTGAGGGGTAGGCTGTTTTTGAGTGGGTGATAGGGAAGGTTGTTCAAGCATTTTGGTTGTGAGTTTGGCCTTTGTAAGTCTTGCCATTTCAAACCTTTTTCCAGCCCCAGCCTCATCAAGTGCTTCAATGATAATCCCTTATGAAATTGCTCAGACAAACAGATTCTGGTGGCTATAGCCAGAATACTGTCTCTGGTCCATGAACGAATCTCCATCAAAGATCTTCCTAAGTATTTGGCAATGAATCGAATCATGATCTCCAATCTCTCTTTTTCCAGCACATCATATCCAGCCCATCTGGTTTGAATTTCCTCCACTTCCAACCTCCTGATCTCACTGTCTAGTGTGGCTGTGTCAAAGCCTTGCTTGAAGAGTTGCTCAATGATTTTGTCCATGGATCGGCTGTGTGTGTCATCTGCATCTTTTACTAGCTCTTTCAAGGATTTTTCTTCAGCATTAGTTTGATCACCAGCACTTTTCTTTCTTTTGTAAGTGATCAGTTGTTGGTGCTTTTCTTTTTCCAACTCCTGGGTTTTCTCTTGTGCCTTCTCATCCTCAGTTCTTTTTCTCTTCTTTTCTTTCACTGCAGTACTCTCACCCTTTTTGGATGCATTGGAAACAGGGTTTGTACCGCAGAAAGTTTCTTGTGCACAGCATTATCAATGAGTGGTTGTAGACTTGAGGAAATCCTCTCATCAATGGCTTTATAAACAATTTCATTGATGATGGGAGTGATGAGAGGTAGGGATTGTTGGAATACAGCAACCATCTGCTCTGGGGTTCTGTCCCGGAGAGATAGTGCCAAAAGCAGAAGCTGGAGGCTCAGAGAAGTAGAGGGTAAAGTGTTTGGGGACCTTCAAATGAAGGTGCCATCTGTGGGTTGGTGGGGGCAGATGGACTTACATCCTGAGACTTCTTGGCAAGAAGTTCTTGTAGTCTGCTTACCTCAGCCTCCAGGATGGTTTTTGTGGCTAGAACGTCATAGAAAAAGCCCAGGTCATCATCAGCAGAAGCTGAATCACCTGACCTCCTGCTGGTAGCAGGATTTACATGCACTGGGTGTAGACCAGTTGTAGCATGTGCCCCCTTTTCTTGGAACTGGGGACTTCCAGCCTCAGGACTATGTCCTTCATCAGCTGTTGCCTCTAGTGAGGTCTTAGCAATGTTACCAGCCTCATTCTAATCATGTGCTGATGCAGAAGGAGGTGGCAGCCTCACTAGATATTCTAATCTCCCTATCTACACCAGGAGATAGAATTTGTAAACCCCGGTGCTGTGGGTTGTCAGAAACATGTGATCCTCTTCCTCAATGTCTGTGGTTCTCCCTTTGTTGTGGTTTTGGGGGAGGAGGAGAGGCATGCAACTGAGTCAGCATGTTTGCAATAATTATGGTTGGACTTGGGGGGAGGTTGCATGGGGAGAGGGGTTGAAGCAGTGTGCACCTGGGGAGGATGGTGCTCTTCAATGGCAATCTCTCAAGTGAGGAAGATCCCAGATATGTGGGTACCCCGGTGTGGTGGCTGCAGGCTCCTTTTGAGAGGAATCCTGAGCGGCTATGGCTGGTAGAGTCTCTGATACTTCTGGGGGGTTTAAGCCAGCAAGTATATCCTGCGTTGGTGGTGCAGGAGCATCTTCAGGGGACTTATCTCCTGAATAGCTGTTTTGGGTTGTTTTGGTTTGGTTTAGTGGGGACTTTGGTTCTGATGGAGGAAGCTGTGGGTTCCCTGTGTGTGGGCTTTAGCATTCGGGCAGCTTCTTTGAGTGTAAGGTCTGAGTTGTGCCTGGAGTATACCTCAGCCAAAACAGCTGGTGCAGGGACTCAAGGCCAACAAGGCCATCAGATTTTAATTCATCCAAATAATGGCCATCAGAAACCTGGGATAATGGCCATAGGTTTGCCACAGGTTTCTGAGCCAAGTTCTTTATTTCTAGAAACACAATTTCAGAAAAATTAGCGGTTGGTGTTCTAGAATAGAATACAATACCTGTTGCCATTGGGATGACATTGATCCCAAGAAGATGTCTTGGAGGCTAAGCAGACATTTACCATGTGAAAAAGAGTTTCTCAGCGTCATGGAAATGTTTCTTTAGAACGGTTGTAGCCCGAAGATCACCTTCATACCCATGATTGATAAAGGACATATCTGTTATGCCCTTTGGGTATGCAGTCACAGCGGTGGAGTCGTGTAAGTGTAATGCCTGACGAATGATGTCGGCTGTAACGACCACTGGTTTCTGGTTGATAAGGGACCGAACAGAGATCTGACCGGTAGACTCATCAGTATGAACAAAAGCATTTGACCAGAATTGACTGAGGGATTCAGGTAAATGGTTGGATTCAAGAGAAAGGCTTGTGCGATATGGGGAATCCACCATTAAGTCAGTGGCATTATCATATTTGTTCCAGAAAGCCGACTTTGTAAGGTAAGCAACGCAGTTGTGTCGTGGTTTCAGACTCATGGTCGCCATGTTTGAGAGAGAGAAGTTCAGAAAATAACGGCTAATGAAACATTAGAGAAGAGGACAGGTATTTATAGGGTAGGGGTGAAAATGACTGAAGGGGTGGTGTTAGTCATCAGTAGTTTTAAACCGAATGTTGACATGGTATTACCCTTTCAGCGTTGAAACAACTGAAGTCGTGGGTTTAGGCATCAGCAGTTAGAAAACTACTGAAGACCATGGTTTTGACTTCAGATGATGAAACAACTGAGGACTTGGTGTTTGTCATCAGTAGTGTGAAACTACTGAAGACAGTGGTTTTGTCATCAGTTTGTAAACAGCTGAAGACTTGGTATTAGTCATCAGTAGTATAAAATACTGAAGACATGGTTTTGCTTCAGTTGTTTAGAATGAAACAGCAGTTGTAGAAACAACTGAAGAGAAAGTTCTCTTCAGTAGTTTTCGTCAATTCATAGCCTTTCAGCTGTTTCATACTGTCCTCAACACTTACTCATCAGACTTTGCAATGCTTTTCAGGTGTTTCATAGGACGTCAGTACTTATCTGTTTGTACTGATTTCAGTAGTTGTAACTACATCAGTAGTTTGGAACAGATAAAGTACTTCAGTACTTGTGAGGCATTTAGCCGTCAGTAGTTATAAAAACTACTGAAGGTGAAAGGACTATCAGTACTTATATGTGACATGGTTACCAATGATCACCAGTAATTATTACTGAAATCATCAGTAGTTGTCACTTATTCTAGCTGCAGCATACCAAGCCTTAACACAAGGTTTGGAAAGTAGAACTATCCAAAGGCTTAGTAAAAATATCTGCAAGCTCATCAGCACTAGGCACAAACTTAGGATCAATCAGACCTTTTTCAAAACAATCCCGAATAAAGTGATGTCTGATCTCTATATGTTTGGTCCTAGAGTGCTGGACTGGATTTTTGACAATACACAGAGCTGAAGCACTATCCATTAATAATGGAGTCTTAGTCTCTGTAATGCCATAATCCAGAAGTTGGTTCTGAAGCCAGAGTACCTGAGAAGTGCAACTTGCAGCAGCAATGTACTCGGCCTCAGCAGTTGATGTAGCAACAGATGTTTGTTTCTTACTCTGCCAAGAAATCAAACAGTTGCCTAGGAATTGACAACCACCAGAAGTTGACTTTCTAGTTAACTTGCACCTGCATAGTCACTATCTGAAAAAGCAACTAATTTGCAAGAGTGTCCAGTGGAATACCATAAACCCAGAGATTGTGTACCTTGCAAATATCTAAAGATTCTCTTGACTGCAATCAAATGAGACTCTTAGGAGCAGCCTGAAATCTAGCACAAACACATGTAGCAAACATAATCTGGTCTAGAAGCTGTTAAATACATCAAGGACCCAATCATACATCTGTAAAGTGTTTCATCAACAGCTTTACCTTTCTTGCATCCAGTTGTGTGGTGTTGCACATGGGAGTAGAACAGGGCTTACAGTTTTGTAAATCAAACTTATTCAAAAGATCTTTTGTATATTTTGACTGATGAATAAAGGTTCCATCAGCCTTTTGTTTAATTTGCAAGCCTAGAAAGAACTGTAATTCTCCCATTGCACTCATTTCAAACCTCTTTTTCATTAATGTTGTAAAATCATCACACAACTGGGGATCAGAGGATGCAAAAATGATATCATCAACATAAATGAACAAGTAGCTTATGCTGATCCACCTTCTAATAAACAAAGTTTTATCAATGGGCCTCTAGTGAAATTATTCTTAAGAAGAAAAGTGGAAAGTGTCTCATACCAGGCTCTAGGAGCTTGTTTCAACCCATAAAGAGCCTTATCAAGTTTATACACCCATTCAGGATTTATTATCCTCAAACCTGGTGGTTGACACACATAAATCTTCTTCCTTATTTTACCATATAAAAATGCACTTTTGACATCCATTTGAAAAACTTTAAGATTGTGGAATGCAGCATAGGCTAAAACAATCTGATTGCCTCTAGTCTGGCTACAGGGGCAAAGGTTTCATCATAGTCAATACCTTCTTCTTGTGAAAACCCTGTACAACCAGTCTAGCCTTGTTCTTAACAATAAGCCCATTTTCATCAGTTTTATTCCTAAAACCCATTTAGTGCCTATTGCACACTTACCTGGGGGAAGAGGAACCAGTTCCCACACTTGCTGTTTCTTGAACTGAAGTAGCTCAAGCTGCATGGCTTCAACCCATCCATTGTCTCTCAAAGCAACATGGTAGTTCTTTGGCTCTAGCTGACTGATGAAGAGAGCATAGAAGCAGAAGTTAGACAATTGACTTCTTGTTGAAACACCAGCATTGATATCACCAATAATCTGAGACATGGGTGATTCTTCAGTTCTTGATAAACAATGAGATCTGTGCAAGTGTTTGTAGGACCTTCAGCAGCAGCAGATGTTGATGCAGACTCTTGAAACCAAGAATTAGATGGTAACTCAAAAGATGTAGAGGAATCAGAGATCTCATCAGCATTTGTTGTGGATGGAACTGCTGAAGCTACAGGAACATCAAATTTAGCAGACACAGGCAGTTGGTCACTAAACTTGAATAGGTGAGTATTGATATTATCATCATCATCATCAATACCACCAGGTGGAAGACATGCTGCAGAAGATGATTTATCCACATGATCTGCAACAGCTGGAGGTTGATAAGGAACATATTGCAGTATGTCCAAATCAAACAACCACAGGGTTTTGTGGAATCTTGTCCAAAGGAGATTCATTAAACTTCACATGCAAAGTCTCTTCAACTATCTTTGTTCTGCAGTTGAAGACTCTGTATGCCTTGCAAGTAGATGAATAACCAACAAATACCCTGCATCCACCTTAGGATCAAATTTTTGGAGTTGATCCTTTGTGTTGAGAATAAAACAGGGACACCCAAATGCTTTGAAAAATGAAATTAGAGGAGCCAAGTGATGGAGAACTTCATATGGAGTCTTCATCAACCTCTGATTTACTAAGACTCTTCTGCACATAGCAAGCTGTGTGACAGCTTCAGCCCAAAAGGTCAGTGGCAAACCAGAGTCAGCCAGCATGGACCTTGCAGCTTCAATTAGGGTCCTGTTCTTCTCTCCACACTCCATTTTGTTCTGGAGTCCTTGGTATGCTAAACTGCCTTTTGATTCCCTTTGAAAGATAGAAGTCATCAAGTGTATGGTTTCTGAATTCAGTTCCATTGTCACTCCTAATACACTTGACTGGAAGGGAATACTGCTTCTCAATATACAACACAAAGTGAATAATCTTCTGAGCAACCTCATCCTTTGAATGTAGAAAGAAAGTCCATACAAATCTGGAGTAATCATCCACAATTACCAGACAGTATTTCTTCTTTGCCATGCTCATTACTCTCACAGGACCAAATAGATCCATATGCAGTAATTGCAAGCAGGCAGTGGACTTAGGCTCTTCAATAGGAGGGAATGAGACTTTGTGCTGTTTTCCTTTTAAACAAGCAGTGCAGGTTTCATCACAGTGGAACTCCTTTATTGGTAAGCCTCTAACTAAACTATTGTGGATTAAGATTCATGTTTTTGAAATTAACATGACCCAGCCTTCTGTGCCACAGTTTAGATTCTTGAGAAGAGGCTTTGGAAAATAGGCAAGGATTGCCTCTGAGATCTATTTTCTTGGAAAGATCTAAGGCATACACTCTTCCTGTCCTGTTGGCTCTCAGGAGAGTGTGATCATCCAACACCTTATCAATCAAATGCAGAACTTTGGATGACAGAATCCTACAGTTCTGACTGGTGAAAAGAGCAACATGGCCTTTATCACACATTTGACTGACACTCAAGAGATTGTACTTGAGATTTTCCACATGATTAACATCATCAAACTTTATTTCTCCATTGGAGACAAAGCCGTTTCCAATGATGTAACCCCAGCATCATTGCCAAAAGAAACAAACCCTTCTTTCCTTGAGAGTAGTCATGAAGAAGAGAGCTGTTCCCAGTCATGTGCATAGATCCCCCACTGTCTACATACCAGATGCTACTTTGGCATGTTGGAGAACCCTGCAATAATAAACAATCAGTTAGTTTTGGAGACCCAAACCTTTTGGTTTTGGGCCTGGTCTCATCAACAGATGGTAAACTAACAGGTTATGGAAACAACAGCCTGAGAGGAAGAAGATGGTGAAGAAGAGGAATCCTTTGGCTTGGACCTCCTTTTCTGTGGTTTCAACATAGGAGCATCTAATTGGTTAACTCTTCCCAATAGATGTTGAACCATCATAACCAGCTGTGTCTGATTTTGTGATAAAGCTTTCAGCTCATCAGACACATTGCTAGTGGAGTTTGATAAGTTCCTATATTGCACCTTCTTCTTCTGAGCAATCTCAGCTGTCACCTGTTTAACCCCTTCCTTTTGGATTTCTTTGTGGACTTAAGGGTTACAGGATTTGATGTTGCTGATACAAATGTGGTCTCAAACTCAGTTTTCATTTTTACCATTTTCTCTTTAATTTCCTCTTTATGTTTGAGTTTGGAACCTCTTTTGTACCAGCAATCATCTGTAAGATGATTGAACAAACCACATACTTCACATGGTTTCTTCTTCATCTTAGGTTGATCATCAACTAAAGAGGATGAAAAACTGAAGACTTGCTCTTCAGTGCTTTGGAAGCATTGTTTGCTTTCTTGACTTCCTCTTTAGTAGTCTTCAAACTCTTTCTACTGACAGTTTTCTTCTTTTCAGTACTAGCAGTAGTTGGAGTTTGAACTTCAGGTGTTAAATCCTGCTCTCTAGTCCTTTCAGGACTTTCAGAATTAACTCCTGAGTTGATCAACTCATTGATCATGTGAGTGTCAGCAGTGGAACCATCAACATCAGCTGATAGGTTCTGAGAGGGCTTGGTGCTGACTTCTACTTCTGATTGTGCTGTATCAGAAAGTAGATCACATGATGAATGGATTGGTTATTACTCTCACCATCAGATTCTACCTCTGCTCTGGGAGTAAAATCTGTAGGTGGAGCAGTGTGATTGTAACCAATGCCAAACTTCACATTGGAAGCAGATTGCTTACTAAGAAGCATTTCAAAACCTTTGCATGATTGTACCCATCTATCACACTCTACCTGGGTGACTGCAAGGTTTCTTTGAGATCTTTATACTTCTCTAGAAGTATCTCTTCCCTAGCCTTATCATCAGTTATTTGGCATTTAAGTTTGTAAATCTCATCATTCTTATCATTAAGCACAGACTCAAATTCAGCTTTGCTTTTGGAAATTATTTGTTCTAGCTCAATGTTCTTGTTGATTAAAGCTACATTTGCTTCTCTAATAGATGCAAATGCTGCTATACATGTTTCAGAACACAATTTGGCTTTTGCCTCAGAGGATACCTGTGATACCTTTGGTGTAGAGGCATTAGTGGATGAAGTATCAGCAGAATCCAAAGCCATAAGAGCTAGATTTCCAAAGGGACTTTCACCACCATGTTGACCAGCACCTGAGAACAGTTGTTCATGACCAGACAAGTCATCTGGTAAACTGCTCCAGTCAACAACTCCTGGGGTGAAGAAGCTGTGTTGTGAGTTGAGTTTGTTGATGAGATTGGGAAGGTTGTGGTTCAGGCAAGCTTGTGGTTGTTGTGCATTGGAGCTTGAACAGGATTTGGTTGAGGCATATAATAGCAGGGATAAGGATATGACTTTGACCCTGGGGAACAAAGTATGCAGGAGATCTAGGATGTGAATGATGACCAGAACCAGCAGGATGTTGCCCTCTGTTTTGTGGACTAGTACTAGGAAAAGTCACAAAGGGTGCAGAAGAGTTAGATCCAGTTGATCTACACTCTCTTGCAAAGTGTCCCAGCCTTTGGCATTTGTGACACCTCAACTTACTCTTGTCAAAACCAACTTTGGTTTTGCCAGAGAGTCCAGGAAATTTCCTGCCAGTTTCTATAGAACTTCTGAGATCTGATATTAATCAATGCCATTTGGCTCAGAATATCCATCTCTTCTAGATCATCATCAGCTATTCCTTTCAAATCATCCATGATGAAGCATAGATTGTCACTATTACTGCCAGAATGACTCTCAATACCAACAAATGCATGATCAGAACTATTTGAAGAGAAATCAATATGCTCATCATAATTGCTTTCAGATGCAGCATATTCTGACTCATGACCAACCAAGGCAGTATTCCCTGGTACAAAGTCATCAGTGAGCTTTCCTGATGAGGACAGTTTCCTCTTCTGCTCTATCTCTCTTTCGAATGTAAGCAGTTTCCCATGAAGTTGGGTGAGAGATAGGCTATCCAGATTTGCACTGGAGCGTAGGACAATAGTGTATGTGTCCCATCTCTCAGGCAGTGATCTGAGGAACCTGTTATTCATCTGGCTATTGGTGTATTCCTGTTTCACCATTTTCAGCTCAGAGATCAAGCAGGAAAAACGCTCAAACTGTTGAGTCAGTGTCTCACCCTTTCTATGAGAGAATGTCTCATATTGTTGGGCAAGGATTTCTCTGTTGTTTGCTAAGACTCATCTGTGCCACCGAATTGTTCCTTCAGGGCATTCCAGAGATCATGAGCAGTTTCATGATGCATAAGCCCTGAATAGATTTCATTAGGCAGTGCCATGGCCAGAATTCCATGGGCTTTAGCATCAATCTCAAACAGTTTCCGATCTTCATCAGAGTATTGTTCCTTCTTCTTCGGAACCATTTGATTGGTTTCCGGATTGTTCACCATAGGCTTATGTGGTCCATGTACCACAGATGTCCAACAACCTGAACTGTTAACAGACAGGTGATGAAGCATTCTTCGTTGCCATATGTTATACTCGGTCCTAACCAGCATCGGAGGCTTGGTTGAGGAACCGGTATTGTGAGGATCATTAGAAGGAGTAGTCATCTCAGATTCAATCAAATTCAATTAAGCTAAAACAGATTTAGAACAAAACACAACAACCAATTGAACCAAGAGAGATCTCAAAATAAATGAACGAAAGCGACAGAAATTCAATAATCTATAACCAGTTCTTGCGAATATGCTAATTCAATCAAACATAGATATCAATTAGCAGTTTCAATGATCAATTGTTAGATCGATCAATGATTAACCTGCTCTGATACCACTTGTTAGGATCAGTGATCTACGTTTGATTGATTAGAGAGTATAGCAGCGGAATTCTAACAATGAATTAGCCAATTCACAAGAACGAAAAGATATTCAATGAAGAACAAAAACGGTTATAGATAGAGAGAATTCTGCAAATATATTTCATTCAATATTCGCTTTCGTGGTAACGGAATGTCACACTTACAATTAGGTCGACACCTCTTATATAAGAGATGTGACGTCTGCTGATGTCACTTGATAGTGACATCTAACAGAATTATTCCAACTGAAACACAACTACTGAAGATGTCAAAACAGCTGACATCTTCTTACAAAAATACTAAGTGTTATCAGTTACTACAACTACTGAAAAACATAAAACTACTCATACTACAACGACTGAAGAACAAGCTCTTCAGTCGTTTTACAAAACTACTGAAAGTAAAAACATAAAACTACTGATATCACAACTACTAAAGAAGTACTCTTCAGCTGTTGTGACAAACTACTGAAACTTCAGTACAGTCAGACTTGATCTTCAGACTTGAACTTCAGACGTTTCATCAGCTGATGACTTCAGTAGATATCATCAGCTGATGTCTTCAGTCTTTGTCTTCAGACTTTGTACACCAGTTGTTGATCTTCAGCACTTGTAGACTCTTCAGCTGTTGTACTTCAGTACTTTGGTCTTCAGCTTCAGCACTTGTGTTCTTCAGCTGTTCAGCTTCAGCACTTGTGTTCTTCAGCTGTTCAGCTTCAGCACTTGTGTCTTCAGCTGTTGAACTTCAGCACTTTAGTCTTCAGCTGTTGAAGTCTTCAGCACTTGATCTTCAGCTGTTGAGTTTTCAGCACTTGTCGAACTGCTGATGAAGCCTTTCAGCAGTTGTTGTGATATCATGTGGGACTTAGAGGTTTTTTGATCTTGGCTCATTGTTCTTTTGGTCCAACAGGAAATGGTAAGTTGGAAAAGGGCATTGTTTTTTACATTTGGAGGTGGAAACATGAAACCCAGCTGTATCCCACGAAGTTTAATGAAATGGCACGGCTTGTGCCTGATCAGGTGACGCCTCTGTCTCGGAAAATCAAGGTCATTCAGGGTTTACCGGTGGATGGTCCCGACATATGAACGCCACCGGCCAAGCAGTTTAGGTCGGCTTGGTTATTTGGCAGGGATGTTTCTTTCGGGCTGTATGACGAGCGGATGGGTGGGTGGTGACTCGACAGCAAGTAAGAAGGGTGGTGGTGATCGGAACTGGAAACGGGAAACGGTTGGTCGGGGTGATGCCCCGAGGGGTAACAAAAAGGCACGGGTGGATGAACGCCGTTGGTCACATCAAGTGCGGGGTCGAAAAAAGGTGTGGCAATTGTGGAAGGGAGCACGGCGGGAATGTAGGTTTGGGTCAAACTTGTGCTTTTGAGGTGGGAAGACAGGGCATTATGGCGAAAAGGATTGCCTGTCGGGCAATGTTTTAACTGTGGGGAAACTGGTCATATGAGCAGAGATTGTAAGAAGTCGGGGGTTCGCTGAGGTTCAGGGGTGAAGAAGAGGAAGTGATGGACCGAGGGCCAGCGCCGAGAGCGTTCACCATGACACAGAGGAGGCTAGGAGGACCTGACGTTGTTGTCGGTATGTTTCTAGTGAACCAGACTTTAGTTCTTTGTTATGTTTCGGGGCTAGTAGGAGTTTATTTCTGCTGCTTTCTGTGCTAAGCTGTCTGTTAGTAGTAGATGTGTTGACGCGCCCTTTGATGTAGAAACTGCCATAGGTAAGTCTACCAGGATTTCTGAGATGATAGAGAATTGTGATGTGAAACTTGAGGGTCATAAGTTTCCTGTTAGACCGTTTGTGATGACCTTGGGTGGTTTCAATTTGGTTCTTGGGATGGATTGGTTGGCGGACTTCGAGGCGAACATTGTGTGTCGCAAGAAAATGGTTGGTTGACAGCGCCTGACGGATGTTCGGTAACAGTTTATGGTGATCGGGTTACTACAATCCTGAAGGTGATCTCAATGGCGGTGGCGGGAAGTGTATGAGGCATGGATGTAGTGCTTACTTGGCCTATGTAAAAGATGTGGATACACCAACACCACAACTAGCCGATGTACCGGTTGTGTCTGACTTTCCAGACGTGTTCCCAGAAGATTTACCAGGGGTACCACCTGACAGAGAAATTGAATTTCAGATTGATCTGATACCGGGTGCCCAACCTGTTGCCAAAGCACCGTATCGGTTGGCTCCGACAGAGATGAAAGAGTTGATGGAACAGTTGCAAGAGTTGCTTGATAAGGGGTTCATTAGACCGAGTATCTCTCCTTGGGGTGCTCCGGTCCTGTTTGTAAAGAAGAAGGATGGTAGTATGAGGATGTGCATTGACTACCGCGAACTGAACAAGTTGACGGTGAAGAACCGATACCCCTTACCGAGAATAGATGATTTGTTCGATCAGCTTCAGGGTGCCAGTTGGTTTTCAAGAATAGATCTTCGGTCTGTCTATCATCAGTTGAAGGTAAAGGAACAAGATATCCCTAAAACAGCTTTTCGCACGCGCTATGATCATTATGAGTTTCTTGTCATGTCCTTTGGTTTGACCAACGCGCCAGCTGCTTTTATGGATCTGATGAACCGTGTGTGTCGGCCTATGTTGGATAAATCAGTGATTGTGTTTATTGATGATATCTTGATTTATTCGAAGAGCAAGATTGAGCATGCCGGTCACATTCGAGAGGTTCTGGAGACGTTGAGAAGGGAGAAATTGTATGCTAAATTCTCCAAGTGCGCATTTTGGTTGCGCGAAGTTCAGTTTTTGGGTCATGTGGTGAATCCTAACGGGATTATGGTTGACCCGGCGAAGGTGGAGGCGGTTATGCAATGGAGGTCACCAAAGACGCCATCCGAGATCCGTAGTTTCTTGGGCTTGGCGGGCTACTATAGAAGATTCATCCAAGACTTCTCTAAGATTGCTTCTCCACTAACTAAGTTGACCCGAAAGGATGTGAAATTGTATGGGTCAAGCTCAAGAGAAGGCGTTCAAAGAGCTGAAGCAAGACTGACTCAAGCTCCTGTTCTGTCATTACCCGATGGAAGCGAAGATCTGGTGGTTTATTCTGATGCTTCCTACTCAGGGTTGGAGTGTATGTTAATGCAGAGAGGGAAGGTTATAGCCTATGCATCCCGACAATTGAAACTCCATGAGGTTAATTATCCCACTCATGACTTGGAGCTAGCAACCGTGGTCTTTGCACTAAAGATTTGGAGGCACTATCTCTACGGGACGAAGTGCACCATATTCACCGATCATAAGAGCTTGAAATACTTCTTCGAGCAAAAGGATCTGAACATGAGGCAGAGGAGATGGTTGGAACTTATAAAGGATTATGATTGCAAGATCCATTACCATCCAGGCAAAGCTAATGTGGTGGCGGATGCCCTTAGCCGAAAGGAAAGGCCCGAACTGATTCGGGTGAAAGCTTATCAATTAATCATGACCTCCGATGTGATGAAGCAAGTTAAGGAGTTTCAAGATGAGGCATTGAAAGAAGACCACCTTAACTCAGAAAGAATGAGAGGTCTGGTTGGGGAATTGGGTGAAAACACACTGGTGTTAGAACTCGATTCGGTCGTGTGTGGATTCCTCGTTTTGGGGATCTACGGGTGAAGATAATGGATGAAGCCCACAAGACTCGATACTCCATTCATCCTGGTGCCACGAAAATGTACCATGACATGAAGAAAGATTATTGGTGGCCGGGTATGAAGCGTGACGTAGGGGAGTATGTGAGTAAGTGCCTTACTTGCTTACAAGTGAAGGCAGAGCATCAAAAACCGTATGGGAAGATCCAACCTTTGGATATACCGGAAAGGAAGTGGGAGCACATCACCATGGACTTCATTACGAAGCTACCGCGTACCCCGAAGGGGTATGATGCCATATGGGTGATAGTTGATCGTCTGACGAAGAGTGCTCATTTTCTACCGATCCGCGAGACGTATTCATCTGAGAGGTTGGATGATCTGTTCATCAAGGAAATTGTAACTCGTCATGGTGTGCCGGTGTCTATTGTGTCTGATCGCGACACTCGGTTTACATCTCAATTTTGGAAGAAATTCCACGACGCTATGGGGACGAGGTTGCATATTAGCACGGCTTATCATCCCCAAACCGATGGTCAGTCAGAAAGGACCATTCAGACATTGGAAGACATGCTTCGAGCATGTGTGATCGATTTTGGGGGAAGTTGGGATGACCACTTACCGTTAGCCGAATTCTCATACAACAACAGTTATCATGCCAGCATTGGTATGCCACCATACGAGATGCTATACGGTAGGAGATGCAGAACACCCGTTTGTTGGGGTGACATTGGTCAAAGGAATTGGGAGCGTTGAGGTAATCGAGGCTACGACAGAGAAGCTTGAAAAGATTAAAGCCTTCATGAAGGCAGCCAAAGATAGACAGAAGTCGTATGCCGATAAGCGACGTAGGCCAATTGAGTTCCAGGTGGGTGACCGGGTTATGTTGAAGGTCTCACCTTAAGTTGAGCCCAAGGTATATAGGCCCTTTCGGAATCATTGCTCGAGTGGGAGAGGTGGCCTATAGACTGGAGTTACCGGATGAGTTAAATGGAATTCACCCAACATTCCATGTATCTCATCTAAGGAAGTGCTTGGCAGATGAAGATATGGTTATCCCAATGGAAGATATCGAAGTAGATGAACGGCTCAATTATGTGGAGCAACCAGTGGCAATCATCGACCGAAAGGAGAAAAGGCTAAGGAATAAAGTGTTCCTCTTGTGCGTGTACAGTGGAAGCACAGGAAGGGATCCGAGTCAACGTGGGAGATTGAGGAAGAAATGAGACAGCATTACCACGTTTGTTCGACGAATAACAGGTTTTGGGGACGAAACCTATTTAAGGGGGTGGACTTGTAACACCCGAATATTTATTATTTTGAAGCCGGTGAAGAAAGAAAAGAAAATCAAGTCCAAAAGTCGAGGGACCAAACTCGCCAACGAAGAAAAGTTGGGAAATGTGGAGATATTAGCAGGGAGAGGGCAGCCCACTCTCCCCACACACCCCACATTTCAGGTTCTTAGAGAGGAGAAGAGAGAAAAAGAGGAAAAGTGTTGGTTCGAGTCGGTTCGGGTCGCCAAAATCATCGTGAAGCAAGCCAAATCGAAGCTCTGGTCGTTGTGCTCGTTTAGGTGAGTTCTAGAACCCCTCTTTTACATGTTTTTGAATGATTTTGGGGCTGGAACACATCTGAAAACCCTTTTTCGTGTTTTTGGGTGAAAACCCGTATGTATGCGTGTGTGTATGCGTAGGACCCTTTGGGGCTTGATTTCTTGCTTGGTTGTGCTTGAATAATGTTATGGTATGCATCCCTAAGGTTTAGGATGGTCGATTTAGGCTTAAAATGGTTTGGATGAGTTTGGAGGCCGAAAACCCTCGGCTGCAGTCGGGATGAACTGCATTCTGCATCAGTTAGGGCTAGGCAACCGACTGGAGGCCGAATGGAGGCCATACGGCCGATTAGGGTGCGATTGGGGTCCATTCGCACGATTGGGATTCATTCGCACGATTGAAGGTCCAGTCGCATGGGGGTCATGCGACTAAAGGTCCATTCGCACGACTAAAGGTCCATTCGCACGACTAAAGGTCCATTCGCACGACTGAAGGTCCAGTCGCATAGGTGTTCATCCGCATTGTCCATTCGCACGACTGGATTTTCATTCGCATAGGTTTTCATCCGTATTAGTTCATTCGCATGATGTTCAGTCGCATGGAGGCAATGCGACTGAAGGGTGTCCATACGCCCGAATACGGCTGTTGAACCCGAGGAGGTGTAGATTGACTTCTGACTTTCGGAGGAAAGTGCAGATGTAAGTTTTGACGTAAAGGTTCCCATAAGAGTTTGTAAGATGACGATCTAGGTCTTAGAAAGCATGTTGGGCATGATGAGGATAATGATGTTGTATGTTTGTATGTATGATGTTGCCCTGTACGATGTGATGTTGATGCATGTTAATGTTCCTTACTATGATGTTTAATATCTTTCCTATGGCTTTACCTATTATGATGAATGATGAAGTATTATGTAATGTAAAGTGAAAGGGAAAGAAAGAGGAACATGATGAATGAGTGCATGTATTAATGAATGAATGAAACGTCTTGCACGCATCGGATAACGGGTCCTTCTTTGTGATTGACCCTGAATGTAGAACCTCTACCGCTCACCCCTAGTACTGTGGCATACGTTTAGCTGTTCATTTGTTGACTTCGGCCCAATAGCTAAGACTGATGGTTACTCCTAGTACCGTGGCATATGTTAGCTGTTCATTTGTTGACTTCGGCCCGGTAGCTATGACTAACCGGGTGTAGCACATTGTATTGGTAAGGATGATGTCCGATGCGCAAGTAAAGTCATAATGAACAAATGAATGAATGAAGAAGATAATAATGATGTTATCTATGTGTACGTACCATGTGTGATCATGTAAAAGTAACGAACGGTTTTATATGAAAGTAAAGTATGTTGTATTTATAAAACTAGAACTCACTCAGCAACGCTGACTTTGATGTGTTTCCAGTTGGCAGGTAATGGTTGCTGAGGATGGTACGGGCGACTACTCAGCTCCTTTGGGGAAGGTATTCTTTTGATTAATGTTTTTGCATTGTAATGCGAACAAGCTATTTTGTAATGAATGTCGTATTAACTTGCAAAAACTTTTACATGGAAATGAAAGTTTGTTTTAGTTTTCCATTGTGATTCATTAAATACAAATGTAATTATATGTTTTATGTGCGATGAGAACCCAGCTGTAAGCGTCCCGGGAACGGGGCCTTACAGATTTCAAGAAGAAAACATATATGCATGGAAACTTGGATACTTATAAAGCAAGACTTGTAGCAATAGGTTTCACTCGAACTCAAGGGGTTGATTATGATGAAACCTTCTCGCCTGTGGCAATGCTAAAGTCAATTAGGATATTATTTGCCATAGCTGACGAGGCTTGTGTATATAAAAAGGCTAGTGGGAGCATAATTACATTCTTAGTATTGTATGTTGATGACATACTACTTTTTGGAAATGATATTCCAACCATGGAAGGTGTTCAAACCTGGCTTGGAAGTTGTTTTTCCATAAAAGATCTCGGTGAAGCTGGCTGTATTTTGGGAATAAAGATCTATAAGGATAGATCGAGGCGGTTGATAAGTTTAAACCAAAGTGCATATATTGATAAAATCTTGAAAAGGTTCAAGATGGAAAACTCTATTAAAGGTATGGTACCTATTCAAAGAGGGACAATATGGAGTACATCTCAATGTCCAAGCTCAAAAGATGAGCAAGATCGAATGAAGGACATCTCATATGCACCTGCTATAGGATCCATCATGTATACGATGATATGTACTAGACTGGACGTGTCATGCGCATTAAGCATGACAAGTAGATATTAGGATAATCCAGGAGGACTAAGGATATATTTCTAATATACGGGTCTCATGTGGAGGAACTTGTTGTAAAGGGTTATACATATGCGAGTTTCCAAACTGATCGAGATGATTCTCGATCACAACCGGGGTTTGCCTTCATTATGAATGGAGGAGCAGTGTTCTGGAAGAGTTCAAAACAAGACGTGGTAGCATTGCCCACTACAGAATCCGAATACATAGCCACCTCATTAGCAGCTCAGGAAGCTGCATGGATAAAGAAGATCTAGGGGTGGTCTCTACCATTCAAGACCCCCTAGAAATCTTTTGTGATAATGAGGGTGCGATTGCACAATCAAGGAACCTCGTGCACATCAAAAGACTAGACAAATGGAGAGGAGATTCAACTACATAAAGGATGAAGTTGAAAAAGGAAATATATGTAATGGTAAAGTTCACACCAATCAAAACATTACACATCCACTCACGAAGCTCCTTGAAAGGGCAAACATGAAAGTCATACTTGTGCCTTAGGACTTCAATATTCTAGTGATTGGAATTGATCTGTTTAGTATTTAAAAGTTTGGAACAATGTAATATTTAACTCTTTCATATATTTATGATATTCTGAGTTATGTTCCTTTTAGCATGTATACATCCATGAATATGTTTATTATTCTAAATGTCCGTAGTCGGTCATGTTTATGGGAAAAAATATGAATGTAAGACTATTATGAACGTAAGACTATTATGAACATGGATTGGTGGATATTCATAAAGCATGAATATAGAGCAATTGGTTGTTGCAAAAGTTCATAGACATTTGTGGGATGCGAATATTGGACTGACCCGCGTCTCAAATTTTACTACATGGAATCTTCTTGATTGATCATAAGTAAATTTGAGTAAAGGCGAATATCATTTGGTATCCTCTGACCTGAGATACATATTAGGTTTTGATATTCACCAAAGTGTTATACCTTGAGCTAGTTCTTCACTACTCTGAAATAATGAACAGTACATAAGGCTATGTTCAGGTGTGACACGAGGTGATTGTGAGAAACGTATGTAGTCAAGATGGAATTTGTTCTTCTTATTCGTTGAGAGTAAGATGTCTAAGGCCTGATTAAGTTAAATCAACAAAGAATGATCATTCTATGTCCTTGGATTTAACATGACATGTGTAACAAAAGGATAAATGATTGATTCACCTAAATCATTTCAAGTTGGATACTTGAAGGGGGTGATGCTATTTAATGGCTTTTAGTCATGCATATTAAGGGTAGTAAACGTTGTTAGGCGGTATTTACTGCTTGCATCAATCTTCAATATATCTTGTGCAAGTGGGATGTTGGATTCTTTATGCCCAAGACAGATAGAACATTGATGTGGTTAGTACGTTATGATCCAAGTCGGGTCATACCCAATAACAAGCTTAGCAAACACCAATCTATATTTAATTGATGATATAATCATGAAATTAAATAATTACACCAATTTAGAAAAGTGGGTGTGAGTCGGTTTGGATCGATAAACATCTGAGCATGTTCTTGACGGAAGGATAAACAACAGCACAAACCAAAAGTCAACAATAATACAAACTATAATTGAATGGTTTCATTGATAAAACCTAACGATTACAAGCTCGTTACAACATAAGAATCAAGACTCTTGGCAAGGGGAAGATCGAACATGATCTCCCTTCTCATCCGGCAACCCTAGGCTCCGTGCAGACTTTCTCTCATAACCCTTTCTCAAATCCTTCCTCTCTCTACACATTAAAACTAGTATATATAGGCCTCGACCCATATTAGATGCGATTGGGCCCATTCGTGCGATTGGACCATGCGCATGGTTCAATCGTACGACTGGACCATGCGTATGGTTTAATCATACGACTGGACGATACTTATGGTTCAGTCTTACGAATGTCCCAATCGCATCTCTCAGTCGCACGGCTGGTCCATTAGCATGGCTCAGTCGTACGACTGAGTCTCATTCGCATATGCTCCTACGAATGACCCAGTTTTGATGTGTTTACAACATATCAGGTGTATAACATTAAGACTAGACTATTCGACAAGCGACAGACACACTATATATGACTATATATGCTTCAACAAATTCCCCTTGGACGTTGCTTGCGAATAGTAGATAACACCTCTTACAATCTTCAGTCAATCTTTGCTCTGGTTGCCAATAGAATCAACAAAAACCATATTAGCCAACGTTGTCGATCCGTCAGGTTGCTATACCTCCCTAAAAATAAATTTAGGCACAACAGCTTTCGTTTACTTTGTAGAACACCATCATAGCAGCAAGATTTCCCATATGACTGATTTTTCCAGATAATAACATGAATAGTTTTCCATTGCTTCAATCTTCACACAGGCTAACCTGATTAACATCACCACCTGCAGAGTTTCCCCCTCACATTCAGCATATCCCAATATATAGACATTTTGCTCTCCTTGCGTCTTCACACGGTGTATTGGGCAAAAGGTTGATGGTTCCAATCCACAGCTGACAATATCAACCAAATCAGCATGCATAAAGATTCATCATCGGAAACCGGTTCACATCATCACTTTCTGATTGCGTCTTCACTTTCTCAATACATGGATTCCCCCCCAAGAATGGGAATCCTTATTGTACGGATAGATATACTTGATTGGCCCATAAGTAATCAGATGCTCCTGACTACCCCCACAAAATCAGCACCAACTGCTGACATCTTCTCTTCTCTCTTTCGTGTTCCAATTACATTCACCTATTCTGGAAGTCTGACGAATAATGGGGTACACATCGAACTTATTTGACAAAAGAACCTCATGGTGAATATGCTTTGCTCATCCTCAAATTTGTGCAAGAAGTTGTTCCAGACTCTTTTTTTTGGTCTGGAAAAAATGCAGAAGAGTCAATGCGGATGGCTCGTTCGTGCGATTGAACATACGACTAGTCCAGTCGCACGCCTGAACATACGACTGGTCCAGCTGCACGAATGGTCCATTCGCATAGCCCAGTCGTACGAATGGTCCATTCGCATGGCCCAGTCACATGAACGGATCTGCACGCAGATTTTCAGATCTGCAGCCGCCAATGCTACCCAAAACCCTAATCTGACGAATTTAACATAAACCTAAACAAAGTAGGCATCATCAGATTCGAAAGGGTGATAGGAAGGTGGTTTCGAATTGGATTTTAACATTGAAGCAACACACGTAACAAGATCTGAGCAAAACACGAAGAACACGAAGCACACGAAGTGGGTTTAACGTCATGATCTGAACTTTGATCCAGAAATCAAGAGCTCGGGTTGCTAGAATGATTGTTAGATCATTCCAGCAGTAACCGGCTCTGATACCAATCATTGGGATCTGGTATTTGAACGAAACACCAACTGATTAACGTGTTAAAGGAAACCAAATAGTGCGGAATCCTATTTGATTGGTGATCCAATCAGTGAGAACGCACGTAGAAACAATAAATTGAATCTGACGCCAAGAATCGATAGGAATCGATCTACAGCGTTCTATGAACTTGGAGTACGAACTTAGAGGCTTCTGGACGACTAGGTACGTCTGGAGTCGAAGTGGATTCAATGCTTACGTTTTTCCACAAATTAGATGGTATTTATAGGTTAGGGTTGCTCATCGTGCGATTGAACCATTAGCATGGTTCATTTGTGTGATTGAGCCATGCAGTTGATCCATTCGCACGACTGAGTGTTCAGTCGTGCGACTGACTCAAACGCATGAAGTTGATTAGGTGTATGAACTATTTAGGCGCATGGACACTCAGTCGTACGGCCATTCAGACGCATGACCACTGTTGGGGCGCATGGTCCAGTCGGACGCATGAGAACTTCACTTCACCAAGTTTGAATGTATTCAAAGTTATAACATTATGCATAACAATTCAAACAATCAAAAACCTATATAGTCAAGTCAATATGCGTTAAACAACTCATTAATGAAATATTAAACATTATAAACATAACCAAACACTTGTATTTCATTAAGTACCCAACTATTACATTTACATAAGCGTAAGAAAATACAAAGATATTACATTAAGATCAGAAACTAGGGACACATGTATCAACAACTCAGCATGCGGCTGAGTTCAATTAGGCGATTGAGCATCTGGCTAAGTTTATTCGGGCGATTGAGCTCATACGCCTTGTTCATTCGGCCTATTGAGTCATTCATTTAGCTCAATCATGCGAGTGAAGTTCACTCGGAGTGTCTAGTCGCATAACTCTCTGTTTGACACTATAACCCCGAACTAGGTCAAAACTTGATGATAAACGTCATGTTTAGAATCTTTAGATTTGCAAGGACCCTAACTATCACTGTATGTCCTTCATTTTAACCATTAATAACATTTACGTGGTCTATTTGAGAGTTTTTACAGATTTCTTGATTTTTGTCAAATTGGGTTTGTTAGGGTTTGATTACACTACGCATTTTGTGCGATTTTGATCACTAATTACCTGTAAAAGTTGAGAGTACCCGTTAGTAACACAATCTCAGTGCGAAATCAACTAAATTAGATTTTGGCAGTGTAACTTTGTAGTCGTGCGGTTTGGGAGCGATTGAAAGGTAGTGAGAATGTGCGACTGACTTTCACCATATTTATACTTATTTATTTTCAGTCGGGCGACTGGACCTATTCGTATGATTCATTTAGGCGATTGGGGCTTAGTCGTGCGACTGGCTCAGTTGGTCTTATCCATTCGTGTGACTGGGTTTCAGTCATGTGACTGACTCAATCGGTCTCCTCCATTCGTGCGATTGGCTCATTCTGGTGATCCAATCGTATGGATTGACCCATTCTTATGGTCTAATCGTACGTCTGGTCCATACGTGTGGTTCAGTCGTGCGATTGGGCCCATACGTATGATCCAGTCATGCAACTGGTCCATACTTATGGTCCAGTCATGCGAATGGCTCATACTTATGAGTTTGACCTTATGACCTTTCAAACACTTAACCTTTTTAATTATAGATAAAATGTTACGAGCGATGATCATCTCAGACATGATCCTTTTAACTTTGAAAAATTGTTGATCACCTCAGATGTGATCCTTTTAACAGAAAAACCTGATTGGTCACATCAGACGTGACCTCTTTTAATGAGTGATTCACAGATTGAATTCCGATGCATAGTCCAACTTTTGCCTACCAAATGACTAAAATTTAATAAATAAAACAACTAGAAATTAAAACAAAATTAGGACATTTCTCGTACAATTCATTATGCAAGACATTTGATTTGAGATGGATTTAAACCTATTAGAGTACTTCTAACCGATTTTATTCCTGGATAGCACAACTTCAATTCTAGTTTATCATTTCTTGTACAATTCATTAGGCAATCATACAGTTATATTAGAATCATGTGGGAGATCTTAATAAACAATTTTGATGCTAGATCCTTGTTTTTACTGAGCGTCAATAGTAATTTTTGGAAATCATACTAGAGCTATAAGATGCACACAATGATTTTGACTTTCAAGAACTCCAGCTCACGATGATTGTCAGTATACTTATCCTCTTAAATCGATACACATATTTTTGACACACATTGGTCATGAGTTAAGGTTTAGTTATTTCAACACGCATTTGTGGATCCCACGCTTATATGGAAATCAACGTTCCTCAGGAGATTTTTGAGCGGTCTACGGGTATATTTCAAGAAGAAACTATTCTAAGAGCTTTCAAAGAGATGCGAAGCCTCAGGTTAGTGCCATCACAGAGCAGAGAGGCACAAACAACAATGAATTCTAGATATTTAGGTTATGCTTATCCTCAGGTCAGTGCCACCGCACAGGAGAGAGGCACACAACCTATCTTCTTGTTTGAGTAATTATTTTCTTATAGCATATAACGCACCAACAACATAAGTTATTAGCTTGATTGCATTTTGCATTTTGCCATGTGCTTTGCTCATTTTTATGGTCGTTCGCACACATTTGTGGCGTTTATTTTGCTCTTCACCCCTTATTGGAACTGCGTTGATTGTGTTAACCAGGGACAAGATCGGAACCCACAGCAAGTTGAACTACTTAGTTTGAGCTTGAAATCACCAATGAGGTCTACTTATCTATTTTGTTGAATTTACAGACACATCATATAATGAACTAGCAGCCTCTAGGTCTACTTTCTCTATGTTACCTTGGTAGCATACTAGTTTACTATCATTTTTCATTGTACTTTGCTTAGACTTTTCAGACTTAACATTGAATTTTGAATCTTAATAAGTTAAACTCTTTTGAAGTCCCAAACAATCAGTTCACCGTGTAGTATCATTTTCCATATATGTTGAATTAGTATCACAGATTTGATTTCTTTCCTTTTAGCTAAGTTGTTCTCCTCCCTTGTTTTTTTAAGTAATTGAACAAAGCAACTAATTAATACTAATCTAACTATTCTTCCCCTAAAATTCTAAAACCGAAAATATTTTTGTGTTTTTGAATTTTTCTAAACAGGAAAATAAAATAAAAAATGTCGGACTAAGCATTTTCTTCCACTGTGATCACATCACTTTTTTTTTCACGCCATTAACCTCTAATAGAAATAGAACTTAGGTTTATCAAAAGCTTTTGTGTAGAGGTCGGTGCGTTGAAAATCCGTATTTATTTAACCACATCGATAATTACTTTTCAAAACAATCACGTAAAGTGATATTTAATACCGATGTGTTTAGTTTTAGGATGTTGGACTAGATTTTTTGTTACGGCTAAAGCAGCTGAATTATCAACATAGATAGGAGTGTTAGAGAATTGCAAACGTAGTCCCGCATTTGCTGTTGAATCCAAATGATATGCGAACAGCAACTTGCAGCAGCAAGATATTCAGCTTCACAAGTTGACACAGCAATCGTTGTCTGCTTCTTAAACTACGAGGTGACTAATCTTCTCCGAAAAAATTGACATATGCAGACGCTGACTTGTAGTTCATTTGCAACCGCCATAATCCTAGTCGTTGTTGGACTGGTATTCGACTGAAATACCTAGAGATCACGTGTATACGGATAAATAGTGCGGAATCCATTGATTGGCGATCCAATCAGTGAGAACACACGAAGAATCAATCAAGATTGAAACTACGTTTAGAAATCGATAAGGAATCAAATCTAATGTGTCTATGAACTTGGAGAACGATTTGGAAGGTTTCTGGAAGGCTGCTAGGGTTCGCATGGTGGAATTGAACTGATCGAATCTCGCTGGTTGTTCACGAATTGAGTTGTATTATAGGTTGGCACTCTTCAATCGTGCGACTGAAACATTAGTTTGGTTCAGTCGTGCGATTGAAATCTGGTGGGCGTATGAGCTATGGCACGAACGGTTCAATAGATGAATATGAAGGTGGACTAGGTCCAATAGTGCGTAGAGCAGTACGAATGGAGTCCAAGTCGTACGAATGAGCGGTGTCAGTCGTGCGATTGAGGCTGTGGTTTGCGAAATTTCAAGGTTTGATGGTTTTTTCAGCCGTATTGAAAAAACTCGAAAATTGTTACAATGTTCTGATGCCTGGTCAGTAGAAACCAAAAGTCTGTATGTATGCGGAACTTCAAGATCACTTTTGATGCCAAAGATTGCGTTTTTAGGTGGTATATATAAACACAAAACTTTAGTGAGAATATCTTGTTATGTGAAATCAACAAGTAATCAAGAGCCAATAGCTCTGATACCACTTGTTAGGACCTGGTATTCGACTGAAATACCTAGAGATCACGTGTATACCGGATCAAATAGTGCGGAATCCTATTTGATTGGCGATCCAATCAGTGAGAACACACGAAGAATCAATCAAGGATTGAAACTAACGTTAGAAATCGATAAGGAATCGATCTAATGTGTTCTATGAACTTGGAGAACGATTTGGAAGGTTTCTGGACGGCTAGGGTTCGTATGGAATTGAACTTGATCGAATCTCCCTGTTTTTCACGAATTGAGTTGTATTTATAGGTTGGCACTCTTCAATCGTGCGACTGAACCATTAGTTTGGTTCAGTCGTGCGATTGAACCATGCGGTTGGTTCATTCGTGCGACTGAGTGTTCAGTCGTGCGATTGAGCCAATCTTATGTTACAGTCGTACGACTGATCCAGTCTCCTGGTTCAGTCGTGCGACTGAGTCAATCGTATGAGGTTCTTCATGCTTATGGTTCATTCGCATGAGCCATTCGCATGGAAACTTCATTAAGTTAAGTTTGAATGTTTTAGTTAATTAATATAATATTATATGTAATCATTCAAGTAATCATAAACTCAATCAATTCATTTACGACTCATTAATGAACTATTAAACATTATAACCAACAGACTATCAATATCAGTTCATTAATCATACCAAACAAGATCTATTACATCACATATCACGATCTAGGGACATACATGTATCAACAAACTCCCCTTGGACCTAGATCTCTCTAATGTCTTGTTTTCTTCATTACCTTCTCATATTTCTTGTACTTGTCCTCTTGTGTGACTCCCGCGTGAATATCAAACGCGAAACAAAGTCGTATAACATTTTGGAACTGGAGGGCTTGTACAATGTCTTGTGTGTCATAGAACAGTGGCCACTTGTATAATGTATAGACATCATTAGCAGACAAGTTGGTTAGCCACATTGGGTCGAATACCCTGACAGTATCCATTTGATCCCTTTGTTCAGAACTATGACAGCTTCAGCAGTTCTCCAATCATAGTACACCATTTGAAGTGTGGAGTGAAGTCCGTGGTGGTCGGATTTCCTGAGAGGGATTCTCGACATAGTGCGAGGAGGACTCCACTTCAACACAATCTTAGGTTTTCCAGTAATGGCATCCATCTCAGACCTTCTAATATACCTTGTAGGTTGTTGAGGTCTGAAGTTAATCCATCTGGTGTGGTACTCTTTCTTGAGGGCAGCCTCAAACCAGCCTGACATTTTTCTCGGGTCAGCATACAACAGCTTCAACTTGGCCAGCTGGTTGAGCTCAAATCCAGGTAGAGTCTTTAGATCATGTGGAAATCTAAAGTACTCTATGCCCTTTTCCCTCTTAACGGCATAAACGTTAAGATCATCAAAATATGCCCATGCTATAATCCTGCCTGACACCATAAGATGTTTCTTGACGCTGTAGAACTTGGTGTAGGCATCCCTCTTCGGTGCATCACGTTGGGCTCTGACTTCTTTAAAACATTCAGCCCATTCAGCCTTTCGAATGTATACGTCATCGTTTGAGGCTTGGGTGTTCCTTCGGTCTTTCCTGCTTCCTGCTCCATCTTGTCTAGTACCTCAAACATATCACTGACTAGGGACTCACCCAGATTGGGGACCACATTACCCGCGTTGTCAGCGTATTGAGGGTACTCTTCAGCAGCAATATCTTCAACCTCAACTTCATCAACGTCGTGTAGTTCGTCGTCACTGGTTGAATCAACTGTTGGAGCATCCTTGACAATATCATCAGGATTGAGTCTGAACATTTCTGCCAGTTGCTCGTTAGATAGGTCGTGAATTATTTCACCTTCTTCAGGTGTATAACTCACTGACCTTCTGACAATCCCTTGCAGATCAAGAATCATTGTGAGTTGAGACTTGACCTGTTGAAGGGGAGCAATATCAAACTCATCTCTGTGGTACTTTGGATCTGTTTGATTTACACATTTCACATTCAAATCATTAGTAATATATCAAACAAAATGCATTAAGTTAATATAAACATTCAGTACATCGTTTTTCAATACAGAATACAAAAGTAATTAAATACATAAACATCCACTATTTACTTTTATCCTGTATGCTAGTCTCTTCGTGTGAAGGTGCAGAAGTAGAAGCTGACTGATCCTGTCGGTTCTTTGTTCTCTGCTCTTGACCGGGAGCTGAGACAGATTCAGCTGCTTCTCCTTCTTCAGTCTCTTCATCTGCACACCACTCTTCTGTTTTCTCTTCATCAGAATCACTGTCATCATCATCATCATCATCCTCACTATCTCTTTCTCCATCCTTTATCTTTAGAGGTTCCTCCTTTGATCCTTTCAATTTTAGCAAAATGGACCTCTTCGCCTTTTCCAACTCTCTATCTGCTTACCTGCTGTGACGCTTTGTGCTCGGAGTTGGTCCAACTGAGTGTCTGAGCAGCCAATTTCTGGGCCTGCTCCTCAATAGCTCGATCCTGCTCTGCAATTTTCTGCGATTGTGCAGCAGTCAGGTCGGTGAGCTGGCGGATCTGAGAGGTCTTTTCTCATCAGCCGCCAGCAGTCGTAACACCATTCTATTTAAGGCTGCCAGCTGTTCCTCTACCCCGATTGGAGGTAGAGGAGATCTAGAGGTGTGTGGGGTAGGCTGAGGGCTCGGTTTGGTGGCTAGTGGTGGTGGTGGAGGTGGTGAATATCGGGTAAGGTCTGGATGATGGTGGTGGTGAGTGTGGGGTGAATGAAGTAGTGGTAGCAGGGGTCTGGCTTGTGGTGATCGGTATGGTGGTGGTTGTGGTTGCTGTGGGGAGAGGTATGGTGGTGGAAGGTGTGTCTGCAGAGGTGGTAGTGGTGGAAGGTATGGGGGATGTGGTGGTGATGAAGGTTACCTTACGCTTCTTTTTCTGGCCATGGGGTTGAGCCATCCGTTTTCTCCTCGTTCCCTCGAGGTGGATGCTCCCCCTTCAACCCGCCTGAGGACTCCGGAGCATATGATGGATCAGTCTCTGTATCTCCGGATCCTCTCGGTTGTTCACCGACAACCCTCAACCCGTGTTCTGTGGGAACCACTTTCCTTCCCACAGTCGGGTCAATGGCTCCTCATCAGATTCATCTTCATCTTCCTCGGTAAGCACAAAATCTTGATGGAATCCTGCTGACTCAGTTACCTCAGCAGGTGAGACAGACACCGAGGGAACAGAGTCAGACACGGTGCCGGGATGGAACAGCTCATCCTCAATGTCATCCTCCTCAGAATCATCAGTAGGGAGGACAATGGCTCCACGTCGGAGTCACTGTCCTCGTGACGCCATTGGCGTCTCCCCGGTGCCACATAGCTTTCATCTGCTAAGTGGCCAATCATTCTCTTCACTTGGGGCTTAATCTGCTTTCCCCTGTAAACTCTCATCCTGCCCAGAGTAGTATCATCCATTATTCTAAGGCCACTGCGTCATGACTCTCTTTGGGCAACTGTGGCAGCTTCTCGTTGAAGATGAGCTGTAAGAATCTGGGGTACATACAGAACCCCTCTTTCCCTTACCTCCAAATTCTCCACCAAGTAGGAGAATATCATGCTGGAAAAACTAAAGGGGTGGTTCAACCAGTGCCACGTAGGCATTTGAATCTGGTCTGAGAGGTCGTCAAACCCACCCCTCCTCGAAGCTACACACTTTAGAATCACGTGTGCTAAGTACTTGTACTGGGGGCTCAGGTTGCTCTTGTTGAGCACACCTGAGTTGATATCCCCAGCGTACTTTAGCCTTAGGAAGCATCCTCTTACAGTCAATGGATGTAGTTTTGTAGGATGATCAGCATCCTCCCCGAACTCTAGGACCCTCTGAATATCGGCGGCAGAGATCTCAATATCATGGCCCAGTATGGAGCTCCTGATACAGTAAGGCTCACGAGAGCGGTCCACCGAGGCATTTTCCCAGAATGCCTGATGGAGTGATCTGTAAGGCGTGCAAGGAGTGGAGATCGCCTTATAGATCCGGGACCGTCTCAGAAATGCAATTATGTCGGTAAACTCAGCCCCGTTCCTGGTGGTGTGATCCAAGTGGGCACAGATGTTGTGCTTGGGATTTATGGTCCACTTTTCTGCCATTTATCTGTAACACACAAGACATAGAACTATTAATACATAAGACATGAAAACTTCTGTTCTAAGTGTAAAGTTGAAAGTCATTTTGATTCATTCGTGCGAATGAATCATGCGACTGAAGTCAGTCGCCTGTTTGAGACATGCGACTGAGTTCAATCGGGTGTTTGAGACATGCGATTGAGTTCAATCGGCTGATTGAGGCATGCGATTGAGTTCAATCTGCCGACTGAGACATGCGATTGAGTTCAATCTGCCGACTGGACTCATTCGGGTGGTTCAGTCGGTCGAATGATCCAATCGCAAGGTTCAATCGTGCGATTGGAGTTCATTCGAACGACCAGTCGCTTGCCCCACTGTTCGACCTGTGGGTCGAATCTTGACCCTTCTAAGTCTTTTAACAGTGTGTAATGGTCCATTAGTCTCGTATACTTGTCACTAATAACCTATTAAACTCAATTTTAACATTTTGCTTCATTTACATAGGTGATTAGGTCGATTCGCAGTTCGGTTCTTGATTTAATCCAATGTCGCTATTGTAGTTCGGTGATGTACTGATTTTGGTAGGATTCAAGGAGTAGTGTACCTGTAAAACGTCACTGGAATGTAAGAATCTTAACCGCAATGTATATCAGAATCGGAGGCAATTTCGACAGGGTAACGGTAATGAACGCGATTCGGGGTGTTTGGGAGTGATGAGTGATATGCGATCGATTAAGACCCTTAAATACTAAACCTAGGTTCATTCGGCGACTGGCCTCAGTCGCTCAGTTCAATCGGGCGACTGAGGTTCAGTCGTACGATTGGCCTAGTCAATCGCATTCAGTCGGCCGACTGAGTCTCAGTCGGTCGACTGACTCATTCGGTCTCCTTCATTCGCCCCTTTAGTTGACCGACTGAGCCTCAGTCGGTCTACTGTTTCATTCTCCCCCTTCCATTCGGTCGAATGAATCAATTTCATGTCCATTCGGCCGATTGGAAGCCATTCGCATAGTTGGTCGATAACCTGATCCACTAGTGCGAATGGGTCACACTTTGTGAGTTTACAGTCATTTTTAACATTTACTATTCAGACCCTTTTCACTTTTGATAATAACATTGTAAGCTCTTAACCAATTCAGTCACTTCAGACGTGACCTTTTAAATTTAAAACCATGTGGCCATCTCAGACATGACCCTTTTAGGTAAGTTAATTCCCTTCTGATTTCCCTGATGTAGTCCGACAGACACACAAATTAAAAGATATACATAGTAACTTAAACTAACTATACAACTAAAGTTTATGTTTGGACTTTTTGTGAGAGATAAAACCCTAAGATGAAAATCTAAGGGATTTGATTAGGAGTAGACAGCTTTAACTTAGATTGATCATATCTGGACCAAATCAATTTTGGAATCATACAGGAATATCAAATCATTTTGGGACTTGTTATTAAAGCTCTTTGATGCTTAAATTCTCGGTGTTCATCCAGAGTCGTTAGCAACTTAAGGAAATCATACTGAAACTCTTAGATTTCACATTGAGTTGAACTTTTGAGAATGTAGCCACTAAGATTGTCAGTATATTTTTCCACTTAAATCCATACACAGACTTTTGACGCAGACTGGTGACTGATTTAGGTTTAATTATTTCAGCTAACATTGGTGGATCCCACACTTATATGGTAATCAACATTCCTCAGAGGTTTTGAGCGGTCTACGGGTATTATTACAAGAAGAGACTATTCTTAGAGCTTTCAAAGAGAAGCCTGTCCTCAGGTCAGTGCCATCGCACAGCAGAGAGGCGGCAAACAACAATGAATTCTAGAATATCTAGGTTATGCTTATCCTCAGGTCAGTGCCATCGCACAGCAGAGAGGCACACAACCTATCTCCTTGTTAGAGCAGCTTACTTTTATTTACACAAAATGCACCAACAACATGAGCCATTAGCTTTATTGCATTTGTCTTTCATTTTTCTTGCTTTGCTCTAATTTGGTCATCCGCACACTTTTGTGGCGTTTAAATGCTCATTGCCCCTTATTGGAATATATTTGATTGTGTTAACCAGTGATAAGATGGAAGTCCACAGTCAGTTGACAACTTAGTTTGATCTTGAAATCACCAATCAGGTCTAATTGTCTATTGTGTTGAATCTACCAACATATCATTGTGGTCTAGCAGCCTCTAAGTCTACTTTCTCTGTGTCACCTTAGGAGTTGCCAGTTTTCTATCATTTCCCTTTTTATATTGCTTAGACTACACAGACTTATACTTTGAACTTTTGCATCTTTTCAAACCTTAAATTTTAAAATCCCTCTTGATTTGTTCCTGTGTACTATCATATTCCAAAGGTATTGAATCAGTATCACAGACACAATCTACCTTATTTCAGCTAGTTACCCCTTCCCCTCTCTTTTTTTTTAATATTAACTTGCTGACATATTCTCCCCCTAAAATACTAAAATCATTTCGGATTTAATTATTTTTGGATTTTAATAAACAGCAAGGTAACATGAAGTTAAATGTAACAGACAAAAAAACAGATAACATAAAATAAAATAAACTTTAACGAAACTACATCGGACTACACATTATTCTCATCAGGAATTACCTCACTTTTTTTTAACGCCGTTGACCTCTAGCAAGTATTGAAAACGTGGTTTATCAAAGGCTTTTGTATAGAGGTCAGCACGTTGAAAATCAGTATTAATTTTAACCACATCTATTAAGTTCTTTTCAAAACAGTCTCTTATGAAGTGGTATTTAATACCGATGTGTTTGGTCTTAGGATGTTGAACCGGGTTTTGGTTACTGCAATTGCAGCAGAGTTATCAACAAAAATAGGAGTAGACGA
The DNA here is from genome assembly GCA_025506515.1 of Flaveria trinervia. Lineage (NCBI taxonomy): Eukaryota > Viridiplantae > Streptophyta > Magnoliopsida > Asterales > Asteraceae > Flaveria > Flaveria trinervia. The sequence continues at coordinate 57,477,164 of CM046442.1, forward strand.
GAATTTCAAACCGTAATCCCGCATTTGCTGTTGAATCCAAATGATTTGGGAACAGCAACTTGCAGCAGCAACATATTCGGCTTCACAGGTTGACAATGCAACCGATGTCTGCTTCTTACACTGCCATGTAACTAATCTTCTCCCAAAGAATTGACACCCTGCTGATGTAGACTTGTAGTTCATTTTGCAGCCTCCATAGTCCGAGTCACTATACGCTGTGAGCTCAAAATCGTCATCATGAGGATACCACAACCCCAGGGTGGGTGTACCCTTTAGATAGCGAAAGATCCTTTTGACCCCGATCAGATGATTGACCTTAGGTTTAGCCTGATATCTGGAACATAAACATGTAGCATACATGATATCAGGTCTTGAGGCAGTGAGATACATGAGGGATCCAATCATTCCTCGGTACATAGTGGCATCTACAAGATCTCCACTCTCATCAGGTGCTATATCATGATTCGTAGCAAGTGGAGTCCCAGCAGCAGAAGCATTCTCCATGTCAAAGCGTGAGAATGTCTCCTACATACTTGGTCTGATGTAGAAAGATCCCATTAGGTGTTTGATCCACCTGTAACCCGAGAAAGAACTTCATCTCCCCCATTGCACTCATCTCAAACTCTTTCTTCATCACTGCTTCAAACTCTTTGCATAACTCTTCGTTCTTTGACCCGAAGATTATGTCATCAACATAGATCTGTACAAGCAGTAGGTCACCATCCTTTTCTTTAATAAACAGTGTACAGTCAATGACTCCCCTGCGAAAGCCGTGTTTCACAAGATGAGTCGAGAGTTTCTCGTACCAAGCTCGAGGAGCTTGATGAAGCCCATATAAAGCTTTGTCGAGCTTGTAAACTCTATCCCGATGATAAGGGTCTTCAAATCCCTCGGGTTGACTGACATAGACTGTTTCCCTTATTTCACCATGAAGGAATGCACTCTTCACATCTAATTGGTAGACTTTAATCTTCATGTACGAGGCATAGGCGAGGAAGATACGAATAGCTTCCATCCTTGCCACGGGTGCAAACACTTCGTTATAGTCAATACCCTCGACTTGGCGAAAACCTTGAACCACCAGTCGAGCTTTGTTCCTTATGATGACTCCTTGGTCATCCTTCTTACATTTTAGTACCCATTTGGTGCCAATGACTTTAGCACCTTTAGGTCTATCTACCAGTGTCCATACACCTAACTTCTTAAACTGCAGAAGTTCTTCTTGCATGGCACTCACCCACGCCTCATCATTTAGTGCTTCACTGACATATTTTGGCTCAACCTGCGAGACAAAACATCGATAAGCACCATCATGAATGTAACCCTTCTCCATAACTGAGGCGTAATCAGCTGAGTATAGCTGATTTGGGTTTGTACTCCTGATCGGACATCTCCAATAACATTGTCAAGGGGATGATAGACGTTTAGTCGTGATCCTGGAGTAGTCGGCACAGTCACCTCCGAACCAAGATTGTGAACATTTTGGTCTGCATCTGAGGAGGTTGGAGTTTGAGGTTCCGAAGTCGAGGGTGCATCACTTGTGGATGCTTGTGGACTTTCAGGAACTGGAACCTGTTCCTCCTGACCGTTCTGGTCATCTGCTTCAGTTTCATCTTCAGAGGAGGAGTCACTTTCATCGACTACCCCTTCTGACTGAGTAGATGACTCTCCCTGTGTGCTGGATGGAGTGTTTAGTATATCATACATCATCCTAGTAGCTAACTCATCATCCGAGGGAGAGAGAGGGATGTTGAAGGATTTGAAGAATCCATCATAATCGAAGAAGTATGCAGGTCCTTTGCCTGTAGGTGGTGTGGTATATCTCTGAACGTCGACATTACACCACACTTCTACAAGACCCGTTGAGTTATTGTAAACTCGCTTGTTCGGTATGTTGTATCCTAGAAAAATTCCTTCAACTGCCTTCTCGCTGAATTTTCCTTCTTGTGTCTTCTTCAGAAGTGTACACGGTGCGCCAAAAGGTTCAAGGTACTCCAAATTCGGTTTGCGTCTTTGAAGTAGCTCATAACATGTCTTTCCGTGGCGCTTGACTATTAGGACTCTGTTCAGTGTATAGCAAGCATTTGCCACTGCCTCGTTCCAGAATTGGATAGGCAGTTTCGAGTCTGCCAGCATAGTCCGGGCTGTTTCTATCAAGCTCCTGTTCTTTCTCTCAGCAACTCCATTCATCTGAGGTGTGTAGGCAGAAGTGAATTGATGCACAATTCCCTTTCCTTGCAGTATGCCTCCATCCCTTGATTCTTGAATTCTGTCCCGTTGTCTGAGCGTATTTGTCGAACTTTGAGCTTGTAGAGTGATTCCAGTGTGGTTACTAATTCCTTGAATGTCTCCAAAGTTTCTGATTTTGATTTCAGAAACATTACCCAAGTGAACCTTGAGTAGTCATCAGTGACCACATAGCAGTACGCGTCGCCTGCGATGCTCCTTGTACTAACTGGACCGAACAGATCCATGTGAAGAAGCTCAAGAGGAAGTTCTATTGAATGAACTTTCTTTTCCTTATGAGACTTCTTTGTCTGTTGCCCTTCTTGCAAGCTACACAAAAGTCAGGAAGTTGGAAGTTCTTGACATTCACTCCTCTAACTAAATCCTTCTGAATCAAATGATTCATCTTCCTTTGACTAATGTGTCCCATTCTCCGATGCCAGGAGATGGAATCCTTCTCAGTAGCTTTAGATAAGAAACACTGAACCTCATGATCCGTTGTGGCAGCTGTTGACAGATCCAAGACATAAAGGTCTTTATATCTTGAAGCAGTCATCAGAACTTGGTCTTCTGGGATCATATATCTTTCTTCAGCACGTAACACTTCTGATTATCGAAGACGACTTTAAATCCTTTATCACAGATTTGGGACACAGAAAGTAAGTTGTTCTGAAGTTGTTGAACGTAGTTCACTTTATCAAACTTAACTTTCTGATTTCCCACTTCTCCCTGAGCTGTGATATAGCCTCCTTGTTTCCTGCAAAGGAAACATGCCCTCCTTTTATTTGTTTGACGTTAGATAAAAGGGCGCTATTTCCTGTCATGTGCCTGGATGCTCCGCTGTCTATAATCCACGTGTTAGTCTCAGCACTATATCGAGCACCCTGCGCATACAAAGTAAAAGAATCAGTTTAGGTTAGGAACCCAAGCTTTGACTGTCTTGGGTTTCCCAGAGGCATCACACATCATAAACTCCACCCATTGACCCTTAGAAGGTGAGGGTAGCTCAGGTTCTTCTTGTTATCAGTATCAGACACGAGGGTGGATTTTTCTTTCCATAAGCCAGATTTGTGCAATGCCTGTTTATGATAAACAGTCGTCTGGCTTACAGGTTGGACTTTAGGGTCACTAGCTCTTCTAGGTGGAGTTAGAGAACTCCGCTTAGAAGACCTAGGTCTAGAGTCCAGAAGATCAATCTTCTTCCTAGGTGTCTGATAGAAATGACAGTCGGAAGCAATGTGTCCACATTCTCCACAGTTGTAGCATGACCTGCTATCAACTTTATGAGTAGACTTTCTTTGTGGAGAAGTGCGTGACACTCTAGTAACATCAATCACTTTAGTTTTTGACTCTTGGATGTTTGATGTTTTCTCTGGTATAACAAACTTTACTGATTTAACCTGTTTTCCTTTTGGTTAGCTGGTTTTTGACTTGAAGCATGTGAAAAAGTAACATTTGAAGTCCTTTTAGGTTCTGATTTGACTCTATTTGACCCTGACTAAATTAACTTTTTCAAATTCATTTTCCAGGTTAACACATGGCATTTTACCCTTTGCCTTTGAAGTGGCCTCCTTTTGTTTCTTACCAGATTCAGTAGATGAACATGAGGTGTCTGGATCAGTAACAAGAGGAGTGGTCACCACATGATCCTTGATGGGGTTATTATTTACTGGTCTAGACTTGGTGTTCATCAAGGTCTCAGGTGGTGGTGGAACCACTTTGTAGCCTAATCCCTCCCCGTTATTCCTTTCTCTTACTAAGTGTTGAACTATGTGTGAAGAACTAGTCCAACTATGCAGTTTCTGTTTTAATGAATTAACTTCGACTTCTAAACTGCTCTTTGTTTCTTAGTGTCTTCTAGGGAGTTAAGATAGTACCTAATGTCGTTTGCTTGGTTAAAAGCCACTACTTCGGTTTCCCTAAGTTGTTTGGTCAATAGGTCTATCTTTTCTTTATAACAATGCTCATTTTGTTTTAGCACTCTATTTGCCTCAGTACACAGACGTAAATCTTTTACTAAGTTATCATTATGGTCTAATAACCTAGCAAATTTTCATCTATGCTCTTCCTAAACGTGTCACAATCAGAACAAGCATGGTTATTAAAAAGTCGGTCAGTGGTACTTACCTGAGTTGGTTCAGAAGTATTAGCCATCAGTGCCGCATCAGATGATTCTGGTTCTGTCGACTCTGGCTTTTCTGTCTCTGAGGTGGAAACTTCCTCATTTGGCTTGTAGCTGACCTCGGCTGCAGTTGTTTCTTCACTATGTGACATTGCAATTTCAACTGCTATATCACCTTCACTCGCAGAATCATCGTCAATATCCTCGACACTGGCAATGTTAGATTCTCCTGGTGAGACAAACCTGAAACTCCAATCCTGTCCTTCATCATCATGAGCAGTTAGTGCTTTAGGGTCCTTGTTTGATGAAGTAGAATTAGAGGGTTGCTTGTCCTGGCGAGTAAATGATGAGAACGGGTTCCCATTCCCCGTCTTCTTTGGCTTGACACATTCTCGTTTGAAGTGCCCCTTCTCACCACAGTTAAAGCAGGTCACTTTACTCTTGTCGAAGCCAAAGGTGGTGTCCTTAGTAGCAACCAAGTTCTGTCCAGTCTTTTTCACAAACTTTTTCGCCCTCCGAACAGCACTTGCTAAGGCCCACATTATATCCATTCTTTCAAGCTCCATCTCATCCACCTGCTCGTAGTCCTCATCTGCCAGATGGCAGTTTCCAATCTTCCCAGCAACAAGTCCATCATATGAATGAACCACTGCTGCTAAGAGATCCATATGCTCTCGTGCTACTTCCACGGTCACATTACCGAAGTTCTCCGTCTTCAGTTTGGTAGCGTTTGCTTCTGATCCAATATGATGGGTACATGATGACCCAGACGTGTCTGATCCAGAAGGAGAAGCATGTGGGGACCTGACGAGCTAGACACAAAAGCAGTCTGGAGGGGTGCTCCAGATGCCTTTGCTTGAGGTGTGGCGTTGTATAAAGCTGGATTTTGTGTGTACGAAGACTTCTGAGCTCTATACTTCATCCTTAGTGCTTCTTCTCGCAACTTAAGAATGAAGTCATTTATATCCAGCTTTACAAGGATTCCATTCTGTCTCAGGTTAGACACGAATGTAGCCCACTTATCCGGCAACCCGTCTGCGAAGTTGCTTACTTTTTCTTCCATGGTAGTAGCCACTCCATGTGTATGCAATTCGCTCATCAAGTGGTAGAATCTATCTATGACGTCGTCCAAGCTTTCATTACCAATTGATGAGAAGTTATCGAATTCCTTCTTTAACTCCTTTGCTTTGATTGCCTTCAATGATGCATTACCATCATATCTCTTCTCTAGCGCATCCCACAGTTTCTTGGACTGCTTGTTCTCGGAATACTGGTGGAATATGTCTTTGGGGATAGACTGAGTGATCAATGCATAAACTCTTTTCTCTGCATTGTACTTTACTTTCTGTGCGTCTGTCATCCCGCTTAATGTTAGTTTAACTCCATCAGCTCCCACTGGTGTACTATAACCTATCTCAATGGCTTCCCACAGATTAGGATCTACTCCATTAAGGTAGATCTCAAAACGTTGTTTCCAGTGGGGAAACTCATCTAAAGTCAAAAGCTTTGGTGGTTTATTGTGATTCCCCACCTCACTCTCAAGCAGCAACAGATTCTGTATCCTTGAGTCTTCCCAGCAGTAAAGGCTGACATCTGATCTTCCATGATGAATAAACTTATAATCTAATCAAACAAACTTTTACTGATGCGACTGAAGGATGCGAATGAGCTAATCGTGCGTATAAGCTCTGCGATTGGTTCAATCGTGCGAATGAACTGGGCGATTGGTTCAGTCGTGCGAATGAATCTGGTGCGTATGAGCTATGCGAACGAACGGTTCAATCGGCCGAATGAAGGTGCGACTAGGTCCAATCGTGCGTATGAGCAGTACGAATGGAGTCCAGTCGTACGAATGAGTCAGTCGTGCGATTGAAGCTGCTGGTTTGCGAAAATTTCTAGGTTTGACGGTTTTCAGCCGTAAAAACTCGAAATTTTACAAGTTCTGATTGCCTAAGTCCGTAGAAACCAAACGTCGATGAGCAGGGAACTTCCAAGATCACTTTTGATGCCAAAGATTGCGTTTTTAGTGTAAAAACACAAACTTTATGCAATCTTGATTGAATCAACACGTAATCAAGAGCCAATAGCTCTGATACCACTTGTTAGGACCTGGTATTCGACTGAAATACCTAGAGATCACGTGTATACGGATCAAATAGTGCGGAATCCTATTTGATTGGCGATCCAATCAGTGAGAACACACGAAGAATCAATCAAGGATTGAAACTAACGTTAGAAATCGATAAGGAATCGATCTAATGTGTTCTATGAACTTGGAGAACGATTTGGAAGGTTTCTGGACGGCTAGGGTTCGTATGGAATTGAACTTGATCGAATCTCGCTGTTTTCACGAATTGAGTTGTATTTATAGGTTGGCACTCTTCAATCGTGCGACTGAACCATTAGTTTGGTTCAGTCGTGCGATTGAACCATGCGGTTGGTTCATTCGTGCGACTGAGTGTTCAGTCGTGCGATGAGCCAATCTTATGTTACAGTCGTACGACTGATCCAGTCTCCTGGTTCAGTCGTGCGACTGAGTCAATCGTATGAGGTTCTTCATGCTTATGGTTCATTCGCATGAGCCATTCGCATGGAACTTCATTAAGTTAAGTTTGAATGTTTTAGTTAATTAATATAATATTATATGTAATCATTCAAGTAATCATAAACTCAATCAATTCATTTACGACTCATTAATGAACTATTAAACATTATAACCAACAGACTATCAATATCAGTTCATTAATCATACCAAACAAGATCTATTACATCACATATCACGATCTAGGGACATACATGTATCAACAAGTCTGTTTATATGTTGTAAGCTCACAATAACGTCGTGAGGATACCACAACCGAGTGTTAGCGTACCTTTAGGTAGAAATCTGGTTAACACCTATGAGATGGTTAACTTTTGGTTTTGACTAAAATCTGGAACAAAAGACATGTGACATACAGATATCAGGACGAGACGTTGTCCAGATACATGAGGGAATCCGATCATTCCTTTATAAATTGTAGCATCAACCAAGATCACATTTTCGTTGGGTGCCAATCGTGTTCGTGGCAAGTGGAGTTCCAACAATTGAAGAATTCTTCATGTCAAAACGACTAAAAGTATCCCCTAATATTTAGTCTGATGCAGGAAGATTCGTTTTGGTGTGTGATCCACTGTAATCCGAGGAAGAATGTGGTTTTTGGGAATTGCACATTATGTGGGTTATCTCCTCATCAAATTCTTACATAACTCTTGAATCTGTTTGGCTTGAACATTAGTCACCATAAAAATCTGTTTGGCTTCATAGCTCCTTCATAACCAAATTAGAGAAAAATGGGTTATCTCCTCATCATCAATTCAAGAGGATCATTTGCATTGTCATTGAATTGAAGACATCTTCTAACTGATTCTTCTATGATCCTCAGTGTGTGTTCAGTGTTGATCTTGCCAATAAGAGTTTTTACTCCATTTTCTTCAACTACTTCAGCTGATTCCCAGAAAGACCAGATAGGATTCTCATAGATTGTAGGTCTTATTGTTATAGCATATACTACCCTTGTGGTAGATAGGAATCTTATCATATCTCTGAGACCCTCTGCTTCAGGCACATCAGGGTTTAGATAACCGCTGATGTTATGAAGCTTGCTCCATGTGAGGTTTGCCATGTAATCTGCACAAGAGACATGTGTGTTAGTCACAATTTTGACTTTAATTTTGACTTTGATTTGTCATACTGTTCTTTTCACATTGCTCTGTTTTACTCAGTAAACACGGTTGTCATGGTCTTCAATATTAGTTGAATCCCTTATCAGTTTACATGTTTATTGACATTGAAAATGTGTATACATCACTTTATGATTTAGATTTGGTGTTCTTCAATTGTTTTTCGTTCATCGTTAGATTTAGGTTAGCCATTCGAGACTCAGGTTTTGGTTTCAAAATCTGTTGAAGTTGTACCTTATCTTTGAAGTGACTGCTATTCTGAATCGATGACAAGAATGTTAAACGATGAAACACAATGAAATCTTCAAATGTTTGTGATGATGATGATGAACGATAGTGGTGTACTGTAGTATTACGCTCGTCTCACTATAAGTTCTCTCAAATTTGAAAAGTATTAAATGACCTGTTCAAATTCCTTTAAATAGTCAAATAATACAATTTGAAAATTTTACAAGTTTACAAGCATATACAGTCAACATTGTAGCAAATGCTAAAGAATAATTAATTAAATTTTTTTTTGATTTTGGTGATCCGCATTTGTTAACTGTAGCACATGCGGAAGACAAACTTTTGACTTGACAGTCCTCATTTAACTAGTTTTGGTCATCCCCATTTGTGACTGTGACTAATGCGGAAGACTTAATTCTTGATTGACTGTTCGCATTACTCTACTATTACAAATGCGTTTGATTTTATTCTATCCGCATTTGGCAATGTTGCAAACGCGGAAGTTAAACTTGAAATTTTGACTGTCCGCATTGTATACTGTTGCAAATGCGGAAGTTAAACTTGTAATTTTTGGCTGTCCGCATCGTATACTATTGCAAATGCGGAAGTTAAACTTGACATTTTGGTTGTCCGCATTGTATACTGTTGCAAATGCGGAATTTAAACTTGACATTTTGGCTGTCCACATTGTATACTATTGCAAATGCGGAAGTTAAACTTGACACACTTAATGCGGTAGAGTAAAATCATTGTCCGCATTAGTTGCACTTCAAAAATTATTGTTATCCGCATTGGTTATATGCATGGGTTACCTTCGCCCGCATTAACTAATGCACTTACTTGCATTATCTTTTGAACTAAATCAAAAGTTAATGTGATTGAATTGATTATTCATCTTATGAAGAGGTGTCCTTGATCGATTTTTCTTATGAAGTTGGCTATTGGAGTTGTCAATTTTTGCTTGGATTGACTTGTATGTTACAACAAATACAAGTTTTCCAATTTTGACAGATCTTGGGCTTATCATACTTCTAAGAATCTGCATAAGCTGAGATATAATGGTTGACTTATTGCAACAACACCAACTAAAATTCCTTTTGTTTTGTTTTTCAAAATTGAGTTAATAAACAAAAATTTGAACTTATCAAAAATTTTAAATTACTCCCCTAAACCTTATGTCCACATCTGGAGAGAAACTTTAACGATTTTAAAAGTTTTGAATAATTTTTTTTATTAATAGTAATATTGAAGAGAAAAATCTCTTTGTTGGGATCATATCAATCTTACATTACACATGTGCATCCTTTATAATTTAAATGGACATGATTATGAACTTGAAGATTGATGGTATGTTTGTCCTCTTAAGTTCATACCTGGTTAATATTTTGATGCAAATGACTTTTATCATGTTTGGTTGATTTATTATTCAGTATGTACCTCACACACATAAGTATGGAATGATCAACCCTCCTTATACAATGCATGGTAGAACTTTGTCACAACTTTTCTTACCTGGTTATTTAAGTATGAAATCTCATATTCACTGATCCTCATTGGGATTCTTTTAATTTGATCCTTTTTCATGTTGATCCACATTGGGATTCTTTTCACTTCACTTTGGAAGGTGATCCATGATAGGATTCTTTTGATCATTCACTTGGAATGTATTATTTTGTTGATTCATCCAATTTTGGATGTGTTCCACATTGGGAATCTTTTGGATCATGACATGCACTATGTGCAAGTTTCATCAGGTCTTTGCTCAGCAAAACAAAGATGAAACATGATGTGGTGAAAGAAATTCATAAAGTATCATTACCTGGTGTGTTTAGGTTACTACACACACATGCATTCAGATAAGCCAATACATACCTATACTTAGTGATGAGTGTTTCACAATTGAATATGTCTTTAATTCATCACTGCATGTATTTTTTCTTCCAAGTTGAACCTACCAACATATCTGGTAAGTCATTTCAGTCTTTTACATTTTGAAATTAAGCACAGTGAACGATATAACGACTGTAATAATATCATTTCCCTTGATTCTTTTCTTCACATGACTTGATATCTTTTTGTAGTTTTTCTCATGTTTTTTAAAATATTTTTGATATTTTTCAAAGTTTTAATCAAGGTTAATCATGCCAATTGACTAAACCAAAAATTCAAACCTACTAGGTTCAAATGCCTTGGTAAACAAATCAGCTAATTGATTTTCTGTTCGTACTTGAATCAAATTGATTAAACCCTTTTCAGCACAGTCTCTCAAAAAATGATATCTAATTTCAATATGTTTTGTTTTTGAGTGTTGAAATGGATTATAAAAACAACAGTTGTGTTGTCAATAGAAATTGGTGTATGCAAAAAGTTAAAACCATAATCAAGCATCTCGTTTTGAATCAAGAGAACTTGAGAACAACATGCTGAAGCAGCAATATACTCAGCTTCGGGTGTGGACGCAGACACATTTGTCTGCTTCTTGCATTACCAGGATACTAGTCTGGGACCAAGAAATTGACAACGCCAGAAGTGGATTTTCTGTTGAAGTTGCATCCTCCATAATCACTGTCTTTGTAGGCATAGAGATTAAATTCTCCTTCCTTTGGATACCATAATCTAAGAGCTGGTTTGCCTTTGATATTTAAATATCCTCTTGACTGCATTCACATGTGATTCTTCTGGATCAGCTTGATATCTAGCACACACACAAACATGAAACATAATGTCAGGCCTACTGGCTGTTAGATACATAAGTGAACCTATCATTGATCAATAATGAGTTTAATCCACTGATTTGCCTTCAGGGTCAGGTCCAATCTTCACTTTAGTATCTATAGGAGTTCTGACAGGCTGACAGTCAGCAAAGTGAAATTTCTTCAGCATGGTTTCTACGTATTTTGATTGATTGATGAAGATTCCATCTGTTGTTTGCTGGACTTGCACTCCCAGAAAGAATATGAGTTCCCCCATAGCACTCATTTGAAACTTTGAATGCATGAGATCTTCAAATTCTTTGCAGAGTTTTTGTCGAGCAAATATAATGTCATCCACGTAGATCTAGACTAACAGCATGTCTTTTTCTCTTATTCTTCTGAAGAGAGTCTAATCAATCTTTCCTCTTTCATACCCATGTTCAAGAAGAAAGGATGATAGAGTCTCATACCACTTTCTTTGAGCTTGATGCAGACCATACAGAGCTTTGTCGAGCTTGTACACTCTATGAGGGAAATCTGGATCTTCAAAGCCAGGCGGTTGACTTACATATACTTCTTCAGCAATCTTTCCATACAAGAAGGCACACTTTACATCCATTTTATAAACAGTAAATTTCATGGACGCAAAATATGCGAGAAAGATTCTGATTGCTTCTAGTCTGGCAACAGGAGCAAACACCTTGTCGTAGTTATTCCTTCTTCCTGAGTGTATCCCTGTGCCAGTAGTCTTGCTTTATTTCTGATGACTATCCCTCTATCATCAGTCTTGTTCCTGTACAGCCATCTGGTACCGATAGGGTATTGTCCTTCGGGAAGATCTACCAGCTGCCATACTTCTTGTTCTTGAATTGGAGCAATTCTTCTGCATGTTGCTTCAATCCAACTATTGTCTTGAAACGCCTCTTTGATGTTTTGGGTACTGTTTGACATAGAAAGCATGAGAATAAACAGATGTTTGCAACACTTGACTTGCTTCTTGTCACCCTCTCATTAAGATCACCAATAATGGTTTCAACTAGATGATTCTTGTGTATTGTTGACGTGGGAATGATGTCACCCGTAATAGTTACATCAAGATTGGAGACATTCAGTTCATTATGGTCAGAGGCACTATCATCTTGTATTGTTTTTAAATTATGAAGATTGACAATTTCTATTTCGGTAACTACTACATCTTCAGCAGCACTGAGGTAGCTTGCATCATTTGAAGGGCCTTGAGTTTCTTCTGGATGAGACGCCTGTTTTTGATTTCTGTTCTCATGTGACAAGTCATCCAAGAGAAATTGTACCAGGCTAGGACCTTCTTCGGAAGCAACGCTAAGGTTTTGTGACAAGTGTCTGATTGGACCAACTTGAAGAGGAACATCTTCATTCATATGTTCATCAGATGTAGGTGGGATCAATGGATAGTTTTCTCTTCTTTCTAAAGTTGATGAAGTATCACCTGAATGTATAGTTCCTGCATCAGAAAAGTGAAATTGGTCAAATGATTTAGTAAAGGTGTCAATATCAAACAACCAATCAGGACTATTTGTAGATTTGGGAAACGATGTTCCTTGAATTGCAGATTCATCAATAATGTTCAGTCTAGGATTGAACACTCTATAAGCCTTTGAGACGGAAGAATAACCTACAAAAATCCTCCATCAGACTTAGATGAAAATTTTCCCAAATGATCACGAGTGTTTAATATTGAGACTGGACAACCAAATGATTTGAAGAATCCAATGAATGGTTTCCTTTGAAATATCAGTTCATAAGGTGTCATATTACTTTCTTTAACAATCAGAGTTCGATTTGCACAAAGCACGATGTGTTAACTGCTTTTGCCCAGAAGGTGATTGGCAGTTTAGCATCGGCTAGCATGGTTCTTGTTGCTTCAATCAGTGTTCTATTTAGCCTTTCAGCTACCTCATTTTGTTAAGGAGTTCTAGCTGCACTAAATTGATGAGCGATGCCTTTGGTTGCACAAAAGGAACTCATATTTTCATTTTTGAACTCTGTACCATTATCACTTCTTATTATTTGACTTTGAGATCAAGTTGATTTTCAATTTTAATGATAAATTCTTGAATAATTGGGATACTTCAATTTTATGAAGTAGGAAGAACACCCATGTGAATCGAGAAAAGTCATCAATGATCACTAAACAATATTGCTTCTTTCCCATACTCATTACATGAGTTGGTCCAAAGAGATCCATGTGAAGTAACTTCAATGGAGTATTGTTAGTGTTCACCAGCTTGGTTTTGTGAGACGATTTGTGTTGTTTTCCTTTGAGGCACGCTGAGCATTGATCAATAAAATTGAATTCTTTTGAGGAAGACCAATTACATGGTTTCCTTTGACTAACTTGTTCATGTTTTAAAGTTAGTGTGCCCCAAACGTCTATGCCAAAGCTATGACTCATCAAATGATGCTTTAGACAAGAGACATGTTTCTTCCTTAGGTGACACATAACACTGCTTTAAGAAATAAGTATTATTCTTTCTTGGAGTCTTTAAGACAACCTATTCTTTAGGAATCTGAAAACCAGGTTTCAGTATGTAGCAGTGAGTGTCTGTAAAGTGAGTGGAATATTTTTTATCGCAGATCTGAGACACGCTTAGCAGATTGAAATTCAGATGTTCACAGTAATTCACTCTGTCAAAGCTTAGCATCCCATTTGGCACAGATCATTCTCCTGTAATCCTGCCACCTTCTGAATCTCCACCGAATGCCACATTAGTCCTTTATGTACTTGAAATCATGAAGGAGGGAACGATCTCCAGTCATGTGTCGGGAGCATCCACTGTCTACATACCATAGGCTATCAGACTGTGTGGATGAACCTACATAAAAAAGAACTAATTAGAATAAGGAACCCAAGCCATGATGGTCTTGGGTATCCCGTTCCTATTCATGATAGTCACTCTAGTATTTTCCTTTGAATGGTGATTTAGATGAAGGTGATTTGGGATATTTTTGGTAATGAATTGGTCGAGTCATCTCATCTACATCTATTGATGATTCCAATGAATAATGAAATCGTTGGTCTCTATTTCTATGTAAAAATTTAGCCCGAGTTTCATTATCAAAAGTTGATTTTTGCTTCGGAAGGTGAAGTTGTTGTGTTTCATTGTAAGATGATTTCTTTGACCTTTCCTTAAATCCTTTGAGTTATTTCTGTCATATGTTGATCTAGAAATCCTAGATTGATTGTTATGAATATGATGTTTGACAGAATGCATCACAGTAGATGTTTTGAGATGGGCTTGTTTTGTGGAATTCTCACCCCTTCTGATTGAAGTAACAATCAGATGTATTGTGATTGTTTATGTCACAGATTGAACAATACTTGTTGAAATAGCAAGTTTTGGTAGTGTGATTGTTCATATCACAGATAGAACAATATTTATTAAAGAAGATTTATCTGTCTTGTGATTGAACGTGTCACAAGTATCACAATACATTTGTTTGTTTCTTGAATCAGATTTTTCTTTGATTGACTCAACTGATACTTTCTTTTGATGTGTCACTTTCTTTTCTTTAGGTGATGAGTCAGAATCAGCCCTTTTTGTAGATTGTTTCACAATGCTACACTTGTTCATTGTTGGGTGTTTCTGTTTCTTCAACCTACTTCTCACCTCTTTCTCAAAGTAGTTAACATGTTCTTTATTACAGATATCAAACCCAACTCCCTGCCTAAATTTGGATGACTGTGGGTCTGATGAAGTTTTGTGTGTTGAACTTAGTTTTACAGTTGGTTTCTTTTCAGTGAAACCTTTCTGATTTGCTTGAATTTGTGGAGATACAATCTCATTATCAGAACTACTCTTAATAGTGGTTTCACTGTTTTGACATATTCTTTTCCCTTGTAAAACAGATGGTATGAATTTTATAAAAGGTACAATTGCTTTTACAGGGCTTGATGGTTTCTTGACATCACTGTCTTGTCAGAACACTCTTTGATTTTGATTGGGTGTCCTAACTTGATTTTGTTCTCATTGGTTTCAAATAGACCTCAGGTTTGTTTTGAGGATTTGTCACTTGTTTAACTTTTGATTTAGGTTCCACATTTTAGGTTCAATTGATTCAGAGAGTGATACAGAGTCAGGCATGACAGTGTAATTGTCATTGTATGGTGGAGGACATGAATTGTACCCAATCCCTGACATGTCCTTTGGATCCTTTTGTGAATCCAGCATTTCTTGCAGCTTGACTGAAGACATTTGAAACTTTTCCAGTTTCACTTCATTCATAGATTGTTGAGCTTTAGCTTGAGCTAACTTTTCAGTAAGTAGCTCATTTTCAGCTGCAAAATTGTATTTCTCACCATGTAATTTTTCTATGTCAGAAATGAGAGATTTGATTTTGATTTCAAAACTTTTTAGTTCTCTCTTCATCATTTCTGACTTCATCTTTTCTTCTTTTATTTTATCTGCCAGTTTGTGTTTATGTTCTCTATATCTTGTAATTCATTTATGCATTCTCACTACAAAGGTTAGTTTTTACTTCAGTAGGCATTGCAGATGGTCCATCATTGATATGAGCATGAGAGCATGATTCTAAAATTGAGGCTTCACTTCCTCAGCATACACACTCTAGTCACATATCCCATCTTGTTTGATCACAAGGGCACTAGCAGAAGGCTGACTGCTTACATGGGCTTGATTTGTCAGCTGTGGTTGATTCTGGTATGTTTGTTGATAATGAGAATGATGGTACTACTGTTGATGGTTGGTTGGGTGATAGCTTGAATTGGGCTCTGAAAATGATTGACCAGGAGAGTTCCATGAATGGTTGGTTCTTTTAGGAGCATTGCACTCTCTTGAGAAATGGCCAGTCATTCCACAGTTCAAGCATTTTACCTTGGATTTGTCATATCCAAGCTTTGTGTTCTCATTCAGGCTTAATTTTCTTCCTTTTCTGAAGAATTTCTTAGCTCTCATGGCAATCATTGCCATTTGCCACTGTAGATCCATCTCCTCAACATCATCAGGATCTAATTCTTCTAAATCTTCTTGTATTAAATAGGTAGAAGTGAGTCTTCCCCGAAGATATGCTTCAAACTTGCAACAAAGGCATTGTAGGTTGCCTTTTGCTCTTCTGAATTTAAGTTCTTGGAGAGATTGTAGGTGCAGTGGAGACTTTTGAAGCTTGTGCTGAAGTTGAATGGTGATTGAATGATGGAGATGCAATGAACCCGGTATTGTTCATTTGATCTCTTGATGAGATGAAGTCATCTTCCTCTGTGATGAAAGCATTTTCAACAGAATGTCATTCTGAAGGGAATTTGTAGGCTTCAATCACACTTGGCCCACTCAGATTTCTGCTTCGTTCATCAAGTTCCAGAGCTTCAATCTTGGCTATCATAATCTCTAGAGTGGTACTCTCAAGATCAAGAGTATTTTTCAACATTGTGACATTTTGCTTCCAGCTTTCAGGCAGACTGTGAAGCATTTTCTTGTTGAGTTCTTTAATGTTGTATGACACTCCCATAATTTCCAAGTCATTGACCAACTGTACAAATCTGTGTTGTTGTTTTGATATGGAGTCTTCTTTGGTGTGATGGAAGGTTTCATACTGATTGACCAGCTTGTCTTTGTTATTTTAGCAACTTCACTGCTACCTTCACACATAATTTTGAGAGCATCCCAAACAGCTATAGCAGTTCCATATTTTTCCAATCTTTTCAGCACATCCATTTTGAGTGCTTGAGTCAAAATAGAGTATGCTTTAAGATCAATTTTGATTTTCTTATAATCATCTTCATCCAGAGTTAGGTCTTCAATTGGTATTCTAGTAATCTTGTACAATGCAGCTTGAGCTATTGATAAAGTAATAGGAATATGTGGACCCTTACATATTGAGATCCAAAAGTCAGGATCTACACCTGTGATATAATTTCTAAACCATATTCTCTATTGTTTAAACTCATATTTGTGTTTAAGCATGGGTGGTTTAGGTGTATGACCTAATTCAAAGTAACTGTTAGAATCCATGTTGATTTGTGTAAGTATATGTTTAGTTGATTTTAAGATTGATTATGTTTGATGAGTCCAACTTGCTCAAGCAGTTCTATTGAGGCTCAGAATGAGTGTTCCTGCTGTTTGACAGGAGTATTCTTGTTGTTTGCTAAGTAGAGATGATGATATCTACTACTAGCAACTTGATTATCAGATCAATCGAGTTCTATTCAGTCTGTGCGCAGATCTGAAAAAGAATCGAGAGCCAAAGCTCTGATACCAATTGACTGGGTTTTAGCAACAGTGATACTCTTACTGAGAATCGAATATGATAATCAAGTCAACGATTGAGTGGCGGAAACAAACAATCGAAGAACAATCAAGCAGAAAAAATTACTCATAAATTCTGTTTGTATTCATATATGATAGTTGACAAATTACAGAGAATAATTACAACAAAATCCTCTTTCTTTCAAGCGTCACTCAGTACGAGGTAAACTATTCTATTTATAGACAAGACAAGATGCCTTTACAAAATGATTAAACTACCCTTGACCTATTACATCAGAACTAGTCTAAGTCTGATCCGCATCTCTGCTTGTTCATCCGCATTGACAAATGCCGATGAGATAACCTTGATCCGCATTTCCACTTGATCATCAGCATTAGTAATTTGGTCATCTGCATTGGTTAATGCGGATGAACAAATACTTGTGTGGATTTGGTTGGTCATCCGCATTAGTCAATGCGAATGATCAAAGTCTTGTCCGCATATTCTTTGTTCTTCCGCATTAGTCAATGCGGAAGAGTGTCTTGTTCAGCATAAGTATTGTATCTTCCGCATTAGTCAATGCGGAAGAGTAAACACTTGTCCGCATCAGATTTTTGTCTTCCGCATTAAATAATGCAGAAGATAATACTTGTTATTTTCTTGTATTTCTTCATCTGCATTGCATCTTGAACTTGTGGGATTCTAGCTAAACAATCATCAGTGTCCATACTCCTAATTCTTGAATTGTAGGATTTCTTCTTGCATGGCACTCACCCATGACTCATCGTTTAAGGCTTCACTTACATATTATTATTTATTTTTTATTTTTGTTTTATATAATGACTATATCTAAGACTTTACTGTTCCTAACAATATTATGTCTGATATTCAAGCAATACTTATCAAATTTCACCACATGAGCTTAACAAAGTAAAAGGTTTGAAAAGGCTAAAGGTTAATTCAGGTTTAAACATATAACGAGGTTGGGACTCAAAGTGGCGACTAGAGGATCATTTTAGGGTAGGATAATACTACTAAAAAAGGCTAATAATACAAAGGTTCATCCTAATGCCTTAATCATATATGTGCAACAGTTTGGTTCTTGATCTTGAAACGTATCAATCATGCAAGTTCGGGAATAATTCCATCGTTCTGGTAAACACACATGAAAGGAAAATGAGCAATAACCTATTGATGTTCTAAGATCATGCATAGGCACAATCCTTACGAAAAAACGATGGTGGATAGGTTAAGAACGTAACAACATGCATAAAGAGTCCACTATCTAGCTAGTCACCCGGTTAAACTTCCCAATCAATTTTCAAATTGCTCCTTTTGTAGTAAGATAGCCATGACTAAGGACCTTTGCTTGTGCATAGGTTAAACATACTTTCATGATTTACATTTAAAAAATGTAAGCTTTCATGCATAAATAAGTCACTTTAGGGGCATTTTAAAAACTTTGGTGCAATCTTTCCCTCATCCATACACTTAAACCTTACATTGTTCTCAATGTACATTTTAAAATCTTTGAGTGAAACAAGGGTAGTATCAAACATGACATCCTTTTCCCAAATGAAGTTACAAGGCTAACTTTCCACACATGCATCATGTCTACCATACAGAATCCTAATTAAACACATTCCTTTAACATAACACTTAACACACCACCAAGTACAAAGCAACAAACAATTGTTCCTAATTTATCACACACCACCTACTAGTTAAAACATCATAAATAGTTCAACATAATTATTAAATGAGAAAAAGCACGTGGACCTTGTCGTAGGATCAGCGAGTGCATCAATAACCACCAGGCGCGAGGTCCTGGGTATGGTTGCCCAAAGATGCTCTTGAAGAATCCTTTTCTAAGATCTCCCATATCGAATGCATCTGCCTATTGAACTGATTTGAACTTATACTGTACCATCGGTCGATGGTGTAGTGGTTGGCAACCACACAGATGGTGTAGATTGTGGAAAAAATGGAGACTGTAGCGTCTGACTAAAGGGCATGAGATTCGGTGACTGCCAGTCTAAAGGAGGGGGTGTCACTGTATACAACAATCCATGCATAAATTCCTCTCGGTGGCGAAGTTCTTCATTGTACATGTAATCCTGATTCCGGTAGTACTCTTGAGAATACATCATATGTTGCATGTACAACCTATTTCCTTTGTTTGTCGATCAAACATCCTCTACTCTAGCTCCACCCACCTTGTAAATCCTACGGGATGAGCTTGCCCCACTGCAACTCTCATCTATGTTGATAAGGGTTATCATCATCTTCCACTTCTTCTCTGACTGGAGTCTGCTTATGCCTCCCTTCTTCCTGTAGAGGTCACCTTCTCGCATACCTAATATCCCATCAATCACCTCTAGATATCTCCCACTTTCCCTGTCAACTAACTTATTTCGCTCGTAGGACCATCCCGGTGGCAAATTGCTTATCTTGAAGGGTACATGTTATCTCTTTTTTGGTAGGTCGACTTAGTAACACATTTTCCTTTTTAAAGAATTTAACCAACAACCAATAATATGGAATGGATTTACTGTTAGACTTTACTCGAGATTCCCAAATACCCAAAGGATTAGATGTTGTGCTGATAAAGCAAGTTTTCCCATGCCTAATGTGTGGACTACCATTACTTCGTACAGTCACACTTTGGCTTATCTCCCAACCAAGGTAATACATTTTGATTTAGAAAAATCAACAACAATTAGGGAGGGGTTTCTGATTTTCCCGATCAAGTGACCATCTTGCAACATTCGTTCCTTCAGGAATAGGAAACATTTCATGGATCATGTTTCTCTATACCTCTTCTTTAGCTACCTTGCATGCTAGCATTGCATCAGAGGGATATGTATATGTTGTTCATCGGCTATCCTTGTGTCAATGTTTGCAATCTGATTTAAGTTATAGAATGACAGGCTTACTGTTTTATTCATTTACCTTCCCTATGAGTTGGGTGGTAGATGGCAGGGAATGTCCTGGGTCTTTCCTCATTGTTGACATCCACTCCAAGATAGCATTCACATAAATGTCTTCAACACCATCATTGTTAAATCTTAAGTGTTGTTCCCAACCCAATCATGTGAAACATTCAACTACCCCAAAACATTCGAAATCAGATCGATAAATTTTACGCTCGCATATCATGAGTTTGTCGGTTGATACTTGTCTTTTTTTCATATTCTTTAAATACATCTCTGCTTGAACATCTTCCCCCTTGAAGGATGAAAGATGTCGGTTCTTCCGCCAAATGGGGAGACCGTCATCCTCGTACTCTTCTTCGTCTGGGTCTACTTCTTCCATCGCCTCAGTGTCTAACTTTCATCAGACCCTACCTCGTCCATTGCTATATCTTCCTCTTCAGATTCTTCATTAGAAATTACCCTTGCTTTCTTTGATCAGGATGAGGATGCAACTTCTTTCCCCTTCTCCCTTCCTGCTTCAACCTTGGTTCGCACCATTGCTCCTACAATAACACAATTCATAATTAGCACCATATCATTAATCAACACATATGTTTTTACCATCCCACATGTCTTATGTTTGCTCTCAAATTGTAATGCGTTGATAGATGGTAACAAAGATATCCACTTCATGAACTCAGTCATAGCATAACTACATTTAATCTATGTAAGGAAAATCTTTAATTATCCTTATCCTCTTAGTCTAAATCAAACATATTCAACATACATTCTCAATGTGAGGCATCCACCCACACCTACAATTACATGAGTAAAACCTTACACTTTAAACCCTTGATTCCATCTAGCCATGTCATCATGTTTCATACAACAATAAGCAAAGAATAGAAGTGTGCCTTAGTTTTTTAGAGTGTGTAAGAAGATAAAGGTGAGAACTTGAATCAATTTCTCCAACACTATCAAAATGCTTCGTGACCTTTGTGTATTCAAATCGCACAAACCGTAGAAAATCTAAAGAAATTACTCCATGGTTTTGTAGCTCTCGAAAAACTAAACCAAACCCCTATAACATGCTTGATTGGATGAAGTGTGAAATGGAATTGATAGATTTTGAAATTAGGTTTTGGTGGGGTGGTGGAGAAGATGAAGAATAGTGAGAGAATGGGAGAAATGGATGCTGGTTTTGGAAGATATGGGTGAGAAAAATCGGAATAATGGGTGGTTGGGGTGATTACACGACTTTTATGATCACAATACTCGTTTAAATCCCTGCGTGCGACACAACCTAAGTTGCGTCCTATAGGACGTAACTTACGTCCTTTTGTAGATTTCTCGTTCTACCGTCTGTTTTGGACGTAAGACAGTTAGTCGGGACGTAAGTAACCATGAGGATGTAAGCTTACGTCCATTTGAATGTAAGCTACATCGTTTAGGCAAACTATTTTTCCATTTTTATTTTTATTTTTTATATTATTTTTTTTATTTTTATTTTTTATATTAATACAACGTTACCCCACTTCCTTGTGAAAAGGAAAGTCGCCCTTGACTTTAATTGATTCTAAGTATATCAGGAGGAGGTGCACACCTGTTATGCCACAATCTATTAAAAGAAAAACACTAAACTAATGAAGACTAAAATAAAGTAAAAAATAAATAAATAATAATAAATAAAATAAATACTGGACTTCGGGTTGCCTCCCGCAAGCGCTGAATTTTGTAAGTCCTTAGCCGGACTCTCATGAACCTCGTGCTGTTGACTCAGGTGTCAATGAAGTTAATAGTAACTTCACCGATCTTCTGAACGCGAGTTTAGATCTGTATCTTCCAGATATGGTTTCAGATGATGACCATTTACAATTTTTCTTAAATGATCATCAAAGTCCTCAATCTCGATATCACCGTAATTCCTAATGCGCTTAATCACATAAGGTCTGGTCCATTTACTTTTAAGCTTACCTAGATATAATTTCCACCATGAGTTAAATAGCCAAACTTTCTGTCCGACCTCAAATGTCCTTCGCTTCAATTTAGCATCATGAACGCTTTTCATCTGTGCTTTATAAGCACTAGCTGTCTCATATGCCTTATCCCTTAATTCCTTTAATTCAACCAAGCTTAGTTTCCGTTGTTTGCCTGCAATATGACAGTTAACATAACCTCTTTCACTGCCCATAAAGCACGATGAACCAACTCAATAGGTAGATGACATCCCTTTCGATAAACCAACCGGTAAGGAGTAGTACCAATAGGCGTTTTATATGCAGTACGATATGCCCACAATGCATTATTAAGTTTGGTGGACCAATCCTTGCGATCGGTTCGTACAGATTTTTGTAAAATTTCTTTAATTTGCTTATTTGATACTTCAACCTGCCCACTTGTTTGTGGATGATACGGTGACACAATCCGATTGTCTACACCATATTGTTTGAGAAACTTTTGAAAATTAAAGTTTTTGAAATGTGACCCCCATCACTTATGATCACATGGGGGATACCAAATCTTGAGAATATGTTGCTTTGAACAAATTTACAAACAACATATGGTCATTTGTTTTAGTGGCAATTGCTTCTACCCATTTAGCCACATAATTGGCTGCCACTAAATATATAAATTACCCAATGAAATTGGAAATGGGTCCATGAAGTCAATTCCTAGACAAACAAAGATGTCAACCACTAGAATTGGCTGCATGGGCATCTCATTTCTCTTTGAAATATTACCTTTCTTTTGGCTGTTTACACAATTCTTAGTAAATTCATAAGCATCTCGAAAGATAGTTGGCAAAAAACCCAGCAGATAAAACTTTATGTCCTGTTTTCTGGCCACTAAAGTGACCTCCACATGCAGATAAATGTACAAGACCCAACACATCTCTGATTTCAGAGTCCGGGATACACCGCGTAATAACCTGATCAGACCCCACCTTGAAGAGATTTGGGTCGTCCCAAATATATTGATTAACTTGTACCATAAACTTTTGTCATTTCCATTTCTGCCAATGTTTTGGAATATCACGTGTAGCATAATAAAACGATGTCAGCAAAACCAAGGCAACTCGGAAAATACAAATAAGTATTCATCTCGAAATGTCTCATTAATTTCCAAAGTGTTATCATGTCAGTGTGGACAATCTTGGATAAATGATTCGCAATCACGTTCTCACTACCCTTCTTGTCCTGAATCTCTAGGTTAAACTCTTGCAGCAATAAAATCCATTGATCAATTGGTTTTGCATTTTCTTCTCCACTAAATATCACACGACACTATGATCTGAGTAAATAATGACTTTGCTTCCCCAGATGTAAGACCAGAACTTATCAAGAGCATAGACAACTGCAAGTAATTCTTTCTCAGTAGTAGTATAATTCAATTGAGCGCTATCCAAAGTTTTTCTAGCATAATATTGCCACTGGTTTCTTATCTACCCCGTTGTCCAAAACAGCCCCAGTGCAAAGTCATTAGCATCATAAATTATTTCAAAAGGAACTGACCAGTCTGGTGCTTGCAATATTAGGGCTTCCACCAATTTATGTTTCAACATGGTAAATGCTTTAAGACACTCTTCATCAAACACAAATGACACGTCTTTCAAAAGCAAATTACAAAGTGGTTTTGCAATTATACTAAACCCTTTTATAAATCTCCTATAAAAACCAGCATGTCCTAAGAATGATCTAATACCCTTCACATTCATGGGTGCAGGTAGTGTTGAAATAACTTTAATTTTAACATGATCTACCTCAATCGCACGTTGTGATACCACATGACCCAACACGATCCCTTATTTCACCATAAAATGGCTTTTCTCCGAACTTAAAAACCAGATTTGTTTCAACGCGTCTTTTTAAAATTTTAGTTAATTGAATTAAAAAACTTTCAAAAGATGGAACAAAAATTGAAAAATCATCAAAAATAATTTCAAAGCCTCCCCAATCATATCTGGAAAGTTACTCTCATCATGCACCTTTGAAAGGAGGCTGGGGCATTACAAAGTCCAAATGCATTCGCCTAAATGAGAATGTACCATATGGAAAAGTAAAGGTCGTATTTTGTTGATCATCCGTGGTGAATTGCAATCTGATATATCCTAATTTCATCTAAAAAAACAATAAAACTTCTGACTTGATATTTTCTCAATGATTTTGTCAATGAAAGGAAGTGGAAAATGGTCTTTAGAGGTAGTAACATTCAACTTCGTGTAATCAATGCACACTCGCCACCCGGTAACAGGTCGGGTAGCTACGTGTTCACCATCCTCACCTCTCACAATCTGAATGCCTGATTTCTTATGCACCGTTTGTGTGGGACTTACCCATGTACTATCAGAGATTGGATATACAATTCCAACATCCAACCATTTGAGAACTTCCTTCTTCACCACTTCTCTGGGTGTCTGTCACTGGTTTTGCCTCTCCATCAGTGATGATCTTATGCATTATAATAGATGGACTTATACCCTTGAGATCCGCAATTGTCCATCCAATGGCGCCTTTATGCTCCTTCAGAATTTTAGTAACAATGCTTCTTGATCTTCTTCCAAATCTGTTGCAATGATGACCGGAAGTGTTTCATTCCCCCAAAAATACATACTTTAAGTGAGTCAGGAACTCTTTTAGTTCCACCTTTGGTGGAATTACCAATGGTGGTATCAACTGAGAATCGATGTGCTCCGGTAAAGGTTCCACTTAATGTGTCCATGGTGGTCTTCCTTCGTGCATACCTAACACTTCAACTTTCTTTTCTTCTTTGCTCAAGTCATGTGCATGCTTGAAATCCGAACTGTCACACAAAACACACGTCTCCTTGATGTTTTCCTTATTTTTATAAGGATTACACCTGTCCATAATGTCCGCCATAAATCATTCATTATTAACAGAGAAGTTAGTCACTTTGTCATACACATTAACATTTAATTTGCGATTACAAAAAGTCATGTCAACGGTTCCATTTCGACAATTGATTTGTCCATTAGTAGTTGTTAAAAATGGTCTACAAAGTATGACATTAGATTGTTTGGTTTGGTCAATGGAAGGATAACGAGGAACTAAGAAATCAGTTGGATAGTAAAAATCATCCACCTTAACAATGACATCTATTACTATTCCACGAGGGAGTTTTAATGTAATATCAACCAACACAACTGTGGTATTGGCTTTCTGTAAAGGACCAAAATCATATTGGTCAATAAACTCTGAGGTAGAATACTAACACTAGCTCCAAGATCAAGTAGCGCCCATGCAACTTTAAATTCACTGACTTGTATACGGATGATGGGCGCTCCTGGATCTCTAAGCTTAGGTGGAAAAGCACTTGACAAGATAGCACTCACATTGGCCGGGACATCAAGCTTCTTAGGAAACTTTGGGGTTCGTTTTTGAGTGCACATATTTTTCAGATATTAGCATAAGCAGGAGGAACTTGTTTTATGCATCCAAAAGAGGTAAATTAACTTTAACTTGTTTAAAAGCCTCCCACATTACTTCTTGTTGTGGGCCTCTTTTGTTTATCACTTTCTTTTGTCAGTTAATTCTGAAGGATAAGGAATGGTATTATCCTCCATACCTTATTCTTATCTTTTTGTTCATTCTATTTTAAAATTGGGTTTACTTATCTTGAGAAGCTACCTTTTTTGGTGATTTTTGTAAAACAAGTTCATGTTCATTTTCACTATCGCTATCAACATCCCCACTACCCCCTTTTCAAATGGTGGTGGAGGGACAACTTTGTTGTCATAAATTTTACCACTACGAAGAGTACTTACATGGTTGATTTGCGCATTCCTAACATTTTTAGTGGTAGCTCGTTGATATTGAGGATTGATTGTGGTATCACTTGGTAACTTTCCAGGGTTTCGCTTAATTTTAGCTACATCTTCAGCTAATTGTCCCACTTGTTTGTTTAAGGCATCATAAGCTTTTTATCTGATTTCATTCTCTCTCTTATTCTCTTGCATATTTTCCTTCATCATGTTCATTAAAGCATCTAACTTTGCATTTGTAGAGTTTTCATTACCAACTTGTCCGATGGAGGATTTCCTTGATAACTTCATGATGAACTCCGTTGTTGACCTCCATGATTGTAGCTCCCTTGATTGTTTCCTTGAGAATATGAAGTTCTTTGATAACTACTTGGATTGTAATTACCTTGTGTTTGATTTTGATATGTTTGACCGCCTTAATTATTGCCTTGAACATTAGGGTTCATCTGGTTTGAAGCATTACCATATTTGAAATTAGTATGATTCCTCAATCCAGGATGATAAGTAGTAGAACTTATATCGTATTGCTTCCTGTCTCGGTAAACTTGATTGACTTCCTCACTCCTCCTATTACCATCGGACAAGACTCACCATTATGACCCAGTTCACCATATTCTTCGCATACATCATAGCCCAAATTGCAACCTCATACACACATGTTCTTCCTAGCTTTACCAATGTTTCTCCAAATATGCAATTTTCTCTTTGGTTTCCTAATCAATTATGGTTGATCTTTTGAATTGGATTTGGATCATCGACCAGCAGCAACTTGTGCTTTGGAGTTCCTACAAATCCCTCTAGAAATTCCCAATCTGCATCTTCATGATTAGAAGGGAATGTGCCATTGCTTGTAGAATATAAATACTTTCCCTCCTCATTGGTTAATCCATCCGAAAAAGCCTTTATCAATTCCCAACGTTCAATTCCATGATATGGGCACATACGAATCAGTTCCTTAAACCTTGTGAATGATTCATGAAAATGTTCTCCTGCTTGTTGTTGAAAGGATCGAATAACATCTCTCGCATCACTAGTTTTACCCATAGAATAGTATTCATCCCAAAGGTTTGTGCATGCCATGTGTGGATACTACTGTAGGGTAAGGTGAGAAAACCATTTCTTAGCTCTATCCTTCAAGGTGAATTGGAACAGTCGCAATCTCACCTCATCTTATTCCACCAATAGTACTACATATGGCATCAAATTCAGCAAGATGCACACATGGTTCTTCTGTTCCAGTGCCTCTAAATGCAAGAAGAATGGTAAGATAATGAGGGCGTACATCAAAAGCTCTTCCTCTACGATTTGGAGGTGCAATAGGATTTGGATTTTCAGAAATAGCAAGTCTGAAATGGCTATCCACACCTCGTACTTGAGCTCTTTGAGGCCTTCTTTGTTGATTTGCATTATTGTTAACTCTACACCGTTGTTGATTGATAGGTGGTGCATTCCACCATGTTGATCATTCCCCCAATTGTTATTTCCATTCTCTCCATCACCGTCTCCAAAATTTCCATCCCAAGCATCATAATTTGCACCATTATAGGGTTCTTCATTGTTATTCCACTCATCTTCATAATCTTCATAACCCATATGAACACTATGCATGCTCACATGATCAAACTCATCACCTTGATTGAGGTTGTTTTGATTAATATTGTTGTTGGGTGGTGGTTGATTCAGGTTATTATTGCGGTTGTTATTTGGTGGTGGAGGTGGATTTTGGTTTTGATTTTGGTTATTAGGAGGAGGGTTTGGATTTTAAGGTGGTTGGTTATTTGGGTTTTACATTTGGATTGAATGAGATGAACTGTCAGCTGCTTGATCAATAGCTTGTGAAATTGATGTAACTGCTAACCCTGATCGATGTAGAACACAATTGTACCTTGTTGATTTCTCTATCTCTAGATCGAATACTAATGGCGAGTTCCTACCCGAATAAGAGTATGATGTAATGTGTCACCTACACACTGAAAAACACCAAGTGTAACAAGGAATAAAGAAATAAAGCACAAACGAATAACAAAAACTAAAAACAAATCAATAGCAAAACACCAAGCGCAGCGATTCCTTGGCAATGGCGCAAAAACTTGATCGATGTTGAATTATCAATCAAATAAGTTGTAAAATGTGTGTTCCTAGTCACCTTAACTAGTTAGGGTAAGTAGGCTTGTCGAACCTCGTGGAATTAGTGGTCGGTGTGTCGTACTTTGATTTGTAAGAAAATAGATTAACTAATGAATTGTCAAACTATTGCCTCTTCACTGTGAAAAGTGAATCTTAGTATGATTAACAACTTAACTAAGAAAACAAAATTTCAATTAATGAAATGATTAGAAAATGATAATGAAAAAGGGTAATCCACCCCGAGATTCAGGTTCGGTTCTCGGTAGTCACCTAGTCAACTTGGTGGGAAATCCTTAACAGGGATTCTATACATGTAATGATTAAGTGGAAGAGATAACCAAGACTTAACAGGTCTTAGTTACACCATTTCAATTGAATTAACAACCAAACCTTGCAGTCATACAACTCGCGATAATTATATGATATCCAAATCAAGATTTACTAAAACAATTGTTTAAACAATCAAGACACAAGTTAAACTCAATAAACAAGTTAATGGGCTCTAAAGTTTAATCCCAAAACAATTTGACCATAAACAAAAACCTAAAAACATGAAACCTCTCACCGAGGTAAATCACAAAAAGCATAGCCTTGCATCTTCATGAATTCGGCAACCAGATCGGATTGGAACATGATTTGATGGATTCGAATGAGTTGTAGAAGTAGAATTGACCTCAAGAATTGTCCAAGTTCGTCCCTTCTTGCTCCCAATGCAAATTAGGATTTTTAAAATTATTAATCCCATTTTAATATAGTCAAAACCCGGAAAAATTTAGTAAACCTAGCAATACGACATAAGCTACGTCCAAAAGGACGTAACTTACGTCCTTTCTTGGATCATACGTCCTAGCCTTCTGTCCTACGTCCTCATTAACTTGTCTTTGGGTACCGACGTAAGCTATGTCCAAAAGGACGTAACTTACGTCCTCTCTTGGACAAATATTCTATTTTTTATTTTTTCTTTCATACTATGCACCTGCAATTCATAATCGTCCAATGTGATTGCATTCTATGGTAATTATACAGCAAAAGCAAGTTTTTAACTAATGAAAACACACATACGTCATGAACGGATCATCGCACGTGATCACACATCATACGTACATCACGGTAATAATTATATCTTCTTCATCGTTCGTTTTGTACATTTCGCACGTTTCGCACCTTTCGTACTTATCGCACTTTTCGTACATTTATTATCTTTTCACTTCTATCTAGGTCTTGTAGTATGCTTAACCCCCCTCTTGAGCACAAAGCCATATCATCTAGGGTGAAGCAACAAGGACCCCATATCGCACATATCGCACGTATAGAGTATTCACTAAGACTGACTCCCCTGTGTGTTGGAACACTTATGGGTTAGCCATAATCACACGATGCATAACACACAGTAATTACCAAATAGCACATATTGGAGCAGTCACCAAGACTAACTCCTACCATGTTTATGAACCCTTATGAGTTAACCGAATTCGCACACTGTAAACACACAGTTGAGCTAACAACTCTCAATGAGGTCTGAACCTCCTTTCGTTTGCTTGCAAGGCTTTCATTCATTCATTCATTATGTTCCACTTTCATTATCTTAAATCTTTCACTTCGTTAAGATAATACTTTGCGTTCATTATCATAATCACACCACGTAAGTCACATCATAATACTTAGTAAGGAAATAAGAAAACATATCATACATAAGCATAACATCATCACAAATCATCATACATAACATATACCATCACACATCATCATAAACATCATGATCATACATTCACAAACATATACATATGCACACAAGCATAATCATCATAAACATAACTGATACTCCACGGGACAACGGGGGCTCGGGGGTGGCAACCCTTGACAGCGGGGTCTTAGGGGCAGCAGCCGCTTGTGGGGTCCAAGGGGCAACGCCCCTAGCTAGGGTCACGCTTTAAAAACCTCTTAAAATCTTGGTCATCTAAAACGATATTCCTG
Organism: Flaveria trinervia; assembly: GCA_025506515.1. Classification (NCBI taxonomy): domain Eukaryota; kingdom Viridiplantae; phylum Streptophyta; class Magnoliopsida; order Asterales; family Asteraceae; genus Flaveria; species Flaveria trinervia. The sequence continues at coordinate 57,507,191 of CM046442.1, forward strand.
TTAAAACCTCTTAAAATGTTGGTCATCTAAAACGTACATTTAGTATGTGTTTCCCACCCCAAACAAGTTTAAAACCATTAAAATAGGGGATCTAGAACTCACTTGGACTCGATGAGTAGCTTCTCAATCAAGCTTTCAAAGCAAGGGTTGCACTACACAACCTGCAGATAAGTTACCATTCAAAGGAGTTAATTTTTGCCTAATTTCGCTGCTAATTTTGTTGCAAGATCAGCAGTTTCGCTAGCAGTTTTGCCGCCACCTTCGATGGTAGTTTTGCTGGCAATTTCGCTGGCATCTTCGCTGCCATTTTCGCCCAACTATCATTCGATAACCATGTCTGGGAAGCTATAGTTTCGTAGGAAGATCCATAGTTTCGCTACACAACTACATAATTTCTCTAGATGAACCCTTAATTTCGTGGAACAGGGGAAAATTACAAACCAACCCATTTTTGACCCAAAACTTCAATATTTTACATCCATAACCTTGATTTATCACCCAATAAGCTATATTTAAGCTTTTTACATGTTTTCTTAGACAAAAACATGAGTTTTGGGCGAACTTTGCCACTTTTAAAAACCCCAAGCCCTAGAATCCAGGTTTACATCAAAAGGAATGATTAAAAGATGTTTCTTACCTGGATTCTTAGTGTTTTCTTGTTGTTTGGATGCCCACAAACACCAATCTTCAATCACGTGATCAACCATGCCTTAAATATTCAATTCTCTCCACTTTCTCTCTCAATACTCTCTCTCTACAATTCGGGTGTTGAGTTGCAAATGAGAGTTGCTCAAGCTGATCCGTTATATATATACTGGGCGTTCTCGGGACCTTTAACTCGCCGAACACATAACCTGAAAAGTTAACTCGGTGTATAACCCATATCCATCTTATTTACATTAAATAATCTCGTCTAAGCCTATTATTATTATTGGCTCATGTAGACTTTATTTGGGGCATTACATTTATGTAACTAGTAACAGAGATGAACATCTTGGAGTTGAAATACACTAATGAGGAATTGAATAAAATGATGCTACATACTTTGCTTGAAAGTTGGAAGCAAATTGTGTCATGTTCAAAAACACCATAGACCTAAAAGCAACAGGTTTAGATACCTTAGTAACTAAGGTGGAGGCTATTGAAATTGATGAAAAATCAAGAAACAATAGTGTGAGAACACATGTCACACCTTATCACTTTAAAGAAACAAAAAGTGCTGGAAGTGCATTTATTTCTAACAATGATAGTGACAACTCTTGTACTTTGAGTGAAGATGAAGAAGAAATGAGCTTTTATGCATCAAAAACCTTCTAAGAAATCTTCTAAAAGTAAATCAGGAAAGGAAAAAGGAAGAACTGATGATAGAAGAGATGTGTGTACATCATCGGCAAAGACTTTTTCAAACAACAACCAAGTAGAGCCCATCACTGTGATTCTGGAGTCTGAAGAACAAAATGCATCCTTTGCAACTTTTAGTTCAAGTTTTTAAGCTTACTTGGGAAGCACTTTATCATCTGCCAACATTTGTCAGCAAGACTTGGAAGAACTACATTCAAATGTAGTAGAGGACATGGATCTTCAATGGCAAATGGCTATGATTGCTTATAGAGCCAAACAGTACTTGAGAAGAAATAAAAAATTGGTTGCATCATGTAAAACAACAAAGATTGGTGTGATAAGTCAAAGGTAAGATGTTTCAAATGCAATCTCTATGGACATTTCTCTAGAGAATGTAATCACCAATCAAATCCTGACTTAAGACAACATCAAAAACATCAACAACATCAGTCTCATCAACATCAACTTATCAACAATCTATATCTCAAAGATCTTTCTGACAACCACAACTATTCAACTGATCCCCACCAGCCAAAACTGCATCAACAGGACCAAGTAATTCTAAAGAATCTAGACTGATCATACTTCAAGATGGAACCTGTGACTAGAGCATATATGAGAAGGAAGTCTTGGATAAGAATCAAGCTCTAATGCCCCCCATGGAGAATGAAGTTCCACCCATGGCTAGAGAGGTAAAAGATAGATTATGTTCATCAGCATGTGTTGAGGAAGTTGAAAGATATAGAGTCCATGCTCAATAACTGTGTAGATACATGTGTACCTAGTTTAGGAGCTTAATGTAAAATTTCTTTCATGTCTTACATATATGTAACTGAATGGGTATTAATGAAATACAATGTGCGGTTGATGCATATAATCTTTAATATTTCATTGATTATTGTGTGATAACGCATATTGAACTATCTATATAAGTTTGTGGTTGTTTACAAAAATCTTAGTCAATAATGATTGAGAAACATGTTCAAACTTAATCGTGTGAAGTTCTCATGCGAATGGACCATGCTAATGACCATACGCATGAATACTTCATGCTAATGGACTAGTCGCACGAACTGAACCAGGTTACTAGATCTGTCGCACGATTGAGACATAAGATGACTCAGTCACACAACTGAACCTTCAGTCGTGCGGATGGATCAATCGCATGCTTCAGTCACACGACTCAACCATGCTAATGATTTAGTCTTATGAATGGAAAATCCTAACCTATAAATACCACCTAATTCATGGAAAAACTTAACAATTCGAATACCTATGCACATAATCGTACCCTAGCCGTCCAGAGACTCAAGAAAACATGCTCCAACTTCATAGATCACAGTTGATCGTGTTCTAATCATTCATAATGTTTCATTAATCATTAGATTGATCTTAACTTTGTTCTCCCTGATTGGATCGCCAATCAAATAGGATTCCGCACTATTTGAGTTGGTATACGCGCAGAATCAGTTAGTACTCCGTACCTAAACGGTCCTAACAAGTGGTATCAGAGCTTTGGCTCTTGATTTTTCATGTGATTCAATTGTTTTCGATGTAAATCTCATGTTTTTCATTCAAAAACACCATCTTTTTTAGTAATATAGTGTTTTCAGTGTCTCCAGATCAAGAAGTTCAGGTTTTTAGGCTTACGGCAGATTAGGTTTGAGAAAAATCGTATTTTGGCGTCAAAGTACCAAAAATCTTCGAATTATAAAATCCAACAGCCTCAGTCACACGATTGGCTCAATGGCACGACTAAACTCTATCACACCTCCCATACGCACGATTGAACTCAGTCGCCCATCCATTCGTACGACTGAACACCCCATTCGCATTGTTCATCCGCACTTTCTTAATCACACGATTGACTACGCATTGATTCAATCACACGATTGATTCATCCGTATTAGTCCATCCACACGATTGACCCAATCGCACGTCTCCAGTCACACCATTGAAATAGTTTCCTTCAAACTTTCAAAGTATAAAGAAATGGAAGATCAGTACTTGGCATTTACTGCAGGTAGGGACTCGCGTATCCAAAACCTGTTGCTTCTGGAAAATGAGATTGGGAATCACAACAAGCCACCTAAGCTTATCACGTTAGAGGATTACCCACAATGGAAGCAAAGATTTGAAATTTACCTAAATGGTGTTGATCCCAATCTGTGGGAATCAATCGAGACTGGTTATAGTATGTCGGTAGGTCCTGATGGCGTCAAACTTACTCTAGGCGGCATGACTGATAGCAGAAGGTGAAGTATAATGCTGAGAAAAAGGTGTATGCTTGTTGACTCAGTCAATTCCTAAGGATATATTCCACCAATTTTCTGAGAATAAACAGGCAAAGAAATTATAAGAGGCTCTGGAAAAATGATACGACGGGAATGCATTGTTAAAAGCTCTAAGGCTAAAGCTTTGAAGAAGGAGTTAGATAATTTCTCATCGATGGGTAAGGAGAGCTTGGATGATGTCATAGACCGATTCTACCATTTAATGAGTGAGTTGCATACTCATGGGTTACAATGTCAATGGAAGATAAGGTATCAAGCTTTGCCGATGGTCTGCCAGAGAAGTGGGACTCGTTGTGTCTAATTTGAGACAGAACAATTTACTGGGTAAATTAGACATAAATGACTTCATCCAGAAACTGAGGGAGGAGGAACTGAGGATGAAGTACAGGTCTTAGAAAGGATCTTATGATCAGTACCCATCACTGTATAATTCAACTTCCACCTCAAAAAGCTCAGGAGCACCACTTCAAATTGCATTCGTGTCAAGTTCAGCAGCTCCTCCGCTAACCTCTACTTCAGGGTCAGAAATGTCAGGATCATCTAGCACCCAATATATAGTACCTGAATTAAACGCTATGAAGTTGAAGACCGAGAATCTCGCGAATATCACTGTGGAGGTTGCAAAGGAGCATATGGTCCTCTTAGTTGCAGTTGTTCATTCTTATGATGGTCTTGTTGCAAGAAAGATCGGAAATTGCCACCTGGCTGATGAGGATTATGAGCAGGTGGACGAGAATGAATTGGAAAGAATGGACATTATATGGGCGTTGGCAAGTGCTGTTCATAGAGCCAAGAAGTTTGTTAAGAAGACTGGACAGAACTTGATAGCTACAAAGGATACAACTTTTGGTTTCGACAAAACCAAAGTTACCTATTTCAATTGTGGAGAAAAGTGCACTTCAAACGTGAATGTGTGAAGCCCAAGAAGACAGGTAACGGTAATCCTTTCTCATCATTCAACCGTAAAGACAAACCCACAAGTAATGCTGCATCATCAAGCAAAGATCCTAAAGCTTTGACTGCACAAGATGACGAAGGTCAAGATTGGACCTTTCGTTTTGTATCCTCGGGTGAGTCCAACATTGCAAATGTTGAAGTTTTAGATGATGACACTTCAAGCGAAGGTGATATAGCAGTTGAACTAGTAATGTAAGATCATGAAGATACTGCTACTGTGGTCACTCACCTGAATGAAAAAGGTCCCAAAACAACCAGTTCAGAATCACCAACACCCGACCGGTCAAACTCTGCGATGATTGCTAATTCAACCGAACTTTTGATAATCAAGCTTGTACTGAATGTAATAAATTTAAAGACATCATATATTCAAATTTTTCTAGGTTATTAGATCACAGTGATAGCTTAGTAAAGACTTGCAAGTGTGCACAGAGGCTAACCGGATTTTAAAACAAAATGAGCACAGTTATAAAGAGAAAATAAAGCTTTTAAACAAACAACTAAGGGAAACCGAAGTTGTTACTTTTAACCAAGAAAATGACATAAAGTTCTATTTAAACTCCCTAGAAATAACTAAGAAAGTAAAAGTAGTTTTGGAAGTCAAAGTAAACTCATTAAAACAAAAAATACACAGTTGGACAAGTTCTTCTCATATCGTACAACACTTAGTGAGAGAACGAAACAATGGGGAGGGGTTGGGATACAAAGTGGTTCCACCACCACATGAGACAATGTTACATGCTAAATGTAGACCAGTAAATAACAACCTTGTCAAGGATCATGTGGTGTCCACTCCTCTAGTTAGTGATCCAGATTCCACGAGTAAATCAAAGGAATCTACCACTAAACAGAAGGAGGCCACCTTAAAATCTAAAGGTAAGATTCCTATCATTAATTTGGATGAAAAATTTGAAAAGGTTAAAGTAAAATCAGGTTCTAATATGTCTAAATTTGAACACAAAAGACCAAATAAGTTAACTAACCACGTGCACCATGTCTTAGTCCAAATAAACAAAAGGGTAAAGATGTTCAAAATATTCAAACAATGAATTTTATTAAAGAAGCTAAAACATCTAAACAAGAGGTGTTAAAAGCCAAACAGACTAGAGTTACAAATGTGTCATACACTTCCCCACAGCAACAGTTCCACCAACGTATAGAAAGTAGATCATGCTATAACTGTGGAAAGTATGGACACATCGCTTCTCATTGTCCTTACTATCAGACACCAAGGAAGAAAGTTGAACTTCATGACACTAAACCACGTTCTTCGAAATAGAGCTCTATTACCTCACCAAAAAGGATTTCTGAACATAAAGTTCAAACTGTAAGCTAGTCGTCTGTTTATCACAAACAGGCCTTACACAAAACTGGCTTATGGAAGGAAAAATCAAGTATCGTGTCTAATAACGAGAACAAGAAGAAAATAGATCTACCCTCACCCTCAAATGGACAGTGGGTAGAATTTGTGATGTGTGATGCCTCTGGGTCACCCAAGCCAGTTAAGGCTTGGGTCCCTAACCTAAACTAATCATTTCCTTCAAATGTGCAGGGGGTCCGCTATAGTGCTTCTACAAATACTTGGATTGTTGATAGCAGAGCATCAAGACACATGACTGGGAACATGTCTCTCCTTTCAAACATCAAACAAATTAAAGGAGGACACATTTTGTTTGCTGGAAATAAAGGAGGATACATCACAGCTCAAGGGGAAGTGGGAAACCAGAAAGTGAAGTTTGATAAAGGTAAACTATGTTCAACAACATCAAAATAACTTACAGTCTGGATCCCAAATCTATGACAAATGCTTTAAGGTAGTCTTTGACAACAAGAAGTGCTATGTGTTGAAGAAGGATTATGTAATCCCGGAGGACCAAGTCTTGATGTCAGCTTCAAGATATAATGATTTATATGTCTTTGATCTATCAAAGGCCTCCACAACTGATCATCAAGTACAATGTTTCTTGTCAAAGGCAATAGAGAAAGACTCCATCTCCTAGCATAGGAGAATGGGAGACATAAATCCCTGGAAGATGAATCACTTGATCCAAAATGATCTAGTGCGTGGAGTGAACATTAAGAACTTCCAACTAAAGGATTTCCGTGTCGCTTGTAACAAAGGAAAATAGACCAAGAAGGCTAATAAGGCTAGGAAAGTTAATTCCATTGAGTTGGCTCGTGAGCTTCTACAGATGGATTTGTTTGGCCCAGTCAGTATGAGGAGCATCGTTGGCGACTTGTACTACTATGTAGTTACGAATGATTACTCAAGATTCTCTTGGGTGATGTTTCTGAAATCCAAATCAGAGACATTTGAATCATTCAAAGAGCTGGTAACTACACTGGAGTCACTCTATAAGCTGAAGGTACAACAAGTTCGTCAGACAACGATACAGAGTTCAAGAACCAAGGAGGCATTCTGCAATGAAAAAGGAATTGTACACCAGTTTACATCTTCCTACACTCCTCAAATGAACGGAGTTGCTGAGGGAAAGAATCACAGCTTGATAGAGATAGCCCAGACGATGCTAGCAGACTCGAAACTGCCCATTCAATTCTGGAAAGAGGCAGTGGCCAATGCATGTGACACTCTAAATCAAGTGTTCGTGGTCAAGCATCATGGTAAAACGTGTTACGAGTTACTGCAATGATGTAACCTAATTTAGAGTACCTCGAACCGTTTGGAGCACCATGTACTCTTCTGAAGAAAACTCAGTGAGGGAAGTTCAGCAAGAAGGCTGATAAAGGAATCTTTCTTGGATACAGCATACCAGATATGAGAGTTTACAACAACTCAACATGTCAAGTAGAAGTGTGGTGCAATGTCGACGTTCAGAGATACACCACCCCCTGCTGGCAAAGGACCCACATTCTTCTTTGATCATGATGGATTCTTTAAGTCCTTCAACATCCTTCTCTTCCCTCCTGAAGATGATTTAGCAACCAAAATGATGTATGATGTCTTAAACACACCGTCACAAGACTCAACAACATTACGTTCACAAGGTGAGTCTTCCAGTCCTTCAAGGGGAGCACTGGAAGTAAGTGACTCTTCTTCTGATGATGAAGATGTGCAGAACGATCAAGTGGATCAGGAGGAATAGGTTCCTACTACTACAAGTACACAAGCATCTGATGTTGATGCCTCTGACACTTCGGACCTCACACTCGCACTGCCTCAAATACCGAACCTGGTGTTCATAATCTTGATAATGAGGTAGTGGTTCCCACCACTCCTGGATCGTGCTTAAATGTTTATCATCCTCTAGAAAATGCCATTGGGGATGTAAGATCAAGAGTTCAGACAAGAAATCAGCTATACTCAGCTGATTATGCTTCAGTGATGGAAAAGGGGTATCTTCATGATGGTGCGTATCAATGTGTTGTGTCTTAATTTGAGCCAAAATATGTCAGTGAAGCCCTAAACGACGAGGCATGGGTGAGTGCCATGCAAGAAGAAATTCTTCAATTCAAGAAGTTAGGTGTATGGACACCAGTGGATAGACCTAAAGGCGCTAAGGTCATTGGCACCAAATGGGTCTTGAAATGCAAGAAAGATGACCAAGGGGTCATAATCAGAAACAAGACTCGACTTGTAGTTCAAGGATTTTGACAAGTTGAGGGGATTGATTACAATGAAGTCTTTGCACCTGTGGCGGGAATGGAAGTAATACGTATCTTCCTAGCCTATGCGTCTTACATGAAGATTAAAGTATATCAATTGGATGTAAAGAGTGCATTTCTTCATGGTGAAATCTGGGAGACAGTTTATGTTTGTCAACCTGAAGGATTTGAGGATCCATATCATCGAGACAGAATTTACAAACTAGACAAGGCTCTCTACGGGCTCCATCAAGCCCCCAAAGCATGGTACGAAAAGCTCTCGACTCATCTTGTGTAACACGAATTTCGCAAAGGAGTGATTGACTTTACACTATTCATCAAAGAAAAGGATGGTGACTTACTGCTTGTTCAAATTTATGTTGATGACATAATCTTCGGTTCCAAAAACAAAGAACTATGTAAAGAATTTGAAGCAGTAATGAAAGCTGAGTTTAAGATGAGTGCCATGGGAGAGATGAAGTTCTTTCTCGGGTTACAGGTGGATCAGACACCAAACGGCATATTTGTATATCGGACCAAGTATGCAGGTGATATTCTAAGTCAGTTCGATATGGAGAATGCTTCTGCAGCTCGGACTCCACTTGCTACAAACCATGATGTAGCACCCGACGAAAATGGTGATCTGGTGGATGCCACTATGTACTGAGGAATGATCGAATCCCTCATGTACCTTACTGCCTCAAGACCTGATATCATGTACGCGATGTGTCTCTGCTCTAGATATCAGGCAAAACCGAAAGTCAACTATCTCATAGGCGTCAAAAGGATATTTCGTTATCTGAAGGGTACACCAACACTTAGGTTGTGGTATCCTCATGACGATGACTTTGAGCTTACAGCGTACAGTGACTCAGATTATGGCGGCTAGAAAATGAACTATTAATCAACTTCATCAAGATGTCAATTCTTTAGGAGACGATTAGTCACATGGCAGTGTAAGAAGCAGACATCAGTTGCTCTGTCAACTTGTGAAATTGAATACATTGTTGCTGCAAGCCGTTGTTCACAAATCATCTGGATTCAACAGCAAATGCGGGACTACGGTTTGAAATTCTCTAACACTCCTATATTTGTTGATAATTTTGCTGCTATAACTCTAACTAAAAAATCCGGTCCAACATCCTAAGACCAAACACATCGGCATTAAATATCATGTTATACGTGATTGTTTTGAAAAGAATTTAATCGATGTTGTTAAAATTAATATGGACTTTCAACGCGCTGACCTCTACACAAAAGCTTTTGATAAACCAGGATTTTTATATCTGTTAGAGATCAACGGCGTTAAAAAAAAAGTGAAGTGATACCAAATGATGACAGTACTTAGTCCGACAAGTAGACTTAATTTTTATTTTCTATTTGATTTTCTTTTCTTTTACTTTATTTTATTTCATTTCTTCGCTTATTAAAATTCTAAACGCAAAGACATTTTTGGTTTTAGAATTTTAGAGGGAGAATAGGTTAAATTAGTATTAAATTAGTTGTTTTAATTTTAGTACTCAAAAAATAATAAAAAAATAAAAATGAGAGAGGAGGACAGTCTAGCTAATAGAAATGAGATAGTATCTGTGATACTGATTTAGTGTTTATGGACAGTCTAGATTCAGTGTACACAGGAACAAAGAGTTTGGGACTTTAAAAGAATGTAATTGATTAAGATGCAAAATTCAAGTATAAGTCTGAGAAATCTAAGCAACATAAAAGGAAAAATGATAGTAAAACTAGCTGCTACTAAGGTAACACGGAGAAAGTAGACCTAGAGGTTGCTAGATCATTAGATGATGTGTCGGTAGATTCAACACAATAGATAAGTAGACCTCGTTGGTGATTTCATGTTCAAACTGAGTTGTTCAACAAGCTGTGGGTTATCATCTTATCTCTGGTTAACACAATCAACAAAGTTCCAATAAGGAGTGACGAGCAAAATAAACGCCACAAATGTGTTTGGATGACCATAAAATGAGCAAAGCACATGAAAAATGCAAAAAACAATCAAGCTAATAACCTATGTTGTTGGTGCGATCTATGCAAAAAGAATATCATTGCTTAAACAAGAAGATAGGTTGTGTGCCCCTCTGCTATGCGGTGGCACTGACCTGAGGATAAGCAAACCTAAATATTCTAGAATTCATTGTTGTTTGCACCTCTCTACTGTGCGGTGGCACTGACCTAAGGCTTAGCATCTCTTTGAAAGCTCTAGAATAGTTTCTTCTTGAATACTACCCGTAGACCGCTCAAAAAATCTCCTGAGGAACGTTGATTACCATATAAGCGTAGGATCCACAAATGCTTGTAGAAATAATTAAACCTTAAATCATCACCAATGTGTGTCAAAAATCTGTGTATGGATTTAAGATGATAAGTATACTGACAATCATCGTGAGATGCAACTCTTGAAAGTCAAAACCACTGTGTGCATCTTGTAACACCAGTATTATTTCCTAAACTTGCTAATGACTCTCGATGAAAACAAGAATCTAGCATCAAAAGGTTTTGGTAAAATGTTCCAAATGATTTGATAAACCTATATGATTCCATATGAATCATTCCAGTTATGGTCAAAGTAACTAGACGCTATACTATCCAAGAAAAAATCTGGTAGATACTTATCTTAGGATTTCAACCTCACACAAAAATACAAAATTATATTTTTAGTTTTGTTTTATTTCTAGTTATTTAACTCAGTAAATTTCAGTTAACTTACTGGTTAAATGTTGGACTATGCATCGGAAGTCAATCTGGAAATCACTCACTAAAAGGTCACGTCTGAGGTGACCAATGGGGTTTTCAAATGTTAAAAGGGTCACGTTTGAGGTGACAAACTGTTTTGTTATTAAACAGATCACGTCTGAGGTGATCAATAGTTTTCTAAATTAAAATGGTCATGCCTGAGATGATAAATGGTCAAAATGTCTCACCAATAAGTAAAAGATCTAAGTGTATGGATGGTCATAAGGTCAAACTCATAAGTATGAACCATTCGCTCGATTCGATCATGAGGATGGAGCAGTCATACGACGCGTATGAGCCCAATCGCACGACTAACCCACGAGTATGGACCAGTTGTATGATTTGACCATCAGCATGGGTCAATCCATACGATTGGTTCATTAGAATAAACCAATCGCGCGAATGGAGGTGACCGAATGAGTCAGTCGCACGACTAAAACCTAGTCGGGCGACTGAAGGTGACCGACGGAGGCAATCGCATGACTAAGCTCCAATCGCACCAATGAAGAGTGTGAATGGATCCAGTCACCCGATTGAAGCCAGACTCAGTATAAATAGGGCTAAAGTCGATCACATATTTTCATAGCACCTCATTCACCAAAAAATCGCCCGATAGTAGCGAAACTCTGCCAAAATTTGATAGAATTGATTTCCCTTCACCATTGTGATACTAACGAGTTGTTACATCTTCTGCATGTAATAAACGATCCATCTCACACAAAATGCATCGTGAAATCGAACCCTAACAGACCTAAACTACTTAAAATCAAGAATTTAGTCATAATCAACTAACAGAACATATAAACGTGGAAATTGGTTAAATTGAAAGACTTAATGCGACAATTAGGGTTTCTACGAGTCTAAAGAACCTAACCACATCGTTTAGTTTCTAGCTTGTACCTAGATTCAAGATTAAAGTGTTAGTCAAAGATGTATACGACTGGTCACGCCGATTGAACTTCAATCGCACGATTGAATTGGACGAATGACACAATCGGCTGAATGAACTAGACATATGAGCACAATCGCCCAACTGAACTCAGCCGAATGCTCAGTCGCCCGATTGAACTCAGACGCAGGCTTAGTCGTTGATGTCAGTTGCATACTCAGTCGCCGATTGACGTTAGTCGCATACTCAGTCTCTCGACAGAACTCAGTCGCATGGTTCAATCACACGATCGAACCAGACTGATTTCAATACAGTTTAAGGTTTAACAGTTTCTGTTATGGACATTTTAATATTTTAATATTCAATCTCTTTTTATTTTAATCATTATCATTTTATCATTAACATTTAATAATCACTAACCTTATAACAATCACGAACATTCCTAAATCAAGCTAACAACACACTAACATAAGAAAGAATCCCGTTTGCATATGGACGGCTATGCCGCCGCATTCGGTTATTCCACAAGATTATTGTTATAAGTGATGGCTATGCCAAAGTCTTACAATATTTTTTATAATTCAAATGAAGACTAGAATACCATATATTGACATAATAAAATGTTCTAACCCATTTCATGTTTTAATGATTTTAAAAGTGCACATAAGTGCCTTGTTACAATTCTAGCAGAATATAATCTTACTTTAACCGACCATAACTTGATCATAACAAAATAAATTTGAGTAAACTTAGACTCAAATGTTAAGTTCTTAGAATTACTTTTCAACAACAGTTTATACGTCTTCAAACTCAATCGGACGACTCAATAATAGCCTTCACAAGATAAGTGCGCATTTCAGCACCTTCTGTCTTGTGCTGCTTGTTTGACCTATTTAAAGATCTTTTCATAAAATGTTTCTGAATGAAAGTTGTCCGGGAGACTTTGAACTAATCAAGTGTAAATTTTTATAATTTTATGAAACCGTTTTATATTTTTAAAACCTGTTCAAACACATACCAAACATTCTGTCCAAAATGTAAAAATTGATGCAATAATCCTTTTTCAATATACCTTTTGTTTTTAGCATTCTTTAAACATTCAAATTTCTTGTAATGATTTCCAACCTCAAGTTATTGTTCTTTTTATCATTTAGGACATCACCTTTGACTCTTTACTTTCAAGTTTTCTTATGTACTCTACAACCACCACTATACTTGTGAGTTTTCCATGTGAGTATTCCTATACCCCCTTTTTATATTTTCACACTTTAGGGTGAAACATATTACTTTATAATCATTGCACTTGTAAATTCATTTGATTCTTGTAAACTCTTGGCAATTCACTTATATGTTGTGGTTAGTTGATCTTTGTTATTACCATGTATTGATGATTATATGTACAATCATTAACTATTGCCAGCCTGGCGACGTCATAGATCTATGGGCCTGACAAGCCTACTTGGTTAATCCAAGTGCACTTAGCTAATCGTATATACTTGTAAATGTTTGAGACTTGTAAAACTGTCAAGGTTTGATTATGCATTCTATCGTACATCCCTAGTTACTTTGTTCACTAATCTAAGACATGAATTGCCATCTTTTATATATTTATGTATTGAAAATTATGGAAATCTCACCAACATTATTGTTGACCCTTTATTTTTATCATGTTTCAGGTTTAATACTTGAGGTTTCTCTTCGTGCTCATATAAGAATTGGACCTAGTTTAACTAAATATGTTTTTTTTTGTTTGAAGCTTTTGTATTGTATGGACTTATTTGTCTTGTAATGTTGAATGTAAATGATATTTAATAATATAAAACTTATTTAGTTCCATGTGCTATGAACAATCGTTTCACATTCGTCCGCCCCGATGATTCTACCGTCGGTCGGGGTGTGACAAGCAAGGCAAGATGAAGGGAATCCCGTATGTGTATGCTATAGGATCCATCATGTATGCAATGATATGTACTAGGCTGGATGTGTCATGCGCTTTGAGCATGACAAGCCGATACCAGCAAAATCCTAGAAATAGTCATTGGATGGCTGTTAAGAGCATACTCAAGTACCTAAGGAGGACTAAAGATATGTTCCTAATCTATGGATCTGGTGAGGAGGAACTCGTGGTTAAAGGTTAGATGGATGCGAGTTTCCAAACTGATCGGAATGATTCACGATCATAATCAGGATACATTTTCATCTTGAATGGAGGAGCGGTCTCTTGGAAGAGCTCTAAGCAAGATGTGGTGGCAATATCAACTACAGAATCAGAATACGTCGCTGCTTCATTGGCAACTCAAGAAGCTGCATGGTTAAAGAAATTCATTGTCGATGTAGGGGTGGTCCCTTCCATTTAGGACCCCCTAGAAATTTTTTGTGATAACGAGGGTGTGATTGCTCAAATCAAGGAACCTCGTGCACATCAAAAGACTACGCACATTGAACGAAGATTCAACTACATAAGGGATGAAGTTGAAAAGGGAAAGATATGTATTCGCAAACTTCACACGTATCAAAATATTGCGGATCCACTCACGAAGCTTCTTGAAAAGGCAAAGCATGAAAGACATACTTGTGCCACGGGACTTCAATATTCTAGTGACTAGATTTGATCTTTAATTTTGAATATTTATATTGTAAACCTTTATTAGTTGAATTAGTTATTTGGTTATAATGGTTCGACTAATATTCCTATTTCGCATGTTTACATCCATGAGGAAATTATTTACTCAAAACGTCCGTAGTCATTCATTCTTGTGAGAACAAGTATGAGGGTAAGACTATTATGAACTTGGATTGGTGGATATTCAAATAAATGAATATAGAGCAAAGGGTTGCTGGCAAAGTTCATAAATATTTATAGGATACAAATATTGGACTGTCCTGCATCTCAAATATTACCACATGGAATCTTCCTGATTGATCATAAGTAATTTTGAGTAAAGGCGAATATCATTGGTATCCTCTGACCTGAGATACATATTGGGTCTTGATATTCATTGAATGTTATACTTTGACTTAGTTCTTTGCTATTCTGAAACATGGCAGTACATAAGGCTAAATTCAGGTATAATACGAGGTGATTATGAGAGACGTATGTAGTCAAGATGGGATTTGTCCCTCTTATTCATTGTGAGTAAGATGTCTAAGGCCTGATAAAGTTAATTCAATGGAGAATGATCACTCTGTGTCTCAAGGATTTAACATGACATCTATGACAAAAGGATAGATGATTGATTCACCTAAAACAATTCGAATAAGATACTTGAAGGGGATGATGTTATTGAATGGCACCTAGTCATATGTATTAAGGGTAGTAAACCGTTGTTAGGTGGTATTTACTACTTGCATCAACCTTCAATGAATCTTGTGCAAGTGGGAAATTGTTAGATCTTGTACGCCTAAGAAACATACAAGATTGATGTGGTTAGTACGTTATGATCCAAGTCGGGTCATACCCAAAAACAAGCTAAACAAACACCAATAAATATTTATTTGTTGATGAGCTCATACAAATAAATACTAACACCAATTTAGAAAATAGGTTTTCTAAAACATTTCTTTTAAAATAGGCCAACATTATATGGATAATTTGTTCATGAGAAAATTTGTTTCATTATTAAGTGAGTTAAATAATAACAAATAAAAATGTGTGTTCAAGTTATAAAATTAAAATTTTTAATTATATAACTTATGTATTAAAGAGTGTAAAATTTTATAAAATAAAATGGGAGGGAACCTGTGTGTTCTTGATTTGAACGGGAACAATGAGCATGGATCTTAGGATTCATATTGATAATAACAAAACTTGAATGATTCAATGTAGAAATAATAATGATGACTAACATGATGAACATAATGTGTTTAATGTTTGATGTTTATTGATATATGTTGAAATCATCATCCATGAAGGATGATGATATGATGTTGTTGGTGATGGACCTAATTCACCCTAACAAGTGGTGAATTATTCACACTTTACAATAATAATATGTGCTAATATTTATACTAGTCTAGCAATAAAAATAATTACAATACAAACCCTAGACTAATATTTTTGTTGATTTCATGCTTCAAGTCTTCAACTTCAATAATATTGAAATCTTCAATTTCTTCAAAGGTAGAATACCCAACAATACTCCCCCTAAATTGTAGATTGTCAATGTGAATTGAAGCTTGATCTTGTTTTTGTTGAATAGTTGTCCAAAATCAAGAAATTTGTTCTTGATGCGGAAGCGAGGTCTTAAAAATTTTGGTATGACTATATTATCTAACTCAATGTCACTTGTTTTTGTTGATGAGAGCATGAATACAAACCCCAATTTGTTTTGTGTATCATAAGCCCAATCTTCAACACTTGAGCCCAAGTCCAACTGATGTTTTTGTTTAATGATGGAGTCCAAGTAACAAACCCAATAGTGTTCACGAGCCCATTTGCAACCCTAGGTTGCAAACCCTAATTCAGAATCCCTAATAGGGCCACAAATGTCACTTTGGTTCGGCAGCCTAGATTAGGGCGTCCCTAATGTGGCTGCAAAGGCCACTTATAGTAGCCTCTTATTCGGCAAACCCTAATTAGGGCATCCCCATTCAGCCGTAACCCTAGTTAGCATGAAACCCTAATCGACATCCCCTAATCGGCAGCCCTATTTGGTTCGCAAGAGCTGCCTTCGACAGCTTCCTTGATTCGCAAGAGACACCTTTGGCAGCTGCACATTGCAACCTACATTCGGTAGCCTTATTGTTTCGACAGAAGCTGCCTACGGCAGCCTCTTTTGCAGCCCACTTCGGCAGCCGCAAACCCTAATTTGCTTCATACTTGAGGTAGTCGCAAACCCCAATTTGCTTGATACTTGAGGCAGCCGCAAACATGAATGTTGAATTTATTGTTGAACTGTTTTCTTCAGCTCTTCAATAATTTCAGCAAAACCATGAATTTTCATCAAAATCAATATGAATCCATTAACTCCAGCTCTGATACCAATTGTGTGTTCTCGATTTGAATGGGAACATTGAGCATGGATCTTAGGATTCATATTGATAATAACAAAACTTGAATGATTCAATGCAAAATGATAATGAAGATGAACATGATGAACACAATGTGTTTAATGTTTGATGTTTATTGATATATTGTTGAAATCATCATCCATGAAGGATGATGATATGATGTTGCTCATGATGGAACTAATTCACCCTAACAAGTGGTGAATTATTCACCCTTTACAATGATAATATGTGCTAATATTTATACTAATCTAGCAATAAAAATAATTACAATATAAACCCTAGACTAATATTTTTGTGATTTCGTGCTTCAAGTCTTCAACTTCAATAATATTGAAATCTTCAATTCTCAAAGTAGAATACCTAACAGAACCCGTTTCGGCCGCCACCTGGTTGTCTTGTGATTCCTTTTGTCTTGGTTTAATACGAGACTTTAACTAATCTTGCACTCCATCCCTAACACACTCTCTCACACACACATGCGAAAGCTCTCAATTCCTCCTTTCTTGGCTGAAAAATCCGTTTTCTTGGCTGATTTTCAAGTTCAAGTTGGCTGATTTTCAGCTTTGTTGAAAGGAGAAGAGATTTGGTGTTTAACCTCCTAACAAGTTAGGTGTTTGGCAAGAGCTTGTGGGTATACAGGCTTGAGGTCTCTCTTTGGAGGCTTCCATTCCAGAACATCATCTCTATCATCTTACATCCATATCATCTTTTGTTCATAGAAGGGTTGTATTCCAAGAAACCCTATGGTTGTTTGTGTTGATAGCATTTCTTTCCACATATTCATGATCCTTGTTATTGGTTTGTTATCTTGAATATTAAAAATGATTTATTTTCAGATCTAATCATAATAATAGTGTTGGGGTTTGTTAGAACAGATACATAGTTAGCCATTTAAACTTTGTGAAAAAACGCAGTGGAAACAAGCTTTATAACATAGTTTGTAAACTGAAATTTCGGGTTCACTTGATATTATAAAGTCATAAACAAACCCAGGACAAAGGAACTTTAATATGAATAGGCTAGCTATGTAACACAAACAAACATTAGGACAACATAAAGAGGCTGCAATAATACCTTTCAGAGCAAAAGGTTCGAAATGGATGAGGATGATTTGGACCAAGAAAGAACAACCAAGGCACAAAAGAAGGTCCTCTCAAGCTTGCCTACCCCAAGCTCTATGACAAAACCTTGTTGCTAGGATTTGAGCACCAAAACCGGAAAAAGGAAGAAGAGGTGCTGAAACCTTTTCAGCCGTTGAATCACTTCAACAAGAGGAGATACCTTTTTTTCTTTGTTTTTGCTGTGAGAGAGAGAGCATGACGATGGAGTGTTAGGATCTCAGCCCTTGGTTTAATCGATTGAACAGATTTAGCAGCGGATTAGCTCAGAATTAGACAAATTCAACAAGAACAATTGATATAAAACGATAAAAGAATTTTGTTATAAAGAGAGAAATATCCGACAAAAGGAATATTGCATTAGGATTGTCGGCCTCAAAGGCACGATTACAGGTGAGTCATCTTTCCTTATAAAGAAAAGAATGACGTAGGCTGATGTCACTTGAAAGTGACATGTAACCGTTTTATAACTACTGATGTTTAACAACTACTGAAGATGTCAACAACTGACATCTTCTTACAAATGTTCCTAAGTGTTAAACATCTCATTTACAACAACTGAAAAACATAAAACTACTGAAACTACAACGACTGAAGAACAAGCTCTTCAGTCGTTTTACAAAACTACTGAAACATAAAACATAAAACTACTGATATCACAACTACTGAAGAAGTACTCTTCAGCAGTTGTGACAAACTACTGAGGCTTCAGTACTTGATCTTCAGACTTTGACCTTCAGGCGTTTCATCAGCTGATGACTTCAGTAGATATCATCAGCTGATGTCTTCAGTCTTTGTCTTCAGACTTTGTACATCAGTTGTTGATCTTCAGCACTTGTGAACTCTTCAGCTGTTGTACTTCAGTACTTTGGTCTTTCAGCTTCAGCACTTGTGTTCTTCAGCTGTTGTACTTCAGTACTTTGATTCTTCAGCTGTTAAGATCTTCAGCACTTGATCTTCAGCTGTTGAAGTCTTCAGCACTTGTCAAACTACTGATGAGGCTTTCAGCAGTTGTTGTGATACCGTGTGGGACTTAGAGGTTTTCTGATCTTGGCTCATTGGTTCTTTTGGTCCAACAAACTCCCCCTGAACCAATGCAGCCAAAACCTCTAACTTATTTAAACTCCCACTTATTGATGGCAAAAATGTTGGTCTTTTTCCTTCTTGATCAGTAGAGAAGATGACCCATGTACGCTCCGGCCTGGGAAGAACCTCAAAATTTGTTTGGCAGAGTATGAATGGGAACTCTGTTTTGGGGAATTGGACACAGAGTTGTTATCCCATTCATGAGATTCACTTCCCCATAATGAGTCTGTACGACTCTCTTGTGTAGGCCTCAAGGAAGGTGATTTGTTCCTCCATGGTTAGCTCTTCAGCACTCCTTCAAATAGTGATTCCGGCCCATAATACTCAGACAGGTATTTGGCCTGTTTCCCATTCTTTAGCTCCACAGTTGTTATTACTCTGTAAGCGAACTCATCCGGGTGATTACCCTCTAGGAACAACTGGAGCTCATTTTTCCTGACTTCCTCAAGCCTCTTGTAAACTAACCCTTTTTCACTATTTTGTTTTCCAGCATCTTCTGAGGGGTTAGATTAGCTTTGTAGGCCTTCTTGAAGTCTTCTAGGATTTCCAGGGTGAAACTACAAAGACCAGAGAGATCACTTCATCTACGATCTTTTCACCTGGCCAATGTATCTCCGAGGTATATTGTTCTTGTGAATTCTGTGAGAGACCCTGGGATCAGGCCAAATCCTCACTCTTTCCTTTGATATTGAAAGGTATGCCTGAGAGTGTAAAGTCTGAGGGCTTGCTCCTTCATATTGATGATGGAAGATGTGGCTGCATAAGCTTTGTCAACTCTCTTCAGCAATTCCTCATCATGCTGTTTATGAAGCTCTTCTTCTTCTAGCTTCACTTTAACCATTTGTCTCTGGAGAGGAGTAATTGCTGAGGAGTGACTTGTGGCCTTAGGCAACTGAATACAGCTGATAGCGGCAGCCTGTCTTCATCATCTTCTTCATCTTCTTCTAGCCTCAATATCCTTCTCTTCTTCTTCAAGGGTATATCATCGGCTATGGGTTTTGAGGGTAAGGGAGTTGGTTTGGTGGGTGTGTTTTGGGTGGTTTAGGTGTGGGAATGTTGACAGGCTGTGCTAGCATCCTTGAGGTGAGTGTGGCTTTTGATTGCTTTGCTAGCTCAGTCCTGCTCCCAGCACCAGCTTCATTCAAAACTTCAACAATTAAACCTTTTGTATATTCTTCAGACGAACAGATCTTGGTGGTTATTGCCAAGATACTGTCCCTGGACCAAGCTTTGATCTCGATCAATGATCTTCCAAGATATTTTGCTATAAATCTGATCATGATCTCCAGCCTTTCTCTTTCTAACACATCATAACTTGCCCATCTTGATTGGATTTCTTCAATCTCTAGTCTTCTGATCTCAGAGTCAAGTTTTTGGTGTCATGCCTTGCCTAAAAACTGATCAATGATGTTATCCATTGATCTGCTGTGTTCGGCATCAGCCTCTTTCACCATAGCTCCAAGGCTTTCTCTTTTTCATCCTCTTCTTTTCTTGTATGTGACATGAAAGTCTTTGAACTTTCAGTCACTTTCCATGGTAGCCTCCCTTCTCTTTTTCCTCTCTTCTCAGTCTTCAACCAACTCCTCAGTTTCACTACTGTCTCTTCTGTTTCTTTCTCCTTCTCTTTCCTCTTTCTTTACCTTTCACTGCTGACTCTCCCCCTTTTTGGGTGCATTGGTTGCAGGGATTGAGTAGCAGAAAGTTGTTTGCTCAGAACATTCTCCACCAAGGGTTGTAAGACAAAAGAAAGCCTCTCATCAAAGGTTTTGATCACTATTCAGTAGCTGTGGGGTGATGAGAGATAGGGGATTTTGAAGGATAGCACCAGTTGCTCAGGGGGGTTCTGTTCCTGAGGAATGGCCAGAAACAGAGGCAGGTGGCTGAGATTGTGAGTGGTTGTGTTTAGGGACCTTCAGAGGAAGGTGCCATCTGTTGGTTGATGTGGTGGCAGATGGACTTACTCCTGAGACAGTTGGCAAGCAGCTCTTTGAGTCTGCTGACCTCATCCTCTAGGATGGTTTGGGCAAGAACACATCATAGAAGAAGCCAGGTCATCATCAGTGATGCTGAATCACCTGACCTCCTGCTGTAGAAGGATATAACATGCTCTGGGTGTAGACCATTGTAGCATGTGCCCCTTGTTCTCGGTTCTGGGGACTTCCAGCCTCAGGACTATGTCCTTCATCAGCTGTTGCCACTGGTGAGGACTTAGAGATGTTACCAACTGCATCCTGGTCATTTGCTGAGTCAGAAGCAGTGGCAGCCTCACCAGTAGTTCGCACCTCCTTATCTACACTAGAAGATGGAACATGATAACCCCTGTGCTGTGGGTTGACAGAAGCATTTTGATCCTCCCCCTCAGGTGTTGAGGTTATCCCAGTAGTAATTGGTGTCTGGGTGGGGGGTGAGGAATGCAACTGCGTCAGCACTTTTGCAACAATGATAGTAGGGCTTTGAGGGGCGGTTGCATCAGGAGAGGGTGTGGAAGCAGTGTGCACCCGGGACAGGTGGTGCTCTTCAATGGTAATCCCCTCAAGTGAGGAGGATCCCAGCATTGTGGCTTCCCTGTGAGTGGTTGCTTCAGGTTCCTTTTGAGAGGAAACTGAGCGGCTTCAGTTGGTGGAGTCACAGTCACAGTCTCTACTGGGGGGTTATTTCCAGCAGAGATAACCTGCGTTGGTGCTGCAGGAGCATCCACAGGGGACTCAATTCCCTGAGTAGCTTTCTTAGGCTTCTTCTTTGTGGGTTTGGAGGGGACTTTGGATGTGGAGGTGGAGGCTGTGGGTTCCAGCTGCGTGGGTTTGCGCAGCTTGGCAGCCTGTTTGAGAGTTTGGTCAGTGTTGTGTCGGGAGTATACCTCCGGCAATACAGCCAAAGCAGGGACTCCCAGACCAACTAGTCCCTCAGCAGAAAGCTGATTCTCTATTATGGCCATTATAAACCGAGGATATAGTATCCAACGGTTAGAAAGTGGTTTTGTGGCCATATCCTTGAGTTCAAGAAAAATTATTTCAGAAAAGTTTAGTGGTTCTTGTTCAAGGATAGAGAACAATACCTGTTGCCATCTGGAAGACAGTTGATCCCAAGAGGAAGTCTTCGGAGCCAGGCAAACATTTACCATATGAAATAATAATCGTTCAGCATCTGGAAATGTTTCTTCAGGATTGTTGAAGCACTAAGATCACCCTGATATCCATGTTGTCCAAAGGAAAGATCAAGTTGGCGCTTAGGATATCCAACAGGGTAGGCAGCATCATCTAACAGTAATATTTGGCGGATGGTAGCAGTAGAGATGACCACCTTATGCGAGTTGATAGATGAATGGATAGATTCTCCATTAACGGTCGCATTCATCCAGAACTGACGTAGCGAATCGGCATAAATGATTGGATTTAAAGGAAAGCCGTTTTTAGTGGGGATTGGACCATAAGATCTATAGCATTTTCAAATTTGGTCCAGAAGGGCGATTTTGTAAGGTACGCGACACAGTTGTGTCGAGGTTTGAGTTGCATGGTCGCCATTAATGAAGGTGAAAGGTTTTCAGAGCTTTTGAAAAGTTAGGTCGGGAAAGAATGAAAAACTCTGAAAGAGGGATCAGGTATATATAGGGTACGGGTTATGAAACGACTGAAGGTTTGGTGTTAGTCATCAGTATTTGAAGCTACTGATGACGTGGTATTAACTTTCAGACGTTTGAAACGACTGATGGTATTGGTGTGGTCAGCAGTTATAAAACAACTGAAGACATGGTGTTTACTATCAGACGTTGAAACAACTGAAGTCTCTGATTTAGGCATCAGTAGTTTTAAAAACTACTGAAGACAAGTTGGACTTCAGATGTTGAAACAACTGAGGACTTGGTATTAGTCATCAGTAGTTGTGAAACTACTGAAGACCGTGGTTTTGCCATCAGTTGTTGTAAACAACTGAAGACTTGGTGTTAGTCATCAGTAGTTGTGAAACTACTGAAGACATGGTATTGCTTCAGTTGTTTATAAAGAAACAGCAGTTTGTGAACTACTGAAGAGAGAGTACTCATCAGTAGTTGTCGTCAATTCATAGCCTTTCAGCTGTTTCATACTGTCCTCAACACTTACTCATCAGCTTTTAGCTGTTTTCAGTAGTTTCATAGGACATCAGTACTTATCTGTTTCTACTGATTTTCAGTAGTTGTAACTACATCAGTAGTGTAGAACAGATAAAGTCCAGTACTTAAAGCATTTAGCCTTCAGTAGTTATAAAAACTACTGAGGGTAAAATAACTCATCAGTACTTATATGTGACATGGTTACCAATGATCATCAGTAATTACTGAGATCATCAGTAGTTGTCACTTATTCTAGCTGCAGCATACCAAGCCTTAACACCAGGTTGTGGAAAGTTGAACTATCCAAAGGCTTAGTAAAAATGTCTGCAAGCTCATCAGCACTAGGCACAAACATAGGATTAATTAGACCCTTTTCAAAACAATCTCTTATAAAATGATGTCTAATTTCTATATGTTTGGTCCTAGAGTGCTGGACAGGATTTTTGACAATGCAAAGAGCTGAAGCACTATCCATTAATAATGGAGTCTTAGTCTCTGTAATGCCATAATCCAAAAGTTGATTCTGAAGCCAGAGTATTTGGGATGTACAACTTGCAGCAGCAATGTACTCGGCTTCAGCAGTGGATGTAGCAACAGATGTTTGTTTCTTACTCTGCCAAGAAATCAAACAGTTGCCTAGGAATTGGCATCCACCAGAAGTTGATTTCCTGGTCAACTTACATCCTGCATAGTCACTATCAGAGAAGCAACTAATTTGCAAGAATGTCCAGTGGAATACCATAAGCCTAGAGATTGTGTGCCTTGCAGATATCTAAAGATCCTCTTGACTGCAATCAAGATGAGACTCCTTAGGTGCAGCCTGAAATCTAGCACAAACACATGTAGCAAACATATCTGGTCTAGAAGCTGTTAAATACATCAAGGAACCAATCATACATCTGTAAAGGGTTTCATCAACACCTTTACCTTTCTGATCAACATCCAATTGTGTGGTGTTGCACATGGGAGTAGAACAAGATTTACAGTTTTGTAAATCAAACTTATTCAAAAGATCTTTTGTGTATTTAGACTGATGAATGAAAATTCCATCAGCTTTTTGTTTGATTTGCAAACCTAGAAAGAACTGTAATTCTCCCATTGCACTCATTTCAAACTTCTGTTGCATTAAGGTTTGGAAATCCTCACACAATTGGGGATCAGAGGATGCAAATATAATATCATCAACATAAATTTGAACAAGTAGCTTATGCTGATCCACCTTCTTAATAAATAAAGTTTTATCTATGGAGCCTCTAGTGAAATTATTCTGTAGAAGAAAGTTTGATAAGGTCTCATACCAAGCTCTAGGTGCTTGTTTCAACCCATAAAGAGCTTTATCAAGCTTATATACCCATTCTGGGTGCTTATTATCCTCAAAGCCTGGTGGTTGACACACATAAACTTCTTCTTTTATTGTACCATATAGAAAAGCACTTTTGACATCCATTTGGAAAACTTTAAGATTGTGGAGTGCAGCATAGGCTAAAAACAATCTAATTGCCTCCAGTCTGGCTACAGGGGCAAAGGTTTCATCATAATCAATACCTTCTTCTTGTGCAAACCCCTGCACAACCAGTCTGGCCTTGTTCTTAACAATTAGCCCATTTTCATCAGTTTTATTCCTAAACACCCATTTAGTGCCTATTGCACACTTACCTGGGGGTAGAGGAACAAGCTCCCACACTTGCTGTTTCTTGAACTGAAGAAGCTCAAGCTGCATGGCTTCAACCCATCCATTGTCCCTCAAAGCAACATGATAGTTCTTTGGCTCTAGCTGACTGATGAAGAGAGCATAGAAGCAGAAATTGGACAACTGGCTTCTGGTTGAGACACCAGCATTGATATCACCAAGGATTTGAGATATTGGGTGATTTTTCAGCTCTTGGTAAACAATCAAATCTGTGCAAGTGTTTGTAGGGTCTTCAGCAGCAGCAGATGTTGATGCAGATTCTTGAAACCATGAAGATGGTGGCAACTCAAATGAAGTTGAGGATGCAGAAATCTCATCAGCATTTGTTGTGGATGGTGCGGCTGGAGCTACAGGAGCATCAGGTTTAGAGGACTCAGGCAGTTGATCACTAAACCTGAAGAGGTGATTACTACTATCATCATCATCTTCAGTAGTAACACCAGGTGGTGAACTGTTGACAGGAGCAACAGCAGGAGATTGATAAGGAACATATTGCAGTATGTCCAAATCAAAGAGCTCCACAGGGCTTTGTGGAATCTTGTCCTTTGGAGATTCATTGAACTTGACATGTAAGTCTCTTCAACCATCTTTGTTCTGCAATTGAAGACTCTGTATGCCTTGCAAGTTGATGAATAACCAACAAAGTACCCTGCATCCACCTTAGGATCAAATTTCTGGAGCTGATCCTTTGTGTTGAGAATGAAACAGGGACACCCAAATGCTCTAAAAAATGAAATGAGAGGGGCCAAATGATGTAGAACTTCATATGGAGTCTTCATCAACCTCTGATTTATTAGCACTCTATTCTGCACATAGCATGCTGTGTTGACAGCTTCAGCCCAAAAGGTCAATGGCAGTCCAGAATCAGCCAACATAGACCTTGCAGCTTCAATGAGGGTCCTGTTCTTTCTCTCCACAACTCCATTCTGTTCAGGAGTTCTTGGAATACTAAACTGTCTCTTTATTCCCTTGGAAAGGTAGAACTCATCAAGTGTATTGTTCCTGAATTCTGTTCCATTATCACTTCTAATACACTTGACTGAGAGGGAATACTGCTTCTCAGCATACAACACAAAGTTTATGATCTTCTGTGCAGCTTCATCCTTTGAATGTAGAAAGAAAGTCCATACAAATCTGGAGTAATCATCCACAATTACCAGACAGTATTTTTTCTGTGCCATGCTCATCACTCTCACAGGACCAAAGAGATCCATGTGAAGAAGTTGTAAGCAGGCAGTGGACTTTGGTTCTTCAATAGGTGGAAATGAAACCTTGTGCTGTTTTCCTTTCAACAAGCAGTGCAGTTGTTTTCACACTTGAACTCCTTCATAGGCATTCCCCTTACTAAACTATGGTGTATCAGCTGATTCATGTTCTTGAAATTAACATGTCCCAGCCTTCTATGCCATAGATTAGATTCTTGAGGAGAGGCCTTGGAAAATAGGCAAGGATGGCCTTTGAGATCAATTTTCTTGGAAAGATCTAAGGCATACACTCTTCCTGTCCTGTTGGCCTTCAGGAGAGTGTGAGCATCCAATACCTTGTCAATCAAACTCAGAACTTTGGATGACAGAATCCTGCAGTTCTGGCTTGTGAAAAGGGCAACATGGCCTTTGTCACACAATTGACTGACACTCAAAAGATTATACTTGAGATTTTCCACATGGTTGACATCATCAAACTTTATTTCCCCATTGGAAACAAAGCCCTTCCCGATGATGTAACCTCTTGCATCATTGCCAAAGGAAACAAATCCCTTCCTTCCTGGAGAGTAGTCATTAAGAAGTGAGTTGTTCCCAGTCATATGCATAGATCCTCCACTGTCTACATACCAGATGCTACTTTGGCATGTTGAAGAAACCTGCATAAATAAACAATCAGTTAGTTTTGGAGACCCAAACCTTTTTGGTTTTGGGCCTGGTCTCATCAACAGATGGTAAACTAACAGGTTTATTGGACACAATAGCTTGAGGTGAAGGAGATGGTGTAGAAGAGGAATCCTTCGGCTTGGATCTCCTTTTCTGGGGTTTCAACACAGGGCCATCAAGTTGGTTAACTCTTCCCAACAGATGTTGAACCATCATTACCAGCTGTGTCTGATTCTGGGAGAGAGCTTTCAGCTCTTCAGACACATTGGTATTGGTGTTTGATGATGAGTTCTTGTGTTGCACCATCTTCTTTTGAGCAACCTCAGCTATTGCCTGTTGCACTCCTTCCTTTTTAGATTTCTTTTTGGTCATAGGAGTAACAGGATTTGATGCTGCTGGTACAAACTTGGACTCAAACTCAGTTTTCATTTTAGCCAAATTTTCTTTAATTTTCTCTTTTTGTTTGAGTTTGGATCCCTTTTTGTACCAACAATCATCTGTGAGATGATTGAATAGACCACATATTTCACATGGTTTCTTCTTCATCTTCTGTTGATCATCAACTAAAGAAGATGAAACTACTGAAGACTTGCTCTTCGGCAGTTTAGAAGCACTTTTTGCCTTCTTGTCAACTTCCTTAGTAGGCTTCAAATCCTTCCTACTGACAGTTTTCTTCTCTTCAGTGCTGTCAGTCATTAGGATTTGAACTCCAGATGTTATCCCCTGCTCTCCAGTACCCTCAGTACTGCTAGGGATAACACTTGGTGATCAACTCATTGATCATGTGAGTGTCAGCAGTTGAACCATCAATATCAGCTGATAGGTTCACAGAGGGATTACTACTGACTTCAACTACTGATGGTGCTTTATCAAGTAGTGAATCACATGATGAGGTGAATTGGTCATTACTTTCTCCATCAGAATCCGCTCCTGCTCTTGAAGCAAAAACTGTAGGAGGAGCAGTGTGATTATAACCAATTCCAAACTTCACATTGGAAGCTGTTTGCTTACTAAGAAGCATTTCAAAGCCCTTGCAAGATTGTACCCATCGATCACACTCTACCTGGGTGACAGCAAGAGTATCTTTGAGGTCTTTGTACTTCTCTAAGAGTACATCCTCCCTAGCCTTATCATCAGAAATTTGGCATTTTAATTTGTAAATCTCATCAGTTTTCTCTTTTAGCACAGACTCAAACTCAGCTTTATTTTGGAAATTGTTTGTTCTAGCTCTACATTTTATTGATTAAAGCCACATTTGCTTCTCTAATAGAGGCAAATGCTGCTATGCAAGTTTCAGAACATAATTTGGCCTTAGCCTCAGAGGATACCTGTGATACCTGTGTTGAAGAGGTATTTGAGGATGATCCATCAGAGGATTCCAAAGCCATGAGAGCTAGATTTCCAAAAGGATGCTCACCACCATGTTGACCAGCACCTGAGAACAGTTGTTCATTACCAGACACATCATCTGGTAAACTGCTCCAGTCAACAACACCTGGTGTGAAGAAGCTGTGTTGTTGAAGTTGATTAGTTGATGAGATTGGGATGGTTGAGGCTCAGGGAGTGCATGTGGTTGCTGAGCAGTGGGTGCTTGAACCTGACCTGGTTGTGGCATGTAATAGCAGGGGTATGGATATGGCATTGGCCCCTGTGGAACAAAATATGCAGGAGATTGTGGTTGATGATGATAACCAGAATTGACAGGTTGTTGCCCTCTGTTTTGTTGACTATTGCCAGGGAAAGTCACAAAGGGTGCAGGAGAGTTAGATCCAGATGATCTACATTCTCTTGCAAAGTGCCCAAGCCTGTGGCATTTATGGCACTTCAACTTACTCTTGTCAAAACCAACTTTGGTTTTGCCAGAGAGTCCTGGGAATTTCCTTCCAGTTCTTTTGTAGAACTTCTGAGATCTGATATTTATCAAGGCCATTTGGCTCAAAATATCCATCTCTTCTAAGTCATCATCAGCAATCCCCTTGAGATCATCCATGATGAAACATAGATTGTCACTATTACAACCAGCAGAATAACTATCAACACTCACAAAGGCAGGCTCAGAAGTGTTTGTAGAGAAATCAATATGCTCATCATACTGGCTTTCAGATGACGCATATTCTGACTCTTGATGTCCAATCAGGGCAGTGTTCCCTTGGACAAAATCCTCAGTGAGCTTGCCAGATGAAACCAATTTCCTTTTCTGCTCTATCTCTCTCTCGAATGTAAGCAGTTCCCATGAAGTTGGGTGAGAGATAGGCGATCAACATCAGCATTTGAGCGTAGAACAATGGTATATGTGTTCCATCTCTCAGGCAGTGATCTTAAAAATCTATGGTTCATCTGACTCCTGGTATTCATGTTTAACCATTTTCAATTCAGAGATTAAACATGAAAACCGCTCAAATTGTTGAGTCAGAGTCTCACCCTTTCTATGAGAGAAAGTCTCATATTGTTGGGCGAGGATTTCCCTGTTGTTTGCTAAAACCTCATCAGTACCACCAAATTGTTCTTTGATGGCATTCCAGAGGTCATGAGCAGACTCACAATGCAGAAGCCCAGAGTAAATCTCATTAGGAATAGCCATAGCCAAAATTCCATGGGCTTTTGCATCGATTTCAAACAACTTCTTGTCCTCATCGGAGTATTGCTCCTTCTTCTTTGGAACCAACTGGTTTGTTTCCGGATCATTCACCATTGGCTTATGTGGTCCATGTACCACAGATGTCCAACAACCTGAGCTATTGACAGACAGGTGATGGAGCAATCTTCTCTGCCAAATGTTATACTCATTCCTCACCAAGATCGGAGGCTTGGTAGAGGATCCAGTATTGAAAGGATCATTAGAAGAAGTAGTCATTGTGGAAAATCAGACAGATTCAAGTAAAAACACAATAAATTTAGCTCAAAACCACACAGAACCTCAAATAAAACGGCCAGAAGCGATACACTCTCAATCTCTATAACAGATCCTTGCGAATTTTGCTAATTCGATTAAACTTAGAGCGATTGAACAGTTTCAATGATCAATTGTTAGATCGATCAATGATTAACCTGCTCTGATACCATTTGTTAGGATCTCAGCCCTGGTTTAATCGATTGAACAGATTAGCAGCGGATTAGCTCAGAATTAGACAAATTCAACAAGAACAATTGATATAAAACGATAAAAGAATTTTGTTATAAAGAGAGAAATATCCGACAAAAGGAATATTGCATTAGGATTGTCGGCCTCAAAGGCACGATTACAGGTGAGTCATCTTTCCTTATAAAGAAAAGAATGACGTAGGCTGATGTCACTTGAAAGTGACATGTAACCGTTTTATAACTACTGATGTTTAACAACTACTGAAGATGTCAACAACTGACATCTTCTTACAAATGTTCCTAAGTGTTAAACATCTCATTTACAACAACTGAAAAACATAAAACTACTGAAACTACAACGACTGAAGAACAAGCTTCAGTCGTTTTACAAAACTACTGAAACATAAAACATAAAACTACTGATATCACAACTACTGAAGAAGTACTCTTCAGCAGTTGTGACAAACTACTGAGGCTTCAGTACTTGATCTTCAGACTTTGACCTTCAGGCGTTCATCAGCTGATGACTTCAGTAGATATCATCAGCTGATGTCTTCAGTCTTTGTCTTCAGACTTTGTACATCAGTTGTTGATCTTCAGCACTTGTGAACTCTTCAGCTGTTGTACTTCAGTACTTTGGTCTTTCAGCTTCAGCACTTGTGTTCTTCAGCTGTTGTACTTCAGTACTTTGATTCTTCAGCTGTTAAGATCTTCAGCACTTGATCTTCAGCTGTTGAGTCTTCAGCACTTGTCAAACTACTGATGAGGCTTTCAGCAGTGTTGTGATACCGTGTGGGACTTAGAGGTTTTCTGATCTTGGCTCATTGGTTCTTTTGGTCCAACAGAGTGAATGTATTTCTAATGTTAGGGTTCCAATACTACAAGTCGAAAAAACAAAAGAGGCACACTCCAAAGGGGCGGCCCGAATACCTTTTCACTTGTGGTCCCCCCCCCAAAAAAGTAAAAACACAATTTAACACATTAAACAGTCACAATATGGTTATACTAAACTAACTTTTAATGTAAACTTACACAATCAATTATTGTGTTATTAAGTAACTAAATACATTACAAAGAATATCTATAACAAAATTTCCATATCAATTGTTCAATTCATATGCACTTATTTAGAAAACCCATTTTCTAAATTGGGTGTTTATTTATTGATATGACTTATATCATCATTAAAATATATTTTTGTTTGCTAGCTTGGTATTGGGTATGACTCGACTTGGATCATAACGTACTAACCAATCAATGTTCTATGTGTTCTTGGGCATAAAGAATAAACCATCTCCCCACTGGCACAGATTCATAGAAGAATGATGCAAACAGTAAATACGCTAACAACGGTTACTAACATTTAATAGGCTGACTAAAAGCAATTCAATACATCATCCCCTTTCAAGTATCTAACTGAAATGATTTAGGTGAATCAACATTTATCCTTTGTTACAGATGTCATGTTAAATCCAAGGACACAAAATGATCATCCTTGTTGATTTAACAATCAGGCCTTACACATCTTGCTCTCAAGAATAAGAGAAACAAATTCCATCTTGACTACATACGTTTCTCACAAACACCTCTGTACGCCTGAACATAGCCTACGTACTATCCTTATTTCAGGGTAGTGAAGAACTAGCTCAAGGTAAACAGTTGGTGAATATCAAAACCCAATATGTATCTCAGGTCTGAGGATACCAAATGATATTCGCCTTTACTCAAATTTACTTATGATCAATCTAGAAGATTCCATGTAGTATAAATTTGAGATGTGGGTCTGTCCATATTTGTATCCCACAAATATCTATGAACTTTGGCAGCAACCAATTGCTCTATATTCATTCCTTATGAATATCCACCAATCCAAATTCATAATAATCTTACCCTCATATTTGTTCCCACAAGTATGAACGACTACGGACATTTAGAGTAAACATTTTACC
Organism: Flaveria trinervia; assembly: GCA_025506515.1. Classification (NCBI taxonomy): domain Eukaryota; kingdom Viridiplantae; phylum Streptophyta; class Magnoliopsida; order Asterales; family Asteraceae; genus Flaveria; species Flaveria trinervia. Next base: position 57,538,915 of record CM046442.1, read on the forward strand.
CATGGATTAAACATGCTAAATTGGAACATTTATTGAAATATTATAACCATATAATTTTATTCAAGTAGTAAGGGAGTTCCAAATATCTAAATACGAAATCACAGATCAAATCCAATCACTAGAATATCGAATCCTATGGCACAGGTATGACCTTCATGCTTTGCCTTTTCTCGGAGCTTCGTAAGAGGATCGCAATATTTTGATCTGTGTGGACTTTGCGAATACATATCTTTCCTTTCTCAACTTCATCTCATATGTAGTTGAATCTCCGCTCAATGTGCCTAGTCTTTTGATGAGCACGAGGTTCCTTGATTTGAGCAATCGCACCCTCGTTATCACAAAAGATCTCTAGGGGGGTTGAATGGAAGGGACAACCCTAGATGGCAATGAATTCTTCAACCATGCAGCTTCTTGAGCTGCCAATGAGGCGGTGATGTATTCTGATTTGTAGTTGATAAAGCCACCACATCCTGTTTAGAGCTCTTCCAAGAGACAGCTCCTCCATTCAGAATGAAAATGTATCCTGATTGTGATCGTGAATCATCACGATCGATTTGGAAACTCGCATCCGTGTAACCTTTACAATGAGTTCCTCATCACCAGATCCATAGATTAGAAACATATCTTTAGTCCTCCTTAGGTACTTAAGTATGTTCTTAACAGCCATCCAATGATACTTCCAGGATTTTGCTGGTATCGGCTTGTCATGCTTAAGGCGCATGAAATGCGGCCGAGTGCATATCATTGCATACATGATGGATCCAATAGCAGATGCGTATGGGTTGCCTTCATTTATCTTGCTCGTCCTTTGAGCTTGGACATTGAGTCGTGCTCAATATTGTTCCTTTTGAATAGGTACCGTACCTTTCTTAGAGTTCTCCATCTTGAACCTTTTCAAGATCTTATCAATGTATGCACTTTGATTTAAACCAATCAACCACCTTGATCTATCCCTATAGATCTTTATTCCCAGAATACAGGCGGCCTCACCAAGATCATTGATAGAAAAACAACTTCCAAACCAGGTTTTACACCTTCCAAGGTTGGAATGTCATTTCCAAATAGTAGTATGTTACCAACATACAATACTAGGAAAGTGATGATGCTCCCACTACCTTTCTTATATACACAAGCTTCATCAGCGTGCTTGATGAATCCAAATTTAATTACTTCTTCATCAAAACGGTGATTCCAGCTTCTCGATGCTTGTTTCAATCCATAGATTGATTTCTTTAACTTGCATACTTTGTTATGATGTTTTCGATCGACAAAACCTTCAGGTTGAACCATATAGACATCTTCCTCAAGATATCCATTTAGGAAAGCCGTTTTGACATCCATTTGCCAAATCTCATAATCATAATGAGCGCTATGGCAAACAATATGCTAATAGATTTTAGCATTGCAACAAGTGAGAAAGTTTAATCATAGTCAACCCCTTGAGTTTGAGTGAAACCCTTTGCTACAAGTATAGCTTTATAAGTATCCAAGTTTCCATGCATATAAGTTTTCTTTTTGAAAACCCACTTACTTCCAATTGCTTTGGAGTTAAGAGGTGGTACAACCAAGTCCCATACTTGATTGTCATACATGGATTGCATCTCAACGTTCATGGCTTCAAGCCATTTGTCACAATCCGAATTGGACAACGCATCATGGTATGTGAGTGGTTCATCGGAATATATCACATAGCATCCATCAGTGAAAAATCCATATCTTTCAGGTGGATTACTAGTTCTACCAGATCTTCGAACGTTTTTTGTGTATTGATCAACTATTTGATCACTTTCAACATCCTCATGTTGAGTGCTAGTGTCAACCAAACGTGTATCGGGTTGCGGTTCTCGATCCTCTTCACGATCCATAATTCTACTACCAGTTCCTTCCATAAGGAACTTGGTTTCCAAGAACTCACCCTTTCTGGCAACAAACACATTTTGTTGTATTGGATCATAGAAATAATATCCCATAGAATCTCTTGGATATCCAATAAAGATACACTTAGTGGAACGGCTTTCTAACTTGTTCGAGGTGGGAGTCTTCACATTAGCCTCACACCCCCACACCCTCAAATATGAAAATGATGGAACCCTTCCATGCCATATTTCATAAGGTGTCTTTTCCACTTTCTTGGTTGGGGCCATATTCAAAATACGGGCCGCAGAGAGCAGAGCAAAACCCCAAAATGATAGAGGTAATGAGCTTCTAGCCATCATAGATCGAACCATATCCAATAGAGTTCGATTTCTCTGCTCGGACACGCCATTATGTTGTGGTGTTCCCGGTGGAGATAGTTGTGAGACAATCCCATAACTTCTAAGATGGTCCCTAAAAGTATCATTCAGGTATTCACTCCTCTATCAGTGCGGAGAATTTTAATTGACTTATTGAGTTGATTTTGTACTTCATTTTGAAAGATCTTGAACATTTCAAAAGCTTCATCTTTGTGTCTTAACAAGTACACATACCCATATCGACTATAGTCGTCAGTAAAGGTAATGAAGTATCTTTCATTGTTCCTTGTCATAGGTTTTAAAGGACCACATACATCCGAATGTATGACACCTAATAAATCCTTTGCCCTTTCGGCTTTGCCACTAAAAGGTGCCTTGGTCATTTTACCTTGTAAACAAGACTCACATACATCAAATGAATCACACTCATTTGTTTTTAAAAGACCATTCTTTTGTAGTGTTTGTATTCTTCTCTTGATTATATGACCAAGAAGGCAATGCCAAAGGTAACTGTCACTCAAATCCGATTTGAGTTTCTTGGTACTAGTTTGGTACAACAAGCTATCATTCAATGTATTTTCACGAACCAATTCATAGATACCATTGATGGGAACAGCTTTAAAGTAAAACATGTCATTCAAAGTAACATGGATTCCTTTTCAATAAATGATAATACATATCCAAAATATTTTAATAGGGCTACGGAAATAATGTTCCTAGTCAGACTAGGAGCATACAAAACATTGTCCAAAATTACTTCCAAACCATTTGTAAGTTTCAAGATGTAGTCACCACGGGCTTCAACTTGAACTTTAGCCCCATTACCCATGTAGAGGCTAACATCCCCTTTGTTGAAGTTGCTACTTCTTTTGAATCCCTACAACAAATTGCAAATGTGAGTTCCACATCAGTATCTAATACCCATGTGTTAGAGGATATTAAGTTTAAATCAATATGGATCATGTATATAGTACCTGAGGTCTGCCCGACATCCCTCTTCGCTCTCAACTCTTGGAGATGGAAAGGACAATTTCTTGCCCAATGTCCAATCTCCCCACACTTGAAGCATGGGTCACTAGAAGCAACCTTTTGCCCCTTCTCCTGTGCTTTGGGTGGCACCCTTACCACCCATTTCCCTTTTCCTATTACGGGTCCCTTACCCTTGGCAACTCTTGCCTTGGGTGCGGGATGAGGCCTTTTCTTGTTCCCACCTTCATTGATCATGAGAATGTGTAAAACCCTTTTACCCATGGCCGCCTCGGCCGTTTTGAGCATAGAGTGAAGCTCACCAATGCTTTTGTCCTAAGCATTCATGTTGTAGTTCAACACGAACGTCTCAAACCTTTTGGTAAGGCCATTGAGGATCAAATCCATAGACAATTCCTTTGAGACGGGGCAGTTTAGCCTTTCGAGGTGGTCAATGCGACTTTTCATCTTAAGTACATAAGATGAAATTGATTGGTTGTCGTCCATACAACATGCATGGAGCACTCGAACAGTTTCGAAGTGCTCAACCCTCGCTTGCTGTTGGAACGTTTCCTTCAGTTGGGTTCTCATGTCATAAGCTTCGTGATGCTCATACTCCTTCTGGAGATCCGGAGTCATGCTTGCCAACATAAGGCAAGACACTTGGACAGAGTCCTCAGTGTACTTATCCAATCGTTATAGGCCTCCTCACCATCCTCACTAGGTTGATCGGGGACAGGGTTGTCTAAAACATATGATCGTTTCTCTTTCTTGAGAACGATTCTCAAGTTTCGATACCAATCGATAAAATTGTTATAATTTAGACGTTCCTTTTGGAGAATCACTCGTAAAGATTGGGCGGACGTGGATGAATTATCATGATTATCATAATTATTGCTGGCCATCTACAAAATTTAACAAAGATCAATATTAGTATTTTCGATATTGTTATTTTAATAATTAATACCTTTTAAGGTCATTTTCATATTAAAATCTAGAACCCAAAATTACATTTAAATAGTGGTTAGGTGACCTTTATCCCACAATTTAATTAATAAGGTGGTCAACGATTGACGATTGCAACCATTTGCAACTTCTAGAGGTATGGGATCGACTTGAAACATCATATGTAAAGTCGGCATGTTAATCCCATCAACACCATTTGGAAACTATGTCGTAGGTGATCCATTTGACATGGTTTGCAAATCAAGACACCCTACTTACACACACGTGTGAGTTTGCCAAATAAGCAGTTAGGTGACCTTTATCCCACGAATATGGCATTCTCACCTCAAGTCACAAGTTCCCTCAAAATGGTTAGGTGACCTTTATCCCACTAAGAGTTCCCGAGTGATTCAAGTGTTGTGTAAAAGGACGGTGTTGATCTCATTTTTTTAAAAAATTAGAGATTACATAATACAAGTTTAGAAAACACTATGTATTCATATTTGCATGCTTTCAAATACAAGATACCCTATGGTACATTGATTAAAACCGCTTTAATCTTTGAAATCATTAAACAATTTTAATAACCATTTATTACCTTTTAATGATTAATTTCCATTTAGTTAGTTTGTTATGATCATTGAAAGGATTGTTAAGCAAACATCATCTATAAGCAATCAAGCACAATACCATAACCAAAACAACCATGAAACAACCAAATGATAGTGCATAACCATAGCATCTAAGGTGGCCACACTTGTTTGCCATCACAAGTGTGGACCATAGGACATTCCTAAGGGACAAAACACCACACAAAAGGCTTCCATGAACCTCCCACTTGAAACCGCATCCAAATGCTCCATTTTTCTTGTGTCTTTCCTTTGTGCTTCTAACGCGTACATCTTCATATTACAAGATATTATATCCTAATACAAGATTTCTAGTAAAATGAAAAATACGTAATCTATTTATTATAGCCCAATAATAAATAAAATACACTTTAAACAAAGCACAAATAAATAATTATACAACCCAATTGAATGAATAAAAAACAACCATTACAATCATCCAATAACACAAGGTCAAGGGCTAGGTTATGCATCATAATGAAAAATGATCATAACATCCAAAACAACAATGAATCCCCACTAAAACCCACGAAATTTCAGCAAACACAAACTGAAATTACGGGTTTTATCTTGTCCAAACAAAGAAACAATACAACATAAATTTCAAAGTTTAATCACAAGCATGTGTGATATAACTTTGAAAGTTTGGGGTTTCATAATACATAAATATAGCAAACCCTAAAAGGGGTTTCAAAGTCCCATAAAACGAAATATTTCAAGGACAAAACAAGATAACTATCAACATAACCGGCTCTACATGCCAATGTTGGGGTTTGTTAGAACAAGATACATAGTTTAACCATTTAAAGTTTGTGAAAGAACACCACGGAAACAAGCTTTATAACATAGTTTGTAAACTTAAATTTCGGGTTCCATCTTGATATTATAAAGTCATAAACAAACCCAAGACAAAGGACATTTTATATGTGAATAAGGCTAGCTATGTAAACACAAAACAAACATTATGGACAGCCATAAAGAGGCTGAAATAAACTACCTTTCAGCAGCAAAAGGTCGAAATGGATGAGGATGATTTGGAGCAAGAAAGAACGACCAAGGCACCAAAAGAAGGTCCTCTCAAGCTTGCATACCCCAAGCTCTATGACAAACACCTTGTTGCTAGGATTTGAGCACCAAAACCGGAAGAAGAGGCTGCTGAAACCTTTCAGTCGTGAATCACTTCAACAAGAGGAGAATGCGATTTTTCTTTCTTGTGGTTTTTGCATGTGAGAGAGAGATGAAGATGGAGTGAATGTCTTGTCTAGTGTTAGTGTTCCAAGACTACAAGTGAAAATCAAAAGAGGCACACTCCAAAGGGGCGGCCGAATATCTTTTCACTTTGGGTTCCCCCCCCCCCAAAACTTAAAACACAATTTAACACATTAACAAGTCACTAATATGAGTTATACATATAATTAACCTTTTAATTGTATAACTCACACACACTCCATTATTACTTGATGTTATTTAAGTAACTTAAATAACATTACAAACAATATCTATAAAGAAAATATCCATATAAATTGTTCAATCTCATATGCAACTTATTTAGAAAACCCATTTTCTAAATTGGTGTATTTATTTAATTGTATGATCTATCATCAATTAAATATTATTTGGTGTTTGCTAAGCTTGTTATTGGGTATGACCCGACTTGGATCATAACGTACTAACCACATCAATGTTCTATGTGTCTTGGGCATAAAGATTTCAACAATATGTTCATATCTCTGCTGCGTTTTGGTTTAAATGGTTACAAAAACTTTGATGATCTTGTCACAAATCCAACATCAACTTTCATCTCAGCAATATGAGAAATTATTAAATTCTCATATTGAATCAAATAATAGGTATGGGTCGGGATATAATGTTGTTGCACATCCTATATATAGTAATTACACAACTTTACGTGAAACAATGACAAACAATTTGTCAAATCATTTTGTGCTAAGAATCAAGTTTGAAACAAAATCTAACCAACAAGTTAATAATCATGAAATTGACGTGAGTGAAATTGAGTCTTCTGAATTAGAACATATTAAACAAAATGATTCAGAATTTGACTTTGATGAGTGTGATGACTTGGATGATTCTGATGAAGATGATGATGATCAACTTAACATTGGTAAGAATGTTGCTTTTGAAACAAACATTTCCAAAGTTCTTGAGGAAACAAAGTTACAATATCCTCCAAAACAAATAAACATGTTGAAGAATATTTTCAAGAGGATAGCTCAGCTAAATGAAGGTATTCAAGAACTTCATGCAACAAAAACCATCAACTGAAGGAATTGAACAATGTACATCTACTAAGGAAGTACACACATCTTCCATAGAAAATAGCAAAATGAAACAATCAGCAGAACTTCAGTGGAAGAAGAAACCTTCTACAGCAGCAGATCTTTGGAAAACCAAATCTACTGAATCAGTAGAAGATCTGTGGATGGAAAAAGCAACAACTAACAAATCAAACTAGAAAGTGGTGAATTCCAAGCAGCAGAAATTACTAAATGGTAAACAAGAATCCCTTGTTAGTATGCCAGGGAAAGGCAAGGAAAAATCAACTGCAAAACTAGAAAAGGAATTGAAGCCTCAAAAGCTTAATGAGAAAAGAAAACAATCAATTCTGATGAAGAATCAAAGGAAATGTATTGCTAATGGTGTGATATGAAAAATCATAATACTAAAGATTGTTACTTTAGCAACTATTGTTCTATTTGGAATATTAACAATCACATGACCTCTGACTGCTACTTTAACAAACATTATGCATTATGCAACAAAAATAACCATTCAAATCAGGAATGTTATTTCAACAAGAAAAAGAGCACAAAGAGTTCACAATCTAAGAAGGCTGAATCAGACTCTCAATCCACTAAAAGTCAAGAGGATTCAAAGACAAAGAAGCAGCAACAAAAACAAAAACCAAATCCTTTGAAGAACCTTTGAAAACATTTGCTGATGATAAACCTTTGAAGAAAAGAACATCATTTCAGAAATCCAAAACACCTCACAAAAGGGTGGATTTGAGTGATAAAGAAACAAATGTTGATGATGCTTTCTTTAATAATTTTGAAAAGGGAACATATGTACCTGATTCAAAAACAAAAAATGATAAAACTTTCAATAATCAAGGTTCATTGCCAAAACCAAAGCAACAAAGCAACAAAGATAAGGTTAATGAAAAAACAGAGTGACAAACCAGAACCAAGTTCAATAACCTCATCTTGAACATAATCATCCTCACTACAAACAACACAGAATGAATCAATTAAGAATAAAATTAATACTAAAACATCAAGACTGATTCATGAAGGAGTAACAATTTTAAACATTGTTGGCAAACCTAAGATCATTAAGGCTTGGGTTGTTAATTCTAATTGATTTCTTTATGTTTGCAGGAACAATCATGGAGAGCTGACAACAAGTGGTATGTTGATAGTGGTTGTTTCATGCATATGACATGAAACTATTTTGTTCTCCAAGACTTCAAGCATAAAAATGCCTCATATATGGCATTTGCTCGGGATAAGAAGGGAGGTAAAATAGTTGGTGAAGGAATGGTAACTAATGGTGTGCTTCAATTTGAGAAAGTAAACTATTGTGAAAGTTTATAGTATAATCTATTGAGTGTGTCTCAAATTTATGATCAAAATTATACCACATTATTTGATAACAATAATTGTTACATTCTTAAGCCAGGTTTATCAGTTCAAGAAGAATGGATCCTTCTTAAAGCATCAAGAAAAGGAAACACCTATGTTTTGGATATGAATAATACAACACTCATAAGCAATGAAACATGCCTGCTATCTAAGTCATCAGAAGATGTGTAGGACTGGTGAAGGGTGTGCACTTACAACCCAATAACACAATGAGGAGAGTTTCTTAGAACACCTAACAAATCAAATAGGGAACTGGTTAACTTTTAGTGAAAGATGCTAAGAACACAAGTAAAGATGAGACAGAACAAGATGGCAAAATACACAAGTAATTGGTTTTCAAGAATGTTGTATATATCTTCTCAAGTTCTATTGCTAATGTTACAAAAGCATAGAGGAAAGTTACAAGTACTTGAGATACATATACTACATCCTACAACCGGCCATAATTTGAAGGCAGCTAGATACAATTGACTAGATAACTACAAAATCAAATGTAGAGTCAAAAGGCAGATTGCCTTTTGACAAATGACTATGACATGCCTTAGCTCACATCCTAATATATTACAAAAAGGATAAAGTACATAAAGTAGAAAGTTACAAATTCAAGACCTCAATGTATAGTTACCAAAAGCATGGACCTTTTACTAACTTATGTAAAGTTGCAGCAGAAAGGGGTCCAGCTTACGTAAAAGGTACATCAGTTAAAGCATGTATGCTAAAAGTCTCCCGAACAAATCTGTCTTCTAGTGTTGGCTTCAGAAGACTTTGTCTTTGAAGCTTCGAAAGACTTCATCTTTGGCTTTGGAAGATATTGGTCTTGGCTTCGGAAGATTTTGGTCTTGGCTTCAGAAGATTTCACACTTAGAATATTATTCTAATGTTGGTGTGAAACTTCTGAAGCATTCCATGTGCATGCATGCAGGATAGACTTTGGGTGTTTGGGTTGCATCAGCCTTATATTAAACCTTACAAACTCCCCCTAGGCTGATGCTACCAAAACACTTTGAAGACTTCAGATATTTACAGTCCTTATCATGATAATAACCATCCCTTTCTTCAGAAGATGATTAGTATCACTCATACTCTCAAAGTGTCTTCTCATGTCAAAGAGATAATGCAGAGGCAGATTGAACATGTCTTGCCATGTGTAAACATTATCAACACCTTGATCTCCGATGACATGCCATCTTTTTGGATTTGTAGTGTATGTCCAGGATAAGATGGGTCTTCCTGATGCTAGAGCATCCATTTGAATTGGAGTTGATGGAGCATCCTCTAGTTGCACATCCTCAGGATGTTTTGATTCATCCTGAGGTTTGGAGAAGGATACTTCTTTCTTCTTCTTCTTTGGCTTTGGTTTGGAAGCCATCCTTTTTCTCTTCTTTGATCCTTTTAACTGAGAAGACTGGCCTACAGCACCTAATTTATCTTCTTTGTCTTGCTCAATTGGGTGTTCCTCCCTCACAGGTTCAAAAGGAGAGGGAGTTTGACCCTACTATGGATCAGAAAATAAAGCTTGCTAAGGCTGAGCAGGATGTCTAGGTTTTGTTGTCTCCGGTTGATCAACCTTAACCTCCGCTTCAGGTAGAGCTTGACTTGGAGGGGAGTGTAAGTCCATTAGCTTTCCACTCTTGATCTTCTGTTTTATTACCCTGATATGCTCATCCATAGTAGACAAAGACATAGTGCCAAGTCTCCTTTTGGAGAATCCATACAGCTTCAAGAAGCTTATCATCATCTGCCTATCAGCAGACTTCTTCATGCTTTTCTGGATGATGGCTCTTGACTTTACAACTTCTTCCATTAACCCATGCCTCATCATTTAAGGCTTCACTTACATATTTTGCCTCAAATTGAGACACAAAACATCGATAAGCACCATCGTGAAGATAGCCTTTTTCCATGACTGAGGCATAATCAGCTGAGTGTAGCTGATTTTGTGTCTGTACTCTGTACATCTCCTATGACGTTTTCCAGAGGATGATATACATCTAGTCGTAATCCGCGTGTGGTGGGAACAACTACTTCCTGATCCAGATTTGGAATTCCTGGTTCAGTATCTGTAGCCATTGGAGTGCGAGGTTCCGAAGTGTCACAGGCATCAACATCTGATGCTTGTATACTTTGAGTAGCAGGAACCTGTTCCTCCTGATCTACCTGATCATTCTCAACTTCTTCATCATCAGAGGAGGAGTCGCTTACCTCAGTTTTTCCCCCTAAAGGACTAGAAGATTCACCATGTGAAACTGATGTTGTCGAGTCTAGTGATGGTGAGTTTAAGACATCGTACATCATTCTGGTCGATAACTTATCATCAGGAAGGGAGAGAGGGATGTTGAAGGACTTGAAGAATCCATCATAGTTGAAGCAGAACGTGGGTCCCTTTCCAGCAGGGGCTGGTGTATCTCTGAACGTCAACATTGTACCACACTTCTACTTGACCCGTTGAGTTGTTATAAACTCTCTGTTTGGTATATTGTATCCAAAGAAAATCCCTTCTTCAGTCTTCTCACTGAACTTCCCTGACTGAGTTTTCTTCAGCAACGTACATGGTGCGCATAATGGTTCGATGTACTCTAGATTAGGTTTATGTCACTCGAGCAACTCATAACACGTTTTACCATGACGTTTGACCACCAAGACTCGATTGAGGGTGTAACATGCAGTACAAGAGAATCTTGAGTCACTCTGATTTGGATTTCAGAAACATTACCCAAGAGAATCTTGAGTAGTCATCAGTGAATACATAACAGTACAAATCACCAGCGATGCTCTTGGTGCTGACAGGACCAAACAGATCCATGTGTGGAAGTTTGAGAGGCAGGTCAATGGAATTTACTTTCTCTACCTTGTGAGAGTTCTTGGTCTGTTTACCTTTCTTACACGCTACACAAAAATCCAAAAGTTGAAAATTCTTGACATTTACTCCATTCACTAAATCATTATGGATCAGATGATTCATATTCCGTGGATTTATGTGTCTAATTCTCCTATGCCAGGAGATCGAATCCCTCTCAGTTGCCTTTGACAAGGAGCATTGAACTTGATGATTAGTTGTGGAGGCCTTTGATAGATCCAAGACATATAAGCCATTATATCTTAAAGCGGACATTAAGATTTGGTCCTCCGGGATAATGTAATCCTTCTTCAATATGTAGCACTTCTTGTGGTCAAAAACAACTTTGAATCCTTTGTCACATAACTGGGATAACGTCCAAGGGGGAATTTGTTGGAGCATATATTGTCATATATAGCATGTCCGTCACTTGTCGAATAGTCTAGGCTTAATGTAATACACCTGATATGTTGTAAACACATGAAACTGGGTCATTTGCAGGAGCATATGCGAATAAGACTCAATCGTACGACTGAGCCATGCTAATGGACTAGTCGTGCGACTAAGAGATGTGATTGGGCCATTCGTAAGACTGAACCATAAATATGGTCTAGTCGTACGATTGAACCATACGCATGGCCCAATCGTACAAATGGGCCCAATCACATCTGATATGGGATGAGGCCTATAAATACCCGTTTCATTGTGTAGAAAAAGTAAAGGAGTGTGCCCGGGGCCTATGTGCTGCTGGATGAGAGGGGAGATCATGCTCGATCTCCCCTTGCCAAGAGTCTTGATTCTTATGTTGTAACGAGCTTGTAATCATTAGGTTATATTAATGAAACCATTTTATTATAGTTTGTGTTATTGTTTGTCTCTTGGTTTTTGGTTCTGTTTCCTTCCGCCAAGAACACGCTCGGATGTCTACCGAACCACAGGCTTCACAAACTCAACCCATTGTCCATTTGAGGGTGAGGGCATATAATACTTATTTTTCTCATTATCAGACAATGGACTTGACTTTTCTTTCCATAAGCCAATTTTGTGTAAGGCAAGTTTTTGATAAACAGACGACTGGCTTACAGTTTGAACTTTAGATTCATTAATTCTTTTTGGTGGAGTAATAGAACTCCTTTTCGAAGAACGTGGTTTAGTATAATAAAGTTCTATTTTCTGTCTGGGAGTCAGATAATAAGGACAGTTAGAAAAGATGCGTCCTCTCTTTCCACAACTGTAGCATGATCTCCCTTCTACATGTTGAGGAAACTGTTTATCTGGGGTTGAGTGTGATAAAGGTATGACATGTGTCTGATTGGATTTAGTCACTTCTCGTTTATATGTATCACTTTCATTAACAAAATTAATTGATTTGACATTTTGAACACTTTTAACATGCCCTTGGTTGGACTTTGATGACTAACATGTGTGTGGTTAACTCGTTTAGTCAGTTTGGGTTCTAAATTAGACGTTGGTGAACCTAACCTTACATTAACCCCTTTAAATTCATCATTTAAGTTCTCAAAAGGCATCTTACCTTTTAATTTCAAAGTATCCTATTTCACCGGTTTACCCGTGGAATCAGGGTCACTAACTAGAGGAGTGGACACCACATGATCCTTAATTGGGTTGTTATTTACAGGTCTATATTTTGTATTTAATAGAATCTCATCTGGTGGTAGAATTACTTTGTAACCCAACCCTTCCCCATTATTTTGTTCTTTCACTAAGTGTTGAACTATGTGAGAAGAACTGGTCCAACTGTGCAGTTTTTGTTTTAAAGAATTTACTTCGACTTCGAAAACTGTTTTTTCTTTCTTTGTCTCTTTCAAAGAATGTAAATAAAAATTTATATCATTGGTTTGATCAAAAGCAACAACCTCGGTTTCCCTTAGTTGTTTACTTAAAAGTTCTATTTTTTCTTTATAATTGCACTCATTTTGTTTCAAAATACGATTAGCTTCTGTGCACAGTTGTAAATCATTTACTAAGCTATCATTATGGTCTAATACCCTAGCGAATTTCAAATCAATGCTTTCTCTAATTTTGTTACATTCAATACAAGCATGATTTCCAAAGAGTTGGTCTTTCATACTTACCTATGAAGAATGAGTTGAATTAGCCATCAAATGCAGAGTTTGACTCTTCAGATGTTGGAGATTCTGAACTTGTCGTTTTGAGTTCTTCTTCAATCAGGTGATCGACCACATTCACAGCTTCTTCATTATCTGACGTTACTTGTTCAACTGTGATTTCACCTTCACTAGCCGAGCCATCATCCAATCCCTCGACACAAGCAATGTTTAATTCACCCGGAGACACAAAACTAAAGGTCCAATCTTGTCCTTCATCACCTTGAGCAGTCAAGGCTTTTGTCTCTTTGCTTGAAGAGGTAGCTCCACTCGTGGGTTTGTCTTGATGGTGGAAGGTTGAGAACAGATTTCTGTTACCTGTTTTCTTGAGCTTTAGACATTCACGTTTGAAATGCCACTTTTCACCATAGTTAAAGCAGGTAACTTTGGTTTTGTCGAAACCAAATGTTGTGTCTTTTGTGGCTACCAAGTTCTGTCCTGTATTTTTCACAAACCTTTTCACCCTTCTGACAGCACTAGCCAACGCCCACATGATATCCATCCTCTCTAGTTCATTTACATCCACCTGCTCATAATCTTCATCTGCAAGATGGCAATTTCCAATCTTCCCTGCTACTAGACCATCATAGGAATGGACAACAACTGCTAGCAGATCCTTTGCTACTTCCACAGTGATATTACCGAGATTCTCAGTCTTTAACTTTGTAGTATTGGCTTCAAGTATTGTATATTGGGTAGCGGAGAACCCTTACATTTCTGGTCCTGAAGCTGTATTTTGGGAAGGAGCTGCTGAACTAGACATAGAGGTAGTTTGAAGTGGTGCTCCTGAACTGGTTGGAGTGGGAGATGAGTTATAAAGTGAAGGATTCTGGTCGTAGGATCCTTTCTGTGACCTGTACTTCATCCTCAGTTCCTCCTCCCTTAATTTCAGGATGAAGTCATTTACGTCTAACTTTGCAAGTATATTGTTCTGTCGCATATTAGACACAAACGAGTCCCATTTCTCCGGCAAACCATCAGCAAAGCTTGACACTTCATCTTCCATAGATGTGGTTACCCCATGAGTGTGCAGCTCACTCATCAGATGGTAGAATCCGTCGATAATATATTCCAAGCTTTCTTTCCCTATTGAAGAGAAGTTATCAAACTCCTTTCTGAGAGCCTTTGCCTTCAATGCCTTTAACGATGCATTCCTATCATATCATTTCTCCAAAGCTTCCCATAACTTTTTCACCTGTTTGTTCTCAGAGAACTGATGAAATATATATTTCGGTATCGGCTGAGTCAACAGGGCATACACCTTCTTTTCAGCGTTGTACTTGGCTTTCTGGATGTCAGTCATACCTCCCAAAGTAAGCTTAACACAATCAGCACCGACTGGCATACTATAACCTGTTTCAATGGATTCCCAAAGATTTGTATCGATTCCATTTAAATAGATCTCGAACCTTTGTTTCTATTATGGGAAATCATCTAACTTTATAAGTTTAGGTGGTTTATTGTGATTCCCAATTTCATTTTCCAGAAGCAGAAGGTTCTAGATGCGAGAGTCCCTTCCAGCAGTAAACGCAGAGAACTGATCTTCCATCTCTTTAAACTTTGGACTTTAATACTAGACTGGCTCACTCATGCGAATGGACTTATACGTATGGTTCAGTCGTGTGAATGAGGAGGGCGAATGAATTCAATCGGGCGATTGGATTTAGTCATGTGATTGAAATGGAGGAATGTACTCAAACGACTGGAGTAGTTCTGTCATATGGATGAAGTATGCGAATGAAGTGTGTGAATGAATTCAATCGTGCAATTGGATTCAGTCGTATGTATGGAGGGTGCGATTAGAGACAAGCGAATGGGGTTGTTCTATCGTACGAATGAGTGAGCGACTGAGTTCAACCATGCGAATGGGTTGTACGATTGAGTTCAGTTGTGCGATTGGGCCAATCGGGCGACTGAAGGCTGCTGTTTTTGCAAAATCGAAGGTTTTTAACACTTTGACACAAAAACATGATTTTTCAAGAACCCTAATCTACCGTATGTCAAAAAACATAAAGTTTGAGACCTTGAGACATTGAAAACACTGTTTTACTCAAAAAGGTGACTCCTTTGAATGAAAAACGTGATTTTTACACCGAAACTAATCGAATCACACGCAAAATCAAGAGCCAAAGCTCTCATACCACTTGTTAGGACGTGTACGTACGGAGTACTAACTAATAATGCGTGAAACTAGATCAAATAGTGCGGAATCCTATTTGATTGGCGATCCAATCAGTGAGAACACAATGCTGATCAATCTCACGATTAAAGAAACGTTAAGAACGAGGAGAACAAGATCATATGCGAACTATGAACTTGGAACATGCTTTCGGACGCTCTGGATGGCTAGGTTGTGAGTATGTGTCAAAAGTCTCTTAATAATTACGTTTTTCCATGAATTAGGTGGTATTTATAGGTTATGGGTTTCCAATCGTATGACTGAACCATTAGCATGGTTCAGTCGTGTGACTGAATCATGCGATTGATCCATATGCATGACTAAAGGTTCGATCGTGCAATTGAGTCAATCTTACTCTCAATCATGCGACTGATCCGGTCTCCTGGTTTAGTCATGCGACTGGTCCATTAGCATGAGGTATTCATGCTTATGGTTCATTAGCATGGTTCATTCGCATCAAAACTCATACGACTAAGTTTGAACACATTTCTCAATCATTATTAACCAAGAACTATGCACAACAACCTCAAACCTATATAATTAGTTCATTTTACTTTATCACACAATAAACAATGAAACATTAAACATTATAAGCATCAACCACATATTATATTTCATTTAACTCATTCATTATATATGTGTAAGACATGACAGACATTTACATTAAGCTCATAAACTAGATACATATGTATCAACAGTTTCTTGTTATGGGTGTCTTAGAAGTCTTAAAGTCAGTCATGTTGAATCTTTTAAGTATGTCCTTAACATACTTTGATTGACTTATAAAGATTCCATCTTCAACTTGCTTCACTTAAATTCCCAGAAAGAAGTTGAGTTCCCCCATGGCACTCATTTCAAATTTTTCTTTCATTAGCTTCTCAAAGTCTTTGCAAAGCCTTGTATTAGTTGAACCAAAAATGATGTCATCTACATACACTTGAACTAGCATTAAGTCATTTCCTTATCCTTTTATGAAGAGAGTTCCATCTATAGTACCTCTTCTGTATCCAAACTTGTAGAGATACTGAGATAGAGTCTCATACCACTTTCTTGGTGCTTGGTGCAGCCCATAAAGAGCTTTGTCAAGCTTGTCGACATAATCAGAATGATCAGGATCTGCAAAACCAGGTGGTTTTTGACATACACCTCTTCATCAATCACCCCATATAGAAAAGCACACTTGATATCAAGTTGATAGACCTTGAAGTTCTTGGATGCAGCAAATGCCAAGAATATCCTAACAGCTTCTAGGAGCAAAGACATTAGTGTAGTCAATTCCTTCTTCTTGTGTGTATCCTTGAACAAGTAGTCTAGCTTTATTTTTTATGACAATGCCTCTATCATTTTTCTTATTCCTAAACACCCATTTGGTTTCTAAGTAGTCTTCCCATGAGGAAGAGTACATAGGTTCAAAACCTTCTACCTTTTGAATTGAAGTAGCTCATCTTGCATAGCTTCAATCCAACTTCCATCCTTCAGAGCCTCATCAATCTTCTTGGGCTCTATCTAGGACAAGAAACAAGAGTGAAGACAAACATTTGCTTCATGGATTTGTCCTCTTGTTCTTACCCCAGTGTCAACATCTCCAATGATATTTGTGGTGGGGTGAGAGTTGTGGATCCTTAGCTGAGGGATCATAGCAAGTTGCTGAGATAGATCGAAATTAGAGAAATTTAGATCCAGCATTGATGCTTCTTCCACCACATCAACACACTTATCAAGAGAGACTTTATCCAATGAGTGTGACACATCATTGTTGTTTTTATCTATGGAGTGGTTATCAGCATCAAGAAATTCCTGATCATTGTCACCACCACTACTAATATCTTTTGCATTTGAAGTTTCTTTATCTGGTTGTTGAGCCTCTGAGCTGAAATTTGAAGACATCTCAGATGTATCAGCTGAATTTGTTATTATTATGCTTATAGAAACCTCATTTGCAGAAGTACTGAAGATGTGTAACTTGAAGGTCTTCTTAGCTCAAATCTTGGATCAGGATCACCTGGGGATAAGATATCTATAGATCCTGAAACATTCTCACAAGATGTGTTAAAACAATTGGTAACTAAATCAAGATCAAATAGCCAACAGGACCAAAACCAGCTACACTGGGTGTGTGTTCATTGAAAGTCATATTGGTTGACTCCTCAACAATTTTTGTACTGAGATTGTATACTCTATAAGCCTTAGCTTGAGAAGAGTATCCAATGGAATGTCCATCATCTGATTTCTCATCAAATTTGGCAATTTGATCTTTGGTATTCAAGATGGTGCAAGGACATCCACATGACCTGAGAAACCAATGAAAGGTTTCCTCTTGTGCCAAAGTTCATATGGAGTCTTGCCATGATTCACTAAAACTCTATTTTGCACATAGTAGGCAGTGTTGATTGCCTCTTCCCAGAAGGTGATGGGTAGCTTAGAGTTAGACAACATGGTTCCTGCAACTTCAATCAGTGTCTTATTTCTCCTCTCAGCAACACCATTTTGCGGAGGGTCCTGGGAGCACTGTATTGTCTTGTAATACCCTTTTAATCACAAAATGTATCAAGGATTTGGTTCCTAAATTCAATTCCTTGATCACATCTTATGGTTTTGACCATGTGATCACATTGATTCTCAATCTTTAAGATGAAATTCTTCAGAATCTTAGGGGTCTCATCCTTAGTTCTAAGGAAAAAGACCCAAGTGAATCTTGTAAAGTCATCTGTGATCACCAAACAATAAGATGTCCTTTCTAGACACATTACACTGGTGGGGCCAAAGAGATCCGTATGTAACAAGAATAGGGGTGTAGTGATGGAGTTTCTTTCTTTAGGCTTATGAGATACCTTATGTTGCTTCTCTTTCAGGAATGCAACACAATGATCATTACTTGTAAACTCTTTCTTTGGCATTCTAGTTACCAAGTCATTCTTAATCAGTTTCAAGCTTTGCAGATGTTTCTGTTGGGTTTTATAACATCTTAATCAAAGTTTTTAAACTAAAAAACACAACGGATATAAGTTTTAAACATGTTTTTACAATGTGAAATTATCACCATTTTAAAACATAAAGAAAACCCAAGAATAAGGAACATATATATATATATATATATATATATATATATATATATATATATATATATTATATATATATATATATATATATATATATATATATACATGTGTGTGTGTGTGTGTTAGGATCAGTGATCTACGTTCGATTATTTAGAGAGTATAGCAGCGGAATTCTAACAATGAATTAGCCAATTCACAAGAACGTAAAGATATTCAATGAAGAACAAAAACGGTTATAGATAGAGAGAATTCTGCAGATAAATTTCATTCAATATTCGCTTTCGTGGTAACGGAATGTCACACTTACAATTAGGTCGACACCTCTTATATAAGAGATGTGACGTCTGCTGATGTCACTTGATAGTGACATCTAACAGAATTATTCCAACTGAAACACAACTACTAAAGATGTCAATACAGCTGACATCTTCTTACAAAAATACTAAGTGTTATCAGATACTACAACTACTGAAAAACATAAAACTACTGACACTACAACGACTGAAGAACAAGCTCTTCAGTCGTTTTACAAAACTACTGAAAGTAAAAACATAAAACTACTGATATCATAACTACTGAAGAAGTACTCTTCAGCTGTTGTGACAAACTACTGAAACTTCAGTACTTGGTCTTCAGACTTGAACTTCAGATGTTTCATCAGCTGATGACTTCAGTAGATGTCATCAGCTGATGTCTTCAGTCTTTGTCTTCAGACTTTGTACACCAGTTGTTGATCTTCAGCATTTGTAGACTCTTCAGCTGTTGTACTTCAGTACTTCGGTCTTCAGCTTCAGCACTTGTGTTCTTCAGCTGTTGAGCTTCAGCACTTGTGTTCTTCAGCTGTTGAGCTTCAGCACTTTAGTCTTCAGCTGTTGAAGTCTTCAGTACTTGATCTTTAGCTGTTGAAGTCTTCATCACTTGTCGAATTGCTGATGAAGCCTTCAGCAATTGTTGTGATATCATGTGGAACTTAGAGGTTTTCTGATCTTGGCTCATTGGTTCTTTTGGTCCAACAAACTCCCCCTGAACCAATGCAGCCAAAACCTCTAATTGATTTATTTTCCCACTTATTGTTGGCAGAATGGTTGGCTTTTTCCTTCTTGATCAGTTGAGAAGATGACCCATATAAGCACTGGCCTGGGAAGAAATCTCAGAGATCTGTTTCGCAAGGTATGAATGGGAACTCTGTTTTAGGAATCTGGACACAGAGTTGCTATCCCATTCATGAGATCTACTTTCCCATGATGAGTCTGTACGACTCTCGAACATAGGCCTCAAGGAGAACAACCTGTTCCTCCTTGGAGAGTTCTTCTACTCCTCCTTCAAAGAAGAACTCTGGACCATAGTACTCAGATAAGTACTTTACAGTCCTGCCATTCTTCAACTCCACAGTAGTTACCTCCCTATAGACAAATTCATCAGGATGAGTGCCCTCAAGGAGTAACTGGAGCTCATTCTTCTTAATGTCTTCAAGCTTCTATATAATAACCCCTTTTTGATCATCTTGTTTTCCAGTAAGGCTTGAGGGGTCATTTTTGATTGATGAGCCTTCTTGAATTCATCGATTATTTCCCACGGTGAGACTACAATGGCCAACATGATTGTAGAGTCTATTGTTTTTCTAACCTGACCATTGTATCTGTGTGGAATGGATCTTTTGTGGATTCTAGAACTCACCTTGGGGTCTGGCCATACTCTCACTCTCTCCTTCTGATACTGAAATGTGTGTCTGAGAGTGTACAGCCTCTAAGCATGCCCTTTCATGGCTTGTATAGATGATGACTGAGGAAATTCCTTGTCAACCATCTTCAGTAGTTGCTCATCGTGCTGCTTCTGCTGTTCTTCATCTTCTATTTTGACTCTAACCGTTTCCCTTTGAGAGTCAGGTGTGATCATGAGTTGACTCTTGGGTTCTGGTAGCTTTAGAACAGCAGAGAGTGGTAGACTATCATCTTCATCCTCTTCTTCTTCATCTTCTTCTATCCTCAGCACCCTTCTCCTCCTTCTAGGTGCATCACTGGATAATGGTTGGGTTGGTTTTTGTGGTAAAGGAATTGGTTTTGAAGGTTGAGGATGTTTGGATTTGGGTTTTGAGATTGGTTTGGAGATTTGAGGGGTAGGCTATTTTTGAGTGGGTGATTGGGAAGGTTGTTCAAGCATTTTGGTTGTGAGTTTGGCTTTTGTGAGTCTTGCCATTTCAAACCTTTTTCCAGCCCCAGCCTCATCAAGTGCTTCAACGATTATCCCGTTATGAAATTGCTCAGACAAACAGATTCTGGTGGCTATAGCCAGAATGCTGTCTCTGGTCCATGAACAAATCTCCATCAGTGATCTTCCTAAGTATTTGGCTATGAATCGAATCATGATCTCCAATCTCTCTTTCTCCAGCACATCGTATCCAGCCCATCTGTTTTGAATTTCCTCTACTTCCAACCTCCTGATCTCACTGTCTAGTGTGGCTGTATCAAAGCCTTGCTTGAATAGTTGCTCAATGATTTTGTCCTGGATCGGCTGTGTGTATCATCTGCATCTTTTACCAGCTCTTCCAAGGATTTTTCTTCAGCATTCGATTGATCACCAGCACTTTTCTTTTTTTTGTAAGTGATCAGTTGTTGTTCCTTTTCCTTTTCCAACTCCTGGGTTTTCTCTTATGCCTTCTCATCCTCAGTTCTTTTTCTTTTTTTTTCTTTCACTACAGTACTCTCCCCCTTTTTGGATGCATTGGTGGCAGGGGTTTGTCACGCAGAAAGTTTCTTTTCCACAGCATCATCAATGAGTGTTGTAGACTTGAGGAGATCCTCTCATCAATGGCTTTATAACAATGTCATTGATGATGGGAGTGATGAGAGGTTGGGATTGTTGGAATACAGCAACCATCTGCTCAGGGGGGTTCTGTCCCGGAGTGATAGTGCCAAAAGCAGAAGCTGGAGGCTCAGTGAAGTGAGAGGGTAAAGTGTTTGGGGACCTTCAAATGAAGGTGCCATCTGTGGGTTGGTGGGGGCAGATGGACTTACATCCTGAGACTTCTTGGCAAGCAGTTCTTGTAGTCTGCTTACCTCAGCCTCCAGGATGGTGTTGTGGGCTAGAACGTCATAGAAAAAGCCCAGGTCATCATCAGCAGATGCTGAATCACCTGACCTCCTGCTTGTAGCAGGATGTACATGCACTGGGTGTAGACCAGTTTTAGCATGTGCCCTTTTTTCTTGGAACTGGGGACTTCCAGCCTCAGGACTATGTCCTTCATCAGCTGTTGCCTCTAGTGAGGTCTTAGCTATGTTACCAGCCTCATTCTGATCATGTGCTGATACAGAAGAGGTGGCAGCCTCACTAGATGTTCTAATCTCCCTATCCACACTAGGAGATAGAACTTGTAAACCCCGGTGCTGTGGGTTGTCAGAAGCATGATGATCCTCTTCCTCAATATCTGTGGTTCTCCTCTTTGTTGGTGGTTGTTGGGGAGGAGGAGAGGCATGCAACTGAGTCAGCATGTTTGCAATAATTATGGTTGGACTTTGGGGGGCGGTTGCATGGGGAGATGGGGTAGAAGCAGTGTGCACCTAGGGAGGATGGTGCTCTTCAATGGCAATCTCCTCAAGTGAGGAAGATCCCAGATGTGTGGGTACCCCTTCTATGGTGGCTGCAGGCTCCTTGGAGAGGAATCCTGAGCGGCTGTGGCTGGTAGAGTCTTTAAGGTGAGTTACTAATTCTACCAGATCTGCGAACGTTTTGTGTACATTGATCAACCACTTGACCATTCTCAACATCCACATGTTGAGTGCTAGTGTCAACCAAACGTGTATGAGTTTGTGGTTCTTGATCCTCCTCGAGATCCACAGTTCTACTGCTAGTTCCTTCCGTAAGGAACTTAGCTTCTAAGAACTCAGCCTTATTGGCAACAAACTCCTTTTTTTCCAATGGATCATAGAAATAATATCCCATAGAATCTCTACGATATCCAATGAAGATACACTTAATGGAACGGCTTTCTAGCTTGTTTGAGGTGGGAGTCTTGACATAAACCTCACAATCCCATACCTTTAAATATGACAGTGATGGAACCCTTCCATGCCATATTTCAAAAGGTGTCATTTCCACTTTCTTGGTTGGGGCCATATTCAGGATACGGGCCACAGAGAGAAAAGAAAAACCCCAAAATGATAGAGGCAGAGAGCTTCTAGCCATCATAGATCGAACCATATCCAATAGAGTTCGATTTCTCCGCTCGGACACACCATTATGTTGTGGTGTTCCAAGTGGAGATAGTTATGAGACAATACCACAACTTCTAAGATGATCTCTAAAAGCATCACTTAGGTATTCACCTCCTCTATTGGTGCGGAGAATTTTTAATTTCTTGTTGGGTTGATTTTCTACTTCATTTTGGAAGATTTTGAACATTTCAAAAGCTTCATCTTTGTGTCTTAACAAGTACACATAACCATATCGACTATAGTCATTGGTAAAGGTAATGAAGTATCTTTCATGGTACCCAGTCATTGGCCTAAAAGGACCACATACATCCGAATGTATGATGCCTAATAAATCTTTTGCCCTTTCGGATTTGCCACTAAAAGGTGCCTTAGTCATTTTACCTTGTAAACAAGATTCACATACATCAAATGAATCATGTTCATTTGTTTTTAAATGACTGTTTTTTTGAAGTGTTTGTATGCATTTCTTGTTTATATGACCAAGACGGCAATGCCAAAGATAGGTATCACTCAAATCCAATTTGAGTTTCTTAGTGGTGGTCTGGTACAATGAGCTATCATATAATGTGTTTTCACGAACCAATTCATAAATACCATTAACAGGAATAGCTTTAAAATAAAATGTGCCATTAAAGAAAGATGAATTTCATTTTCAATAAATGTCAAAACATAACCATATTGTCTTAATTTGGCAACATAAATAATGTTCCTAGTCATACTAGAAGCATACAAAATATTGGTCAAAATTGCTTCCAAACCATTTGGAAGCTTCAAGATGTAATCCTCTCGGCCTTCAACTTGAACTTTTGCCCCATTCCCTATGTAAAGGCTAACATCCCTTTTCTTGAAGTCCTTACTTCTTTTGAACCCCTGCAATAAGTTGTAAATGTGAGCTCCACATCCGGTATCCAATACCCATGTGTTAGAGGATATTAATTTAGATCAATATGAATCATGAAAATTGTACCTGAGGTTTGCCCAGCATCCCTCTTTGCTTGAAACTCTTTTAGATGGTTTGGTAATTTCTTGCCTAATGTCCAATCTCCCCACACTTAAAGCATGGGTCATTTGAAGCAACCTTTTGCTTCTTCTCCGCTGGTTTTGGAGGTGGCGCTTTTACCACTCCCTTTCCCTTTCCCCTAACGTGCCCCTTACCCTTGGCAACATTTGCCTTAGGTGCGGGGTGAGGCCTCTTCTTGTTCCCACCTTCATTGGTGGTGAGAACGGGTAAAAACCTTTTACCCATGGCCACCTCGGCAGTTTTGAGCATAGAGTGAAGCTCATGTATGTTCTTGTCCCACCCGTTCATGTTATAATTCATGACAAAGTTGTCAAACCTTTTTGACAAAGAGTTGAGGATCAAATCCATAGCTAACTGTTTCGAGATGGGATAATTCAGCCTTTCGAGGCGGTCGATATGGCTTTTCATCTTAAGTACATAAGATGAAACAAACTGGGTGTCATCCATACGACACACATGGAGTGCTCGAACCGTTTCGAAGCGCTCTACCCTTGCTTGTTGTTGGAACGTTTCCTTCAACTGGGTTATCATGTCGTATGCTCGATGATGTTCATACTCCTTTTGGACATCCGGAGTCATACTTGCCAACATGATGCAAGACACTTGGACCGAGTTCTTAGTGTATTTCACCCAATTATTGTAGGATCCTCATCCTCCTCATTAGGTTGATCAGGAATCGAATCGTCTAAGATGTACGATCGTTTCTCTTGCTTGAGAACAATTCTCAAGTTTCGAAACAATCAACAAAGTTGTTATAGTTTAGATGTTCCTTTTGGAGATGGTCCTTAATGATAATGAGTGAGCGGACGGATTTCATTGTTTTCATTGTTGTTGGTGGCCATCTGCAAAATATAACAAAGTTCAATTTTAGTATTTTTGATATTGTTCATATTTTAATAATTAAACCCCTTTTAAGTGTCTTACACAATTTTAAAATTCTAGAATCCAACGTTACATTTAAATAGTGGTTAGGTGACCTTCATCCCATTATTTAAATTAACAAGGTAGCCAACGTATTGACAATTGCAACCCTTTGCAACTTCTAGGGTATGCGATCGACTTTAAAACATCATATGTATAGTCGGCATGTTTATCCCATCAACACTTTGTAAACCATATTGTAGGTGATCTATTTAACATGGTTTGCAAATCAAGTAACCTTACTTGCACACACATGTGAGTTTTCCTACATAAGTGGTTAGGTGACCTTTATCCCACAAATATGGTATCCCCACCTCAAATCACAAGTTCCCTCAAAATGGTTAGGTGACCTTTATCCCATTAAGAGTTTCCAAGTGACTCAAGTGTTGTGCAAAAGGACAGTGTTAAACTTGTTTATAAATGAAATTTTAAGTTTTCATAATCTTAGTTTAGAAAACTCTATGTACCTTATATTTGCATGCTTTCAAATACAAGGTACCCTATGGTTCACTTTTAATAAAACCCCTTTTATTCAATCATTAATCCTTTTAATAACCTTTTATTAACCAGTTATAATAAAGAACCATCAATTTTCAGCTTGTTAAGTTTGTTAATGAGTTTGTGATGCACATCCAAATATGAACCAACAATCATACAACAAACATCCAAACAAGCATAATCATACAAACATAAGTGCATAACCATAGCCACTAAGTTGACCACACTTGTTTTCCATCACAAGTGTTGTCATAAGGTCTTTCCTAAGGGTTAAGATGACACATCAAAATATGTCCATGAACTCCCACTTGAATCCACATCCAAATGCTTCAAGTGTCCATGTCTTTTGTGTCCTTCTTTGGGTCTTCATCTTGTGCATCTTATTTTACAAAATCATATCCTAATACAATACTTCTAATAAAAGAAATGCACCTAATCTATTTATTACATAACTAAATGAATAAATAAATTACAACCCAAAATGCAAACACAAATATTACAACCCTTTCAAGAATCAAAACCCACATGACAAAACCATAATCAACCAAATCTAAAACACATAAGGTCAAGGCTATGTTATGCACTAAAATATGAAACATATTCAACATCCAAGAACAACAATGAACCCCTTATTTCAGCCCTAAAGTTTCTGCCAACATGAACCAAAACTTTAGGTTTTGTCCAAACGACACAATCAACCATTTGATCTTTATCTTTCAAGGTTTATATTAAAGCATGCAAGATTAAACCTTGAAACATAAGGGATTCAATCAGCCACAACAAAACAGCCCGTAATGGGTTGAAAAAGTCCACGAAAACTAACTTTTCAAGAACTTTTGAAGCACATATTCCACATATCCAGCTCCAGATGCCATTGTTGGGTTTTGTAACATGTTAATCAAAGTTAGTTTAACCATTTAAACTAAAAAACACAGCGGATATAAGTTTAAACATGTTGTTTACAATCTAAAATTTTCACCATTCTAAAGCATAAACAAAACCCAAGAATAAGGATCATACATATATGTGTGTGAAATTGTATGCTATCAAACCAAAAAAACAACCATGGGTGCTCATTGAAACAACCTTTCTTGAACAAGATGTTATAGATGGATAAGATGAAGGTGATGATGTTCTTGAATGTGTAGCCTCCAAAAGAGAAGACCTCAAGCTTGTATACCCACAAGCCCTTCCAAACACCAAGCTTGTTAGGAGAGCAACACCAAAGAACTCTCTTCCTTTGCTCCTCAAAAGTTCGAAAATTTCAGCTTTGTTCTTCCTTGAATCCGAAAATTTCAGCCTCCTTGGAGAGAGTTTTGCAATGTGTGTGTAAGAGAAAGTGTGTGTTAGAGAGAAGAGTGTAAGAAGTGTCCTTAAGTCTTCCAAATACAAAGACTAAAACAAGAACACAAGCCCTTTTGGGCGGCTGAAATCTTCAATTAAAATGGGTTCCCCCATTTTAGTTTTTATAAAATGTTACACTCTTAACCCATTACTTAATAAAATTAAAACCTCTTTTAATTTTATAACATTACACACTTTTATTTGTTATTATTTAACTCACTTAAATAATGAAACAAATAATTTTTCATGAACAAATTATCCAAATAATGTTGTTCTATTACAAAGCAACGTTTTAGAAAACCTATTTTCTAAATTGGTGTCAATATTTATTTGTATGATCTCATCAACAAATAAACATTTATTGGTGTTTGTATAGCTTGTTATTGGGTATGACCCGACTTGGATCATAACGTACTAACCACATCAATCTTGTATGTGTCTTGGGCATATAAGATCCAATAGTTTGCCTGAGAAATGGGATTCATTTGTGTCCAACCTGAGACAGAATAACATACTTGCTACACTGGACATAATGACTTCCTCTTGAAGTTAAGGGAGGAGGAACTAAGGATGAAGTACAAGTCAAAGAAAGGATCTTACATTCAGAATCCTGCACTCTACACTCGGTTCCCAATCCAACTGGTTCAGGAGCACCGCTTCAAACAACTTTTGTGTCTAGTTCCTCAGCTTTTTCTCAATCCACTGCTTGAGGACCAGAAACGTCTGGGTCATCATCGACTCAATACATAGTGCCTGAATCCAATACTACGAAGTTGAAGACCGAGAGTCTCGGTAATATCACAGTGGAGGTTGCAAAAGAGCACATGGATCTTTTTGTAGCAGTGGTTCAATCGTATGATGGTCTAGTTGCTGGGAAGATCGGAAATTGTCATCTTGCATATGAAGATTACAAGCAGGTTGACGAGAATGAGCTGGAAAGGATGGATATTATGTGGGCTCTAGCAAGTGCAGTTAGACGAGCCAAAAAGTTCGTTAAGAAGACGGGACAGAATCTAGTAGCCACAAAAGATACGACCTTTGGTTTCGACTAAACCAAGGTCAACTGCTTCAATTGTGGTGGAAAGGGGCACTTTAAAAGTGAGTGTGTGAAGCCTAAGAAAACAGGAAATGGTAACCCATTCCCTACTTTCAACCATCAAGACAAAGACATGGTTGGAACCAGTTCTTCAAATAAACACACTAAAGCACTAATTGCCCAAGGTGATGAAGGATAAGACTGGTCCTTTCGATTTGTCTCTCCTGGAGAATCAAACATTGATTTTGTCAAAGCATTGGATGATGGGTCACCTAGTGAAGGTGAGATTGCAGCTGAGCAAGCGATGTTCG
The DNA here is from genome assembly GCA_025506515.1 of Flaveria trinervia. NCBI lineage: Eukaryota > Viridiplantae > Streptophyta > Magnoliopsida > Asterales > Asteraceae > Flaveria > Flaveria trinervia. The sequence continues at coordinate 57,566,899 of CM046442.1, forward strand.
ATACAGGAGAAGCTGTGAATGTTGTAAACCACTTGGTTGAGGAAGAGCTCAGAGCAAAAAGTTCAGAATCTCCAACATAGAAGAGTCTATCTGTGCATTGATGGCTGATTCAACAGAATCCTCACATGTAAGTTCTTTAGATCAACTATTAATAAATTGCTTGTTCTGAATGTGAAAAATTTAGGGAAAGCATAGATCTAAAATTTTCTAGGTTATTAGAACACAATGATAACATAGTAAATGACTTACAACTCTGTACTGAAGCTAATCATATATTAAAACAAAATAATTGCAGTTTTAAAGAAAAGATAGAACTCTTGAATAAAAAACTAAGGAAAACCGAGGTTGTTGCCTTAAATCAATCTAATGATATAAAGTTTTATTTAAATTCATTAGAAGAAACCAAAAAGGAGAAAGCAGTTTTGGAAGTCCAAGTTAATTCATTAAAACAAAAATTGCATAGTTGGGCTAGTTCTTCTCACATAGTAAAGAACTTGGTGAAAGAACGAAACAATAGGGAAGGCTTAGGGTTCAAAGTAGTTCCACCACCACATGAGACCCTCTTGAATGCAAAATGTAGACCTATAAATAACAACCCAATTAAGGATTATGTGGTGTCTACTCCTCTAGTTAGTGATCCTAATTCCACGGGTAAACTAGTGAAATCTGACACTAAACAGAAGGAGGCTACTTTGAAATCAAAAGGCAAGATGCTAGTTGAGAACCTAGATGATGCATTTAAACGGTTAATAAACGTGTTAATCATCAAAGTCCAACCAAAGTCAAATTTAGAGCCCAAACTGACTAAACCAGTTAACCACAAACGTGTTAATCATCAAAGTCCAACCAAAGGTCACGTTAAAGATTTTCAAAATGTCAAAACTATTAATTTTGTTGATAAAGGTGTAACATCTAAACGAGTAGTGACAAAACCAAACCAGACACACCTCACACCTTCGCTAAGCTCAACAACACACAAAAGTTTTCCTCATATGTAGAAGCAAGATCTTGCTACAGTTGTAGAAAACGAGGACATATTTCTACTAATTGTCCTTACTATCAGACGCCCAGAAAGAAAATTGAACTTTATGATACACAACCAAGTTCTTCTAAAGTAAGATCTAACACTCCACCTAAGAGTGTTAATGAACCTAAAGTTCAAACCATAAGTCAGTCGTCTGTCTACCATAAATAGGCTACACACAAAACTGGCTTATGGAAAGAAAAATCAAGTATAGGGTCTGATAGTGAGAATGATAAGAAGAATGATGTGCCCTCATCCTATAAAGGACAATGGGTTGAGTTTATAATGTGTGATTCCTCTGGGTCACCCAACCCAGTTAAGGCTTGGGTCCCAAATCTGAACTAACAAGTTTCTTTGACTGTGTAGGGTGTCCGCTACAGCGCTATCACTAATACTTGTATTATTGATAGTGGGGCGTCCAGGCACATGATAGGAAATCCGTCCCTCCTTTTCAACGTCAAACAAATCAAAGGGGAACATGTTTCATTTGCTGGTAATAATGGAGGCTATATCAAAGCACAAGGCGAAGTGGGAAACAAGAAAGTAAAGTTTGACAAGGTAAACTATGTTCAACAACTTTAAAATAATTTACTTTCAGTCTCCCAGATCTGTGATAAAGGCTTTAAGGTTGTATTTGACGACATGAAGTGCTACATGTTGAAGGACTATTTGATTGAAGAGGATAAGGTTCTCATGTCAGCTTAAAGATATAACGACTTATATGTCTTGGATCTATCAAAAGCATCCACAACAGATCACACGGCTCAATGCTTCTTGTCAAAGGCAACTGAGAGGGACTCAGTCTCGTGGCATAGGAGAATAGGGCACATCAATCCTAGAAAGATGAATCACTTTATCAGAATGATCTAGTGAATGGTGTGAATGTCAAGAACTTCTAGCTTCCAGACTTCTGCATAGCTTGCAAGAAAGGGAAACAGACCAAGAAAGCTCATAAGGCAAAGAAAGTCAACTCTATTGATATGCATCTCGAGCTTCTTCACATGGATCTGTTTGGCCCTGTTAGCACAAAAAGCATTGCAGGAGATCTGTATTGCTTTGTAGTAACAGATGATTACTCAAGATTCTCTTGGTGATGTTTCTAAAAGCAAAATCAGAAACCTTTGAATCATTCAAACATCTGGTAACTACATTGGAATCACTCTACAAGCTGAAAGTTAGGCAGATTTGATCAGACAATGGAATTGAATTCAACAATCAGTGGATGGAGGCATACTGTAGAGAAAGAGTAATTGTTCATCAATTCACTTCTGCCTACACTCCATAGATAAACGGCGTAGCTGAAAGAAAGAATCGAAGTTTGATCGAGACTGCCAGAACAATGCTTGCTGACTCAAAACTGCCTATTCAATTCCGGAATGAGGCCATAGCAAATGCGTGTTACACGCTCAATCGAGTCTTTGTGGTCAAGCGACATGGAAAAACATGTTATGAACTACTCCAGCAACGTAAACCAAATTTGGAGTATTTAGAACCGTTTGGTGCACTTTGTACATTGTTGAAGAAGACTCAAAATGGGAAGTTCAGTGAGAAGGTAGAAGAATGGATATTTCTCGGATACAGCATACTAGACAAGAGAGTTTACAACAACTCAACGGGTCAGGTAGAAGTGTGGTGCAACGTTGATGTTCAAAGATACACCCCCCCAACTGGGAAAGGACCCTTATTCTTCTTTGACTATGATGGATTCTTTATATCATTCAATCTTCTGCCTTCTCATACTGATAACGAGATTTCTGCAAGGATGATGTACGATGCTCTTAACACTCCTCCACCAGACTCGACATCAACCGGTCCATTAGATGATTCCTCTAGCCATTCAGGGGGAGAAATTGAAGTGAGTGAATCTTCATCTAATGATGAGGTAGTTGAGACTGCTAATACGAACCAGGAGGAACAGGTTCCTACCAATGAAAGTACACAAGCATCAAATCCTGATGCCTCTGACACTTCGGAACCTCATACTCCAGTAGCTACAGATCCTGAACCTGAGTTTAACAATCTAGATAATGAGGTGGTTGTTTCAACAACTCCCGGATCTCGGCTAAACATTTATCATCCTTTGGACAATGTCATTGGGGATGTTTGATTGGGATTACGGACCGGAAATCAGTTGTACTCAGCTGATTATGCCTCGGTAATAGGAAAGGGATACCTTCATGATGGAGCATATCGATGTTTTGTGTCTCAATTTGAGCCAAAATATGTTAGTGAAGCATTAAACGATGAGGCATGGGTCAGTGCGATGCAAGAACAACTCCTATAGTTCAAGAAGTTAAGAGTATGGACCCTTGTTGACAAACCAAAAGGTGCTAAAGTAATTGGCACTAAATGGGTTCTAAAATGCAAGAAAGATGACCAAGGGGTTATAATCAGGAATAAGGCCCGACTTGTAGTCCAAGGATTTCTACAAGTTGAAGGCATAGATTACAATGAAGTGTTTGCACTAGTGGCAAGGATGGAAGCAATACGTATATTTCTAGCTTATGCACCCTACATGAAGATCAAAGTCTATCAACTAGATGTCAAGAGTACGTTCCTTCTGGGTGAAATCCGTGAGACAGTTTATGTCAGTCAACCCGAAGGATTTGAGGATCCTTATAATCAGGACAGAGTTTACAAGTTGGATAAGGCTCTCTACGGGCTCCATCAAGCCCCTAGAGCATGGTATGAGAAACTCTCAACTCATTTGGTGAAACACGATTTTCGCAGGGGAGTTATTGACTATACATTGTTCATCAAAGAAAAAGATGGCGACTTACTGCTGGACAGAGTTTACATAATCTTCGGTTCCAAAAACAAAGATTTATGTAAAGAATTTGAATGAGTAAAGTAGAATTTGAGATGATTGCCATGGGGGAGATGAAGTTCTTCCTTGGATTACAGGTAGATCAGACATCAAAAGGAATCTTCCAACATCAGACCAAGTATGTAGGCGATATCCTCAGTCGGTTCGATATGGAGAATGCTTCTACAGCTGGAACTCCACTTGCTACAAACCATGACGTGGCACCCAAAAAAAATGGTGACCTGGTTGATGCCACCATGTACAGAGGAATGATCGGATCCCTTATGTACCTCACAGCATCACATCCTGATATCATGTACGCGACGTGTCTTTTTTCCAGATATCAGGTGAAACCATAAGTAAACCATCTCATAGGCGTAAAAAGGATTTTTCGTTATCTGAAGGGTACTCCAACACTCGGGTTGTGGTATCCTCATGACAATGACTTTGAGCTTACAGTGTATATTGACTTAGATTATGGCGGTTGCAAAATGAATTACAAGTCAACATCAGCAGGATGTCAGTTCTTTGGTAACGGTTAGTCACCTGGCTATGTAAGAAGCAGACCTCCGTTGCTCTGTCAACATGTGAAGCTGAATATGTTGTTGCTGCTAGTTGTTGTTCATAAATAATTTGGATTCAACAATAAATGCATGACTACGGTCTGCAATTCTCTAACACTCCTATTTTTGTTGATAATTCTGCTACTATTTCCATAACAAAAAATCCAGTCCAACATCCTAAAACTAAACACATCGGTATTAAGTATCACTTTATACTTGACTGTTTTGAAAAGAAATAATTAATGTGGTTAAAATTATTACGGATTTTCAATGTGCCGACCTCTACACAAAAGCATTTGATAAACCGAGGTTTCTATATCTTTTAGAGGTTAATGGCATGAAAAAGAAAAGTGAAGTGATTCCAGAAGACGAAAGTTCGTAGCCTAACTAGTGTAGTTATTTTATTTTATTTTATTTCATTTTTCTTTACATGTCTATTAAATTCCAAAAACACAAAAGATTTTCGGTTTTAGAATTTTAGGGGGAGAATAGCTTAGTCTAGTATTTAATTTGGGCAGTATTAAATTATTTAAAAAAAACGACGGGGGAGGGCATCTTAGCTAATAAGAAATGAAATCAAATCTGTGATTCTGATTCAAAGTCTATGGAAAAAGATAGTACACAGGAAACGAATTGGTTGGGACTTTAAAACTAGTATGCTTAAAATACAAAATTCAAAGTACAAGTCTGAGAAGTCTAAGCACAACTAAAGAAAAGTGATAGTTAAACTAGTTGCTACTAAGATAACATAGAGAAAGTAGTCCTAGAGGTTGCTAGTTCATAACATGATGCGTTAGTAGATTCAGCACAATAAATGAGTCGACTTCATTGGTGAATTAAAAAGCCAAACTAACCTGTTCAACTTGTTGTGGGTTCTCATCTTATCCCTGGTTAACACAATCAACGCATTTCCAATAAGGGTTGACGAGCAAAATAAACGCCACAAATGTGTGCGGATGACCACAAATATGAGCAAAGCACATGTAAAAAATGCTAAAAGCAATCAAGCTGATAACATATGTTGTTGGTGTGTTATGTGCAAAAAGAAAAATAAATGCTCTAACAAGAAGATAGGTTGTGTGCCTCTCTGCTATGCGGTGGCACTGACCTAAGGATAAGCATAACCTAAATATTGTAGAATTCATTCTTGTTACGCCTCTCTGTTGTGTGATGGCATTAACTTGAGGCTTGGCATCTCTTTGAAAGCTCTTAGAATAGTCGCTTCTTGTCCAATACTCGTAGACCGCTCAAAAATCTCATGAGGAATGTTAATTACTAAATAAGTGTGAGATCCACAAATGCATGTTGAAATAATTAAACCTAATTCATCACCATTGAAGGTCAAAAGTCTGTGTATGGATTTAAGGGGACAAACATACTGACAATTATTGTGACTGCAATTCTTGAAAGTCAAAATCATTATGTGCTTCTTGATTTCTTGAAAGTGCTAATGACTCTCTGACATAACAAGAATCTAGCGTTTATTGTATGGATCACGTCTGAGGTGATCAAATGGTGTTAAAACGTCATAATATTTATCAAATGTTAAAATTTTAAAGAGTTGAAAGTGTAAAGGGCTTAAGCTAATAAGTATGAGCCAATCGCACGAATGGATCATAAGTATGAGCATTCATACGATTGGATCATAAGTATGAGCCCATCGCACGATTGAACCATAAGTATGAGCCAGTCACACGACTGGACCATGAGTATGGAACAATCATGCGATTGGACTACAAGACTGAACCAATCGCAATAATGGATCAAGGAGTATGAGTCGGTCGCACGAGTAAACCCCAGTCGCATGACTGAACCCCAGTCGCACGACTGAAGCATAGGTATGGGCTTAGTCGTACGACTGGAGCATACGTATGGATCCAGTCGTACGATTGAACATTAAGACAGTATAAAAAAGGGGTGAGTTGGTCGCATTTCCCACCACCTCTCAAATCGTTCAAAAAATGCTCATACGTAGACACGCTGCCAAAATTTCTTCTCACCTTGATTTCTTGCCGATTGTGTTACTGCTCGCTTATTGTTCATCTACATGTATTGTGGGACTGAAATCGATCAAAATGACCAGTGAAATCAAACCCTAAATGACCTAATCGACTAAAAAACAAGAAATCAGTAAAACTCATCAAATAGACCACTTAAATGGATAAAATCGTTGAAATGAAGAACATTAAGTGATATTTAGAGTTCCTGTGAATCTAATGAGTCTAAACATGACGTCTAACATCAAGATTTGACCAAGATTCAGGGTCGGAGTGTCGCACAGAGCCTTCTGAGAATGGACACTCCGAATGAACTTTAGTCGCACGATTGAGCCAGGCGCAAGATTCATTCATACGATTGAATCATTCGGTGACTCAGTCGCACGACTGACTCAACCGCATGGCTTAACATACGACTAAGTTTAGTCGCAAGCTCAATCGCACGACTAAACTCAGACGCAAGCTCAATCGCATGACTGAACTCAGCCGCATGCTCAATCGCACGACTAAACTCAATCGCATGCTCAATCGCACAACTGAACTCAGTCGTATGGTTCAATCGCACGATTGAACCAGATTGCTTAAAACAGTTTAATTTCCAATAGTCACCTCTTATGCACAAATCTAATGTTTATCATTCTTGTGTATAGCAACATGGCTGATAGGTGGACTATAAACATCAAGCACAACATCTATGCTCACCTTGATTCTACATCCAAGAATGCTTCTGAGTTCTCAGGGATTATTGCCTTTCTGCGCAGATCACGGATCTTCAAGGCTATCTATGTCCCCTGCACACCTTACAGATCCATTCAGCAAGCCTTCTGGGAAAACTCCAGGGTAGATCGGTCTGTTGAGCCACACCGTATACAGAGCTCCATTTTTGGTCAAGAGATCAAGATTACTAAGGCTGATCTGAGGCGGGTCTTTGATCTGGGTGACGACGGAGCCTACCCAACTAAGCTACATCCCCTGACTGTCCAGGGATGCTTTATGAGGATCAAGTACATCGGTGACTTAAATGTTGGAGTACTGAACAAGAGTCACATGTGCCCGCAATTCAAGTATCTAGCACACGTGATCCTAAACTATATTCCCTCCAGGCGTAAAGGATTTGACGAGCTATCCGACCAAATCTAGAATGCATATGTTGCACTAGTACCGAACCACCCGTTAAGTTTCTCTCGCATGATCTTCTCCTTCTTGATCGAGAACCTTCAGGCTAAAGGCAAGGAAGGCTTCTGTATGTACCCATGTTTCTTACAGCTTATTATAGACAAGAAGCTTCCTTCGCTACCAAAGGAAAGGGACGATGCTATTGTGCTGGAAGTTATGGACGACACAACATTGGGGAGGATGAAAGTTTATAGGGGGAAGCAGATGAAGCCCCCTATCAGGAGATTCTTTGGGCATTTGGCCAGGGATTATTACGTGGCGCCTGCTCGCAAGAAACGGCGTCATAATGACAGTGATTCAGATACTGAGCCCTTCATGACTACCACATCTGATGACGATGATGATGATGATGACCAAGATAACGGTCAAAGTGGGGGAGATACAGGTCTCAGTACTTCACGGGCCATCGATACGACTACTATATCTTCACCACCTCCACCCAGTACCTCTTCTGCTCCAGGTGGATCTGAGTAGGCTGCTATCCACTAAGATTTTATGATAGATGAAGAAGAGGAGACAGATGATGAGCCTCTGGTATGGACGGTCGGGAGCCGGTTTGTGGCCACTGAGAGAGGGATCAGGGCAGTTGGTGGACACCAGGCTGAGTCAAGGGGTGATGCTACTGATGGCACAGATCCTTCTTACACCCTTGACCAGTTCAGCAGCCAAGGGGAAGCACCTATTACCAAGGGCTCTAGGAAGAAGAGGATGGCTCATCCCCTTAGCAAGAAGAGCAAGAGGCCGAGGATTACTGTGATCAAATCTCCTGCCACAGCTACAGCCACCACCATTACCACTTTCACCACCACTGCCACAGCTACCACCACTACCACACCTCCTATCATCACTCCCACCACTACTACCATCTCTCATCCCACTACCACTAGCACAGCCACTCCACCACAGCCCACACACATTCCACCTCCCATATTCACCACATCCACTACTACCACCACCACTCACCAAGCAGGTCCATCCATACATTCTTCATTTCCAGCTGGACCCACTCTACCCCACATAGGGTTAGTGAACAGCTGGCTAACCTAAACAACACTATGCTTAGACTACTAGCAACTAATGAGCTCACGGCCTCTCAGTTGCACAAGATGATGGAAGATAATCCTGCTCAAGCCAAGAAGATGAGAGAGCTCAGTGAGAAGAGTGACCTATATGAGAGCGCTCTAAGCCGAGCCCACCATGCACTTACAAGTCAAAATGAGTTGGTGTTAGCGTCGGTAAAGAGGATTGAGGAGCTTGAGAAGAAAAATAAGAAGACTATGTTAAAGCTAAAGGGTCAAAGAGTGAGCCTCTAGAGATCAAAGATGGTGATGATAATGATGAGGAGGATGAAGATGACAGTGAAGAGGATGTTGGAGAAGGTGGAACGAGTGGGGAAGATCGAGAGGACGAGGATGACCAGGAAGGTGATGTTGCTGCATCAGCCTCTCCTCAACCTCAAGAGAGGCGAACCAAATGTAGCCAAGATCAAGGAGCCTCATCCTCTGCTCCTCCTACTGAGGAACAAAAGGATCAAGATAAAATTAAGAGTTAATTACATAAATGGTCCTGGTGGTTTATATAAAATAACAGGCTTGGGTACTAAGAAAAAAAGTAACAAGTTCGAGTACTCACTTTTAATTTTGTAACAAGTTTGAGTATTAACATTAACAAACGTTAGATTTTCTGTTAAGTTTGAGGGTATTTTAGTCTTTTCATATTATGGGACTAACTGTGTAAATTAGAGGGAGTAGTTGTGTAATTAAATTAAAGTAATATATTTATATAACTCTATATATATACACACACATATATTCACACACACATATATACACAATAATCAATACTTTCACCATACCACCGTCCCCTACCATCACCACCGCCACCACCGTCCCTAACCATCACAACCACCCACTGCCCTTGACCATCATTATCGCTGGCTATCGACACCAGCCATCTCACCCAGTGGTGCCCTCACACCACGATCGCCAGCCATCACACCACCGGTACGGTACCCTCAGACCACCGTCGTCATTGGTCTCACCACCGGCCATCACACCACCAGTATACCCTCACACCATCGCCATTCATCTACGGTACCGTTATCATCATCACTATCAACCAGCATCACCAAACCCCCTTTCCTAGGAAAACCCTAATAGAGACCACCCACCACCTGCCATCCCCACCATCTCCACTAATCGCCACCATCTCCACTGATCGCCACCATCTCCACCATCTCTCATATAATAAACCCAAATCAAACGAAGCTCTAAATGCTCCAAATCGAGGCTCCAACAGGACAAACCACGTCTAATTTCACCCCTTCCATCATTCACATCTTGTTTTTAGGTGGTTTTTGGTGATGAGTTTAGGGTTTTCGGTGATGATTTGGGGTCTAAAATGGGCGCTGACCGGGGGTGGTGGGCGGCAGCGACAGTGAGTAATGGCGGTGATGGATTTGCGGTAATGGTGGTCTGATTTCTAAAACAGATATGGGTGGTGATTGTCAGTGATGCTTCACCCATGAATAAAATCAAATCAAGTTAAATTACTATCCTGTTGTCGCTAGCAAACTTACCAAAATTCTCAAACTCATGAGTAGCATTGAAATCCCAGTAACTTTATGGAATATGAGATCAAGATAATAACTTAATAAGACAAATGGATGTGAGTGGGGATTGTCGGTGGGGATTGTGGGTGGGGGGATAGATTTTTTTTACTTATACATAATTACACAAATGGTCCTTAAACAAAAGAGACATATAGAATTACAAAAATAATCCGTACAGGGGTATTTTAGTCCTTTTATTTTAATTTAACAGAGAAACTAACATCTGTTAGTCTTAATACCCATTCTCGTTACAAAATTGGAAACATAATACCTCAACCTGTTACAAAAAACTCTTAGTACCCAAACCTGTTATTTTCAATAAATCACAGGGACCATTCATGTAATTAACCCTAAAATTAATGACTAGATGTTTTGTATTTAAAATTTTTGTACTTGAAATATATATTACAATAATGTAATTATTGATCATTTATGTATGTTTATGTCTTAATGTTTTTTAAAATGACTTATGTGTGATATGCTTAATGTCTAATCAAACAGATGAAGCTCAACAGACTGATGAATTTGATGTACAACCCCTTGCAAGGGATAGTTAGAAGGTCTGTGAGCTACACACCAGAGGAGGGAGAGATCATACACGACCTGATGGATGAATAGCTGGCTGAAATATTCAGGCTGAATCAGGATGAGCTGGCCAAAGATGCTCCTACAGTTGATGTGGCAAGTGACGATGAGCTTAACGATGTAGACGAAATCAAGATAGATGATCTCACTACTGACTATTATCCACAGTATGCTGATCAAGAAGGACATGTTATTCCCAACTTGGGTGAAACATTTGATAGTGGTACTTTTGAGAAGTTGGAAGAGGTAGAAAAAGAAAAGGAGAAAGAAGAATGCTCGGCCCAAGCTTCGGACGCCAATGTAGAATTGAAGAAAGCTGAATGGGCAACTTGTTTTGCTGAAATGAAAGCCCAGCGCACACCTACAAAGCAGAATGCCTACACGAAACTGTATAGAGTCAAGAAACACCAGAAGGTGTCCGGCAAAATCATTGCGTAGGCTTATTTTGAAGACTTAAATGTCTATACTGTAAAGAGGGAAAAGGGGATTGAGTACTTCAGAGATCCTCATGATCTGAAGACTCTTCCTGGTTTTGAGCTCAACCGACTGGCTTGCTTAGATCTGCTTTATGCTAATCCAAGGAAGATGTCAGGTTGGTTTGAGGCTGTGTTGAAGAGAGAATACCACACCAGGTGGGTAAACTTCAGACCTCAACAACCGAAGAGGTACATCCACATGTCTGAAGTGGATCCAATATCTGGGAAGCTGAAAGTAGTGCTGAAGTGGAGTCCCCCATGCACAATGTCAAAGATTCCCTTACGGGAAATGCCGCAGGATTTCACTCCACACTTCAAATGGTGGTATTATGATTGGAGGACAGAAGAAGCGGTCATAGTTCTAAACAAAGATGAAAAGATAGAGACTATCAGGGTATTTGACCCAATGTGGCTAACCAACTTGTCTGCTAAAGATGTCTATTCTTTATACAAGTGGCCACTGTTCTATGACACGCAGGACATTGTACAAGCTCTCTAGTTACAACACGTGATAAGACTCTACTTTGCATTTGAAATACATGCAAGAGTTACAAAAGAGAAGTAAAAGAAGTTTATAGAACATATGAAGAGTGTTAGACAATAGAGGAAACTAAGTCCAAGGGGGGTTTGTAGATACATGTGTACCTATAAATGTCTCTCATGTCTTACACATATGGAATGAATGGGTTCAATGAAATACAATATTGGTTGGTGTTAATAATGTTTAATATTTCATATTATTCTTATTGTGTTAAAATATAATGAATTTACTATATAGGTTTGAGTTTGTTGTACACAATTCTAAGTCAATAATGATTGAGTAATGTGTTCAACATATATGAATGAGTATTCATGCTAATGGCCCATACATCATGCTTATGGACCAGTCGCACAATTGAGACATTAGATTGACTCAGTTACACGACTGAACCTTCAGTCGTGTGTATGGATCAATCGCATGATTCAGTCGCACGACTGAACCATGCTAATGGTTCAGTCGTACGAATGAAAGCCCTTAACCTATAAATACCACTTAATTCATGGAAAAACTTAACAATTAAAGAAGAATTCAAAACACTTGATACTCTCACGTACCCTAGCCGTCCGAAATGTCCAAGGAAGCATGTCCAACTTCATAGATCATTCTTAATTAATCTATATTCGTTCATAACATTTAGTTTTAATCTTATATCGATCGGGTTTTTGTTCTCACTAATTGGATCGCCAATCAAATAGGATTCCGCACTATTTGATTCAATATAAACGTTGAATCCGTTAGTATTCCGTACGTACACGGTCCTGGCACAACTTCATGTAAAACTCCTACTTCAACAATTGACAAGATTGTGCCTGATTGCACTGGAAAATCTGTTGATCAAAGACCGTATAGATCAATAATAGGATTACTTATGTATCTAACTACTAGTAGACCTGACATAATATTTGTTGTGTGTGTTTGTGCTAGGTATCAATCTAATCCAAAAGAGTATTATTTGAATTTTGTTAAGAGAATCTTCGGATATCTAAAAGGAAAATCTACCCTTGGCCTTTGGTATCCAAAGGATGGTGATTTCACTTTATACTCATATTCACATGATGACTTTGGAGGATGCAACAACAATAGAAATCCAAAATTGGTGGATGTCAATTCATAGGACCAAGACTTGTTTCATGGCAGTTCAAGAAGCAAACAAATGTATTTGTATCCACAATTGAGGCTGAGTACATAGTTGCTTCAGCTAGTTGCTCTTAAGTACTTTGGTTGCAAAAAAATTCTTGATTATGGTTACAATTTCCTTCAAACCCCAATTATATTGATAATTTAGCTGCTATGTTTATCACTGCTAATCCAGTTCAACATTACAAAACAAAGCATATTGAAATTAGATACCATTTTCTGAGAGATTGCTTAGAAAAAGGTTTAATCATGCTAATCAAAGTGGATACAACAAATCAGCTTGTTGATTTATTCACTAAAGCCTTTGATTCAGTTAGATTTAATTTTCTAATTGAGTCTTTGGGCATGATTAACTTAGATTAATCATCATCAACAAAGAAAAGCATGCAACTGTCCTTGTGAATGATAATCTCTAAAACTGAAAAACATTCAGAAAAACATACAAAAATACTAACTATATTTTAGCATGACATATATTTGGGAAATGATAGTACACTATGCCTTTGCTTACTTCTTGAGTAATTAACTTGCTTTACCTCCGATCAAAAGTAATTTGATATGCAAGTAGGTTCATCTTGAGTGGAAACTACCCTTAGTGCATGCCTAACATAATAAAAAGGTGACTGTCTATGGGAAACTTCATAAAAGGATCAAGTAAGTAAGTCTTATTCTAATGTGATCAACTCACTCACTTAAGCACACTATGTAAAACACTTTATAACTTCTATCTTTGAAAATCACATTCCCTCTATTTTGTGTAAACAAAGACCTGGGATTATAAACACCTTGGTGTACCTCTGTACCTAACTGGTGTACAAAGTATGATCCTCAGCATCAGTCCGTTTTGTGTAAACAAAGACCTAGGTTAAAGGCACCTCTGTTTTACGAAGGTAAGGATCTAATGACATGATGATGATCATATCTAAACTCTCAAAAGAATCCATTATGATCAATTGTATAGTTTATAAAGAGCTTTAGCAACAAAGCATTAATGAGACATCAAACTTGTCTCAAGATAGAATTTATAACTTAATATACATAGTTTCTAAGTGTGGAAAAGTGATGAATTGACTCATAAAAGGAGGAAAAACTCTAATAAGTTCATGCAATGCATCAATTCTTCATTGTTAGTTTGAGCATCTTCTCTTAGTCTTTTTAGTGATGCTTCTTATTGCTTTAGCTGTTCATCCTTTTCCTTTATTAATCGCTTTAAATCTTGTATTCTTTGCTTTCTGTTGTATGATTTGATAACAAGTTTGTTATATTCAGCAACCAGATACCTTTGCTGACAGGGATGTCCTTATCACTAAGATCATCTTCATGATAAGAAATTACATCAACATAGTTGCCTTTGTCTTCTCCTTCTTCATGATCAGCAATAGTCTCATTATCATTGACATCATTGTGGGCTACACACACTGAGCCTAAGCTTGACCCAGCTGCTTGATTTCCCTGCTCTTCATGTTGTTGTTGATGGTGCTGAAGATCTAAGATGGGTACTACTGGTTCAGTTTGATTGGATGTACTTGGTTCTTGAGAGTTGGTGAGTGAGAGTGGGATGGTGCTGGCTTGAGAAACCAACTCAGTCTCACTAGTGTGAACTGAATTTTGAGACTGAGTAGCAGTGACAGGTTCTGTATGCACACTCTCAGGTGATTGATGAAGAAGTGGAGAGATTGGCTGGGTGTTATGACTAGCTGTTTGAGATTGTTGAGATTGATCTGGTTGGATGGGTGAACTGGGTAGGGTGTTTTGACTAGCTGGTGAGTGATGTTGAGGTGATTAATGATGTTGGTATAGGTGATTGAGGAGGTGAAGATGAGGCTTCCACAGAGTTAGTTGGTGAACTCTTTTGAGCTTCTTCCCATATCAATTTTTAGGGAATGTTGGCATTGGGGTCTGCTACATACGCAAACATAGGCATGTCTTCTCCTTTATACCTTCCACTTATTTTATTCAGAATAGATCAGCATTGATGAATAATTGCAAGGACCTAGGAAACATATACATCTTGTTTGCCTTCTACACCCTAGTTTGGTCACACAAACTATTGGAATGTACTTCGAGTAGTTGTATGTCCTCCCCTCAAAAATACCAATGATTCCAGATGAAATATGCCTTGAGAATCTGTCAAGCCTAGATTTTCGGTTGGAGATACACTTCAAATAAGTGTGACATAAGAATCTATATGCCTTACATAATCTCCCTTTCTTGATCTCACCCTTGTCAAAATCACCATCATACCCCATCAAGTAGAACACTCTCTCTGTGTATTCATTATCGAATACATCAGGGTGAACAACTTCTTGTTTTTCAAACTCTATAACCCTTCTTATGGTCTGTTCAACTATCCTTAGTCTCTCATTCTTAATATCAGCCACAATCACTTGTGATTCTCCATCTTCCTCAATTTGTGTTGAGTTCTAGAAATCGATTATATGATCTTGATGAATCACAGGCTCTGCTGATAAAGCATAGAATAGCCTGGATCATCGTAAGTATCTAATTATGTCTCTGCATCCTTCTGACACAGGGTCTTCTAGAATTAGAACGCACACACATTGTGCTCCCTTGCAAATCGATTAGCCATCTATTCATAAGAACGAAGACGACTATGTTAGAACTAAGTCATCATGTTTTAAGAATACAAAGAGTTTAACGAACATGATGAATCAATCGGTTCATTACTGGTGTTTATGATATGATTTACCTTGAGATTAAGACTTGAACTCAGATTTAAAATGTTGTTTGATGTTTAAGATTTTAGTAATTTTGGAATCAGATGAAGTAGGAGGAGTTTTTGACTAATGAACTTCTAGGTCAAAAGGTTCTATAAAAGTGAATAATGAATTTCATGTCAAAAACATCAATTATACTCCCTCGAACACATTTCTTTCATTTATTTAATGTAATGGGTCCCACTTTCTTATTATTCTTCCTTGGAATTTATTTGGTTCGTAGATTTTAGTGCATAGTGCATAGTGCATCCGTAGGATATCTACGGATGCGTAACTTAAAATTGAAATGATTTTCCATAGGTTACCAATCTATGGAAACTAATTATACTTGTAAAATATTGACTCGTTCATAGGTTACCAATCTACTGATAGTCATATTTTACTCCCCCTTAAGTTTTGCACTGTAGCTTCTATTGATACTTAGTTTTTGCACTGTAGCTTCTGCTGATGCTTAACAAGCCACGATTGAAACTTATTCTGTTGTATGGTTCTAATCAATTGATAGAACCGTTTGTCACTATTGCACGTTATTGACTTTGTATTCATGAAAATTGTGCACAAGAAAGTTTATATTTTAAAAACTTCATGTATTCAAAAGCCAAGTTAGTGTGCTCAGGTTCCAATTCCTTTATATTGACAATACATTTGACAATTTTATTGTGATATTGTTTTCATGATTCTAATCCCCCTAAATTTTTTATCAATGATGAACAAAAGCATTTATCATAAATTTATAAGAAGAATATCATAAAAGACACATGTATGTCCAAACATGCTAAACAGAAAGAAATCAAGTTAAAATAAACAAAATTGAAATGAGTACTATGTACAAGCATATATACACATAGAATGGGATCATACTATAACACTAAGCATCTTCCTGATTAATTTGTTTCATAAATTGATACCTGAATCTAGTTCTCATTGCAAGTATGTTTGTCCACTTAAATCCATACAAGAGTATTATGTCAACTAGGCATGTTGTTTATCATGTTTTCATGTTTATTAAGAGGTAACTATTATGGGATTCACATTCAATTCACTTAGAGTTTGTCCTCCTTTTATGAGTCAAATCATCACCTTTTCACACTTAGAAACTTTGTACTTTAAGTTATAAGTTCTATCTTGAGATGCATTTAAAATCTTATTAATGCATTAATGTAGAAGCTCTAAATTTAATATACAGTTGATCATAGAGGATTCTTTTGAGAGCGTAGATATGATCATCAACAGGACACTAGGTCTTTACTTGTAAAACAAAGATGCCATTAATCCAGGTCTTTGTTTACACAAAATAGAGAGTTGATGTGGATCATGATCTTTTCATACACCCAGGTCTTTGTTTACACAAAATAGAGGGAATATGATTTGCAAAGATAGATATTATAAAGTGTTGGTAAATAATATGCTTAGATGAGTGATTTGGCCACATCAGAATAAGACTTACTTGCTGTTTCCTCAAAATGAAGTCTCCCACAAACAGTTACTTTATATGATGTTTGACATGCACTTAGTGTAGTTTCCACTCAAGATGAACCTACTCACATATCAAGAAACTGAATAAGATTTTAATGATTCTTAAGATTCCAGGAAGAAGCAAAGGCATAGTGTACTATCACTTCCCAAACATACGGCATGCAGAATTAAAAGACACACATAGAAAGACATTTAAATTTTTATTCTAAGCTTCAAAATATGTGTCAAAAGTTTCTTCCGAAGGTAATTGTAAATCTTTCGAAGGATAAATTATTATTATTATTATATTATTATTATTATTATTATTATTATTATTATTATTATTATTACTATAAGTATTTACAAGGACAGACACATGCTTTTCTTATTTATAATGATTAATCTAAGTTAATCATACCTAGAGACTCAATTAGAAAATTAAATCTAACTAAATCAAAGGCTTTAGTGAATAAATCAGCAAGTTGATTTGTTGTATCCACTTTGACTAACTTGATCAAACTTTTTCTGAGCAATCTCTCAAAAAATGGTATATTATTTCAATATGTTTTGTTTTACTAAGTTGCACTGGATTAGCAGTAATCAACATAGCAACTGAGTTGTCAATGTAAATTGGAGTACGAAGGAAGTTATAACCATGTTCAAATAAAACCAAAGGACTTTAGAGCAACCGGCTGAAGCAGCTATGTACTCAGCCTCAGTTGTGGATACAGATACATTTGTTGCTTCTTGCACTACCATGAAAGTAGTCTTGGTCCTATGAATTGACATCCACCAGTTGTGGATTTTCTGTTATTGTTGCAACCTCCAAAGTCACTATCTGAATATGAGTAAAGAGTAAAATCAACATCCTTTGGATACCAAAGTCCAAGAGTAGGTTTTCCTTTCAAATATCTGAAAATCCTCTTCAGAACATTCAAATGAGACTCTTTTGGATCTGACTGGTACCCGGCACAAACACACACAACAAACATAATGTCAGATCTACTGGCAATTAAATACATAAGTAATCCTATCATTGATCTATATATCTCTGATCAATTGTTTTTCCTGTAGTATCAGGTACAATCTTATCAATTGTTGAGCCTGGTGTTTTACATGAAGATGTATCAGCAAGGTTGTACTTCTTCAATATTTGATGTATGTACTTCTCTTGATTGATGAAAATGCCATAGGTCTTCCGATGAATTGTAGACCAAGGAAGAAAGTTAATTCTCCCATTGAACTCATCTGAAACTCAGATTTCATCAACTCTTCAAAGCTTACACATAATCTCTTGTTAGTTGAGCCAAATATAATGTTATCAACATAAATTTGAATAACTAAGAGATCTTGATGTTCTTGTTTGAGAAAGAAAGTTGGATCAATGGTTCCTCTTTTGTATCCATGCTTGAGCAAGAAAGAAGATAATGTTTCAGACCACTTTCTTGGTGCTTGATGAGGACCATACAAAGCTTTGTCAAGCTTATATACCCTTTGTGGGTAATGAGGATCTTCAAATCCAAGAGGTTGTAATACATAGACTTCTTCATCAATTTTCTCATATAAGAAAGCACATTTGACATCTATTTCATACACAGTGAACTTCTTAAACGATGCATATGCTAGGAATACTCTTATGGCTTCAATTCTTGCAACTGGTGCAAAAACTTCATCATAATCTATTCCTTCTTCTTGTGTGTAACTTGTGCAATCAACCTTGGTTTGTTTCTCACAATAATACCTCTATCATCTGGTTATTTTTGAAGAGTCATCTTGTTACAATTGGATGTTAGCCTTTTGGTACATCAACTAGATTCTAGACTTTCTGCTTTCTAAATTGTTGAAGCTCTTCTTGCATAGCTTCAATCCAGCTATTGTCCTTTAGAGCAGTTGTGATGTTTGGAGGAACTACTTTGAAAGAATACAAGTGAAAAGACAGATATTTGCAGCTCCACCTTGATCTCTTATTTGTCTTTTATTAAGATCACAATAATGTTGTGTATCGGATGTGTCTTGTGGATCTTGATATTGGAGTAGACATAACTGGAATAGATGATTCCAAGTAGTCACATTCATTGATGCAGATGGATCCAATCCAGCTGATGAATTTAGGAAGTAATAAAAGTGTTTCTCTTGTTTAACATTGGTATGGAATGATCTTCCTGAGTCTGATCATTAGGAGTGTTGGACCAAAAGAACCAATGAGCCAAGATCAGAAAACCTCTAAGTCCCACACGGTATCACAACAACTGCTGAAAGCCTCATCAGTAGTTTGACAAGTGCTGAAGACTTCAACAGCTGAAGATCAAGTGCTGAAGACCTTACCAGCTGAAGAACCAAAGTGCTGAAGTACAACAGTTGAAGAACACAAGTGCTGAAGCTGAAAGACCAAAGTACTGAAGTACAACAGCTGAAGAGTTCACAAGTGCTGAAGATCAACAACTGATGTACAAAGTCTGAAGACAAAGACTGAAGACATCAGCTGATGATATCTACTGAAGTCATCAGCTGATGAAACACCTGAAGGTCAAAGTCTGAAGATCAAGTACTGAAGCCTCAGTAGTTTGTCACAACTGCTGAAGAGTACTTCTTCAGTAGTTGTGATATCAGTAGTTTTATATTTTCTATGTTTCAGTAGTTTTGTAAAACGACTGAAGAGCTTGTTCTTCAGTCGTTGTAGTTTCAGTAGTTTTATATTTTGTACTTAACATGCTGATATGTTCTCAGTAGTTGTGAACATTTCAGTAGTTTGTTAAGAATTAGTTATTTTTGTATTGGATCTGCCAGTTGTCACTTTCCGTGATAACAGCAGTGACTGTTGCACTCTATATAAGGAGTGACAACCCATTGTAACAAAGGGGGAATGAGTAATTGAATGGAATGAATGATTGATTGATTAGAAATATTCTACATCTATAAACATTCCTAGAAATCATAAATACATATTCTCTCCCTATAACCGTATGCGATCTTAATGCTTACAAGTATCGATTGCTTGCTACAATTTGTCTAATTCTTGTTTGTATTCCGCTGCTTTGTATTCTGATACATCAAACTTGTGATCACTGATCCTGTCAAATGGTATCAGAGCAGGTTAATCATTGATCGATCTAATAATTGATCATTGAAACTGCTATTCAAGATCCAAGTTTGATTGAATTAGCTTTTGTTTTTGCAAGAAACGGTTATAGAGATTGAATTTTCTGTATTTCTACTCATTCATCCTGAGATCTTTTTCTTGGTTCTCATTGAGTTTGTTGTGGTTTGTCTAAAACTTTTTTAAACTTGAACTAAACTGTTTTTTGAACTGAAAATGACCACTCCCTCCAATGATCCTCACAATACTGGTTCCTCAACCAAGCCTCCTATGCTGGTGAGGAATGAGTATAACATATGGCAAAGACGTATGCTCCATCACCTGTCTGTTAACAGCGCAGGGTGTTGGACATCAGTGGTACATGGTCCACACAAGCCTATGGTGAATAACCCGGAAACCAATCAAATGGTTCCGAAGAGGAGGGAGCAATACTCAGATGAGGATAAGAAGTTGCTTGAGATTGATGCGAAAGCCCATGGAATTCTGGCCATGGCATTGCCCAATGAAATCTATTCTGGGCTAATGCATCATGAAACTGCCCATGACCTCTGGATTGCTTTGAAAGAACAATTTGGAGGAACAGATGAGGTCTTGGCAAATAATAGAGAAATTCTTGCCCAACAATATGAGACATTCTCTCATAGAAAGGGTGAGACATTGACTCAACAATATGAGCGGTTTTCTTGTTTGATCTCTGAACTAAAAATGGTCAAACTTGAATACACCAATATTCAGATGAATAACAGATTTCTCAGATCACTGCCTGAGAGATGGGACACATATACTATTGTCCTACGCTCCAGTGCAAGTTTGGACAAACTATCTCTCACCCAACTCCATGGGAAATTGCTCACTTTTGAGAGAGAGATAGAACAGAAGAGAAAGCTGTCTTCATCTGGAAAGCTCACTGAAGACTTTATACAAGGCAACACTGCCTTGGTGGGTCATGAGTCAGAATATGCTTCATCTGAATGCCAGTATGATGAGCATATTAATTTCTCTTCAAACACTTCTGATTCTGCATTTGTAAGTGTTGATGGTCAGTTCACTGGGTGTAATAATGACAATCTATGTTCATTATGGATGATCTCAGGGGATTGCTGATGATGACTTAGAAGAGATGGATATTTTGAGCCAAATGGCCTTGATAAATATCAGATCTCAGAAGTTCTACAAAAGAACTGGAAGAAAATTCCCAGGACTCTCTGGCAAAACCAAAGTTGGTTTTGACAAGAGCAAGTTGAGGTGTCACAAATGCCAACGGCTTGGACACTTTGCAAGAGAGTGTAGATCAACTGGATCTAACTCTACTGCACCCTTTGTGACTTTTCCTGGCAATAGTCAACAACACAGAGGGCAACATCCTGTCACATCTAGTCATCATCCTCAACAACAATCTCCGGCATATTTTGTTCCTCAGGGTCAAATGCCATATCAGTACCCTTGTTATTACATGCCACAGTCAAATCAAGTTCAAGTTCCTATGACACCACAACCTCATGCATTACCAGAACCTCAGCCTTCCCTATCTCATCAACAACCTTCATCTCAACAACACAGCTTCTTCACCCCAGGAGTTGTTGACTGGAGCAGTTTACCAGATGACTTGTCTGGTCATGATCAACTGTTCTCAGGTGCTGGTCAACATGGTGGTGACAGTCCCTTTGGGAATCTAGCTCTTATGGCTTTGGAGTCTGTTGATACTTCATCTTCCAATGCCTCTACACCTCAGGTATCACAGGTATCCTCTGAGGCAAAAGCCAAATTATGTTCTGAACAATGCATAGCAGCATTTGCTTCCATTAGAGAAGCAAATGTAGCTTAATTAATAAGAACATTGAGCTAGAACAAATAATTTCCAATAACAAAGCTGAGTTTGAGTTTGTGCTCAAAGATAAAAATGATGAGGTTTATAACTGAATTGCAAAATAATTGATGATAAGGCTAGAGAAGATGTACTTCTAGAGAAGTACAAAGATCTCAAAGAAACCCTTGCAGTTACCCAGGTCGAGTGTGATAGATGGGTACAATCATGCAAAGGTTTTGAAATGCTTCTTAGTAAGCAATCTGCTTCAAATGTGAAGTTTGGCATTGGCTACAATCACACTGCTCCACCTACAGATTTTACCCCAAGAGCAGAGGTAGAATCTGATGGTGAGAGTGATAACCAATCCATCACATCATGTGATCTACCTTCTGATACAGCACAATCAGAAGTAGCAGTCAGCATCAAGTCCTCATTGAACCTATCAGCTGATGTTGATGGTCCAAATGCTGACATTCACATGATCAATAAGTTGATCAACTCAGGAGTAATCCTGAAGGTCCTGAAAGGACTGGAGAGCAGGATTTAACACCTGAAGTTCAAACTTCAACTGCTGTCAGCACTGAAGAGAAGAAAACTGGCTGTAGAAAAAGAGTTGAAGACTACTAAAGAGGTTGTCAAGAAAGCAACAATGCTTCCAAAGCATTGAAGAACAAGTCTTCTGTTGCTTCACCATCTCTAGTTGATGATCAACCTAAGATGAAGAAGAAACCATGTGAAGTATGTGGCTTGTTCAATCATCTTACAGATGATTGTTGGTACAAAAGAGGTTCCAAACTCAAACAAAAAGAAGAAATAATGAGAAAATGGTAAAAATGAAAACTGAGTTTGAGACCACATTTGTATCAGCAACATCAAATCCTGTAACCCTTAAGTCCTTAAAGAAATCCAAAAAGGAAGGAGTTAAACAGGTAACAGCTGAGGGTGCTCAAAAGAAGAAGGTGCAACATAGGACCTTATCTAACTCCACTAGCAATGTGTCTGATGAGCTGAAAGCTTATCACAAAATCAGACACAGCTGGTGATGATGGTACAACATCTGTTGGGTAGAGTTAACCAACTAGATTCTCCTATGTTGAAACCACAGAAAAGGAGGTCTAAGCCAAAGGACTCCTCTTCTACACCATCTTCTTCTTCTCAGGCTGTTGTTACAAATAAACATGTTAGTTTACCATCTATTGATGAGACCAGGCCCAAAACCAAAAAGGTTGGGTCTCTAAAACTAACTGATTGTTTATTATTGCAGGGTTCTTCAACATGCCAAAGTAGCATCTGGTATGTAGACAGTGGGGGATCTATGCACATGACTGGGAACATCTCTCTTCTCATGACTACTCTCAAGGAAAGAAGGGATTTGTCTCTTTTGGCAATGATGCTAGGGGTTACATCATCGGTAAGGGCTTTGTCTCCAATGGAGAAATCAAATTTGATGATGTTAATCATGTGAAAATCTCAAGTACAACCTCTTGAGTGTCAGTCAAATGTGTGATAAAGGCCATGTTGCCCTTTTCACAAGTCAAAACTGTAGGATTCTGTCATCCAAAGTTTTGCACTTGATTGACAAGGTATTGGATGATCACACTCTCCTGAAAGCCAACAGGACAGGAAGAGTGTATGCCTTAGATCTCTCTAAGAAGATAGATCTCAAGGCAATCCTTGCCTATTTTCCAAAGCCTCTTTTCAAGAATCTAAACTGTGGCACAGGAGGCTTGGTCATGTCAATCTCAAAAACATGAATCAGCTTAGCCACAATAGTTTAGTCAGAGGCTTACCAATAAAGGAGTTCCACTGTGATGAACATGCACTGCTTTTAAAAGGAAAACAGCACAAGGTCTCATTTCCTCCTATTGAAGTGTCCAAGTCCACTGCCTGCTTGCAATTACTGCATATGGATCTATTTGGTCCTGTGAGAGTAATGAGCATGGCAAAGAAGAAATACTGTCTGGTGAGCTTCTTCTATGATGTAGTTGCTCAAAACACCATTCTAGAGGATGAGGTTAGCAGACAAAGAGCTGCTGGCCAAGATGTCTCAGGATGCAAGTCCATCTGCCACCATCATTCACCCACAGATGGCACCTTCCCTTGAAGGTTTCCCAACACAGAGCCACCCCAAAATCAACCACCTGCCTCTGCTTCAGGCCCTACTTCTCAGGAACAGAACCCTCCTGAGCAAATAGGTGCTGTACTCCAAAATTCCCTTCCTCTCATCACCCCAATAATCACTGATATAGTGATCAAAGCCCTTGATGAGAGGCTTTCCTCCACATTACAGCCCTTGGTTGATGCTGCTGTCCAAAAGACTCTTTCTGCGGTACCAACCCCTTCCTCCAATGCAACCAAAAAGGGGGAGAATACTGCAGTGAAAGAAAGGAAGAGGAAAAGATCCGAGGAAAAGGAAGAGAAGCAAGTCCAAGAGGAGGAAAAAGAAAAGCAACCTCTGCTCACGTACAAGCGAAAGAGAAGTGCTGATGATCACATTGCTGAAGACAAATCCTTGGAGGAGCTGGTCAAAGAAGCTGACACCACACACAGCCGCTCCATGGATAAAATAATTGAACAACTCTTCAGGCAGGGGTTTGACACAGCCACACTGGATAGTGAGATCAGAAGGTTAGAAGTACAAGAGATACAAACCGATGGGCAGGGTATGATGCTCTTGAGAAGGAGAGATTGGAAATAATGATCCGCTTTATTGCAAAATACTTGGGAAGATCATTAATGGAGATCCGCGCATGGACCAGGGACAGCATTCTGGCTATAGCCACCAGAATCTGTCTGTCTGAGCAATTCAACAAAGGGATTATTGTGGAAGCCCTTGATGAGGCTGGAGCTGGTAAAAGGTTAGAGATGGCTAAACTCACAAAGGCGAAGCTAACTACAAGGATGCTAGATCAACCTTCCTTCCACCCACTCAAACAGATCCTATCCCTCAAATCTCCCAACCAACCTCTAAGCCAAAATCCAAACATCCTGATTCTTCAAAACCAATTCCTTCACCAACCCAACCATCATCCAGTGATGTACCCCGAAGGAGGAGAAGGGTGCTGAGGATGGAAGAAGAAGAAGAAGAAGAGGATGAAGATGATAGTCTGCCACTCTCTGCTGTTCTGAAGCTACCAAAACCCCGAAGTCAACCCATGATCACACCTGACTCTCAAAGGGAAATGGTCAGAGTCAAGATAGAAGAAGAAGAACAGCAGAAAACAGATGAGCAACTATTGAAGATGGTTGACAAGGAATTTCCTCAGTCATCATCTATTCAAGCCATGAAAGGGCATGCTCAAAGGCTGTACACTCTCAGGCACACCTTTCAGTATCAGAAGGAGAGAGTGAGAGTATGTCCAGACCCCAGGGTGAGTTCTAGAATCCATAAAAGAACTATCCCACACAGATACAACGGCCAGGTACGAAAAACAATAGAATCTACCATCATGTTGGCCGTTGTAGTCTCACCTTGGGAAATCATTGATGAATTCAAGAAAGCTCACCAAGCAAAGAAGACACCTCAAGCCTTACTAGAAAACAAGATGATAAGAAGGGGTTGTTATATAAAAAACTTGAAGACATCCAAAAGAATGAGCTCCAGTTACTCCTTGAAGGCAACCATCCTGATGAATTTGTATATAGGGAGGTAACTACGGTGGAGCTGAAAAATGGCAGGACCATGAAGTACTTATCAGAGTACTATGGTCCAGAGTTCTTCTTCGAAGGAGGAGCAGAAGAACTCTCTCAGGAGGAACAAGTTGTTCTCCTTGAGGCCTATGTTCGTGAGTCATACAGACTCATTATGGGGAAGTAAATCTCATGAATGGGATAACAACTCTGTGTCCAGTTCCCCAAAACAGAGTTCCCATTCATACTCTGCCAAACAAATATTTAGATTTCTTCCCAGGCCGGAGCTTACATGGGTCATCTTCTCTACTGATCAAGAAGGAAAAAGACCAACATTTTGCCATCAATAAGTGGGAGTATAAATAAGTTAGAGGTTTTGGCTGCATTGGTTCAGGGGGAGTTTGTTGGACCAAAAGAACCAATGAGCCAAGATCAGAAAACCTCTAAGTCCCACACGGTATCACAAAAACTGCTGAAAGCCTCATCAGTAGTTTGACAAGTGCTGAAGACTTCAACAGCTGAAGATCAAGTGCTGAAGACCTTAACAGCTGAAGAACCAAAGTGCTGAAGTACAACAGCTGAAGAACACAAGTGCTGAAGCTGAAAGACCAAAGTACTGAAGTACAACAGCTGAAGAGTTCACAAGTGCTGAAGATCAACAACTGATGTACAAAGTCTGAAGACAAAGACTGAAGACATCAGCTGATGATATCTACTGAAGTCATCAGCTGATGAAACACCTGAAGGTCAAAGTCTGAAGATCAAGTACTGAAGCCTCAGTAGTTTGTCACAACTGCTGAAGAGTACTTCTTCAGTAGTTGTGATATCAGTAGTTTTATATTTTCTATGTTTCAGTAGTTTTGTAAAACGACTGAAGAGCTTGTTCTTCAGTCGTTGTAGTTTCAGTAGTTTTATATTTTGTACTTAACATGCTGATATGTTCTCAGTAGTTGTGAACATTTCAGTAGTTTGTTAAGAATTAGTTATTTTTGTATTGGATCTGCCAGTTGTCACTTTCCGTGATAACAGCAGTGACTGTTGCACTCTATATAAGGAGTGACAACCCATTGTAACAAAGGGGGAATGAGTAATTGAATGGAATGAATGATTGATTTGATTAGAAATATTCTACATCTATAAACATTCCTAGAAATCAGAAATACATATTCTCTCCCTATAACCGTATGCGATCTTAATGCTTACAAGTATCGATTGCTTGCTACAATTTGTCTAATTCTTGTTTGTATTCCGCTGCTTTGTATTCTGATACATCAAACTTGTGATCACTGATCCTGTCAAGGAGCATCATTAATATCTTCTGAAGAAACTTCTCCGAAAGCAATTTGTTCTTCCGTAGGAGTTAAAGAAACTTCTACAGATGATGTATGAGGATTTGTTGAATTATGTCCCATATTTGTTATATCTTCTTGGAAACATGGAACACCTATTGAGACATTATTCATATCTCCGGATGCAGGACACTCATCTACGGATGTAGAGGTGGTAGTTGCGGATGAAGTGTTTTCATCTGAAGATGTAGGTCCATGAGGCTGGACTTGTCAACATCATTGTTGTTATTTATTGTTTCTTGTTCCATGATACTTGATGATTGTATTCTTGAAGGATCAGCAGATAGTGATACTTCATTCATATTTGGGGAAACAAATGGATAGCATGTATCATCAGATCCTGTATTATTTGAATAACCTGAGTTAAATGAATCTATTATAGCATCTGTATCAAACAACCATGATGATCCTTTTACAGATTCAGGAAATAAGAATTCATCAAATGATACATTAGGAGTTTCCTCCATAATGTTATGTTATGGAATGTAAATCCTATAAGATGTAGATGTTGAAGAATATCCAACAAAGAAACATCATAGGCCTTTTCTGAAATTTTTCCCAATTGTTCTTTTGTGTTTAAAATGGAAATATGACACCCAAAAGCTCTAAGATATCCTATGTAAGGTTTTCTTTTAAATAGAAGCTCATATGGTGTTTTATTATGTTCTTTTCCAATCAATGTCCTATTTTGAACATTGCATGTTGTATTCACTGCTTCAGCCCAAAAGGTGATTGGAAATTGTGAATCTGTGAGCATTGCTCTTGCTGCTTTAATAAGTGTTTTGTTTATTCTTTCAGCAACTCCATTCTGTTGTGGAGTTCTTGGTGCACTGATTGTCTTGCGAAACCTTTATTCCTACTCATCACTATCACTAAACAATATTGCCTCTTCCAATGCTCATCACATTGGTTGGACCAAACAGATCCATGTGAAGCAATTTGAGTGGAGTAGTGTTTGTATTGATAATTTTGGGTTTATGAGACACTCTATGTTGTTTTCTTTTATAACATGAATGACAGTGGTTTGAACAATAAAACTCTTTCTTTGGCAATCCATAGGTCATTTTTCACCAGTTTGTTCATGTTCTTCATGTTAGAATGAACAAGCCTTCTATGCCATAATTGAGATTCATCTTCTGATGATTTAGATAGGAGGCATGTTTCATGTCTTGTGAGTGAAGTGTTGTTCATATCCAAAACATATGTGTTTCCTTTACATAGGATCAAATCTTATAAAAAAATTGGCTTAAGAATGTAACAATTAGTGTTATCAAATAATACGGTATAATTTTGATCACAAATTTGAGACACACTTAGTAAATTATATTGTAATTTTCACAATAGTTTACTTTCTCAAATTTGAGCACACCATTAGTTACCATTCCTTCACCAACTATTTTACCTCCCTTCTTATCCCCACCAAATGCCACATATGAGGCATTTTTATGCTTGAAGTCATGGATAAGAGAACAGTACCCTGTCATATGCCTGGAACAACCACCGTCAACATACCACTTGTTATCAGCTCTCCAAGATTGTTCCTACACACAGAAAGAAATCAATTAGACATGACAACACAAGCCTTAATGATCTTGGGTTTGCTAGTAGTGCCTAAAATTGTTACTCCTTCATGAATAAGTCTTGAAGTTTCAGAATTAATTTTAGTTTTAATTGATTCATTTTGAGTTGTTTCAGGTGAGGATGATTCTGTTGAATATGAGGTTGTTGAACGAGCTCCTGGTTTCTCATTCTCTTCTTCATTCACCTTTTCTTTATTGATTTGTTGTTTTGATTTTGATGATGAGCCTTGATTGTGGAAAGTTTCATCATCTTTTTATTTTGAATGGGGTACATGAGTTCCCTTTTCAAAATTATGAAAGAAAGCATCATCAACTTTTGTTTCTTTTTCAGTCAAAACCACCCTTTTGTGAGGTGTTTTTGATTGCTGAAATGTTGTTCTTTTCTTCAAAGGTTCAACATTGGTGGATGTTTTCTCCTTTGGTTTTCGATTTTGTTTTGTTGTTGCTTCTTAGGCTTTGAATCTTTCTCACTATCAGTAGATTGAGTGTCTGATTTAGCTTTATCAGATTGTTTCTTCTTTGTGCTCTTTGTCTTGTTTTTCTTTTTGAAATAACATTCCTAAGTTGAATGGTTATTTTTGTTACAAATAGCACAATTTTTGTTGTAGTAACAGTCAGATGCCAGGTGATTGTTCATATTGCAAATGGAACAATAACTGTTGAAGTAACAATCTTTAGTATTGTGATTTTTCATATCACACCATTTGCAATACATATCCTCTGATTCATTATCAGAGTTGACTGGTTTCTTCTTCTTTGTCAACTTTTGAGGCTTTGCATCCTTCAATTTTTCAATTGATTTATCATTTTTAAGCTTTTGAGGCTTTGATTTGTTTGCTGCTGATTTTGCCTTTCGTGGATCATCTACTAACTCAGAAGATTAGTTTTCCGCAGATCTACTACTGAAGAATGTTTCTTCTTCTGAGGAAGATCTGCTGATTGTTTCTTCTTTCCTTTTCCTATAGAAGATGGGTGTACTTTCTCAATAGATGCACACTTTTCTATTTCTTCCTTTGAAGGTTTTTGTTTCTGATGTAGTTCTTGAAGAGCTTCATTAAGTTGAGCTATTCTCTTGCAAATAGTCTTCAGCATGTTTTTTTTGTTTTGGTGGATATGGCAACTTTGATTCTTCAAGAACTTTTGGAATGATTGTTTCAAGAGCAACATTCTTACCAATGTTCAGTAGATCATCATCATGTTAATCAGAATCATCCAAGTCATTACACTATCAAAGTCATATTCTGAGTAATTTTGTTTAATATTTTATGATTCAGAAGACTCAATTTCATTCACCTTAGTTTCATTATGATTAACTTGTTGATTAGAGTTTGTTTCAAACTTGGTGCTAGGCATAAATTGATTTGACAAGTTATTTATCATTGTTTCAGGTAAAGGTGATTAATTATTATTGATAGGAGGTGCAACAGCATTATATCCAAACCCATATCAATTTTTCGATTCAATATCAGAATTTAATATTTCTCATATTGCTGAGATGAAAATTGAAACTTCTGAAGTTTCACATTAGTTGATGAATGATCAGCCATGGATTTGGTTAAGGAAGTGGTCAGATACTCAACTTGGGCTTTTAGACTGTAATTTTCTGAAACAAGTTTATCTAAATCCTTTTGTAAAGACTTAATTTTGATTTGATAGAATTTATTTTCTCTTACATGCGATTCACTCAAAATCATTATTTCTTTAACTTTATCAGCAAGTTGTTGAGCATGGACTCTATATATTTCAACTTCCTCAACACAGTTTGATGAACATAACCTATCTCTTACCTCTCTAGCCATGTGTAAGACCCCATTCATGGGAAGCTTCACAGTTGGTCAATCATAGCATAAAATCATTTTAAAAACAAAACAACGCAACGGAAATAATTAGACATTCATTTAAAACTTGGAAATCACATTGTACTCATACATTTGTCCTTCATTTGTAAATAAAACATAGTACATTTTTTTAAATTACAATAAAAGATTTCATAATCACGAGTGCCATCCATAGTTCTCCAAGTAGCTCCCTGGTGCCATCCTCAGCATCAACATTTACCTGCCAACTATTATGTATAAAAGTCAGCTTTGCTGAGTGAGTTCTAGTTTAGGTAAATAAGAAAATATAAATTTTATCATTCATATAATGACCACACATACATAATACATAGTATTTGCGTCTTAATAAGCATGTTCATTATCTTTCATTCTTTCATATCTTTCACTTCATCATAAATGAGATTTCAGAAAGAAAGAGCTCCATGTTGATCGACAATGAATGTTGATCCCTGTCGGTACACATCATAATGGTAGCTAACCCCCGACAGTTGATCCACACTGCAAGGCACATAGCCCGCTCATGAATACGGATCAATCATCATACATCAGACTCGCGTAAGTGAAGTCTATCATAGTGCTTGCAAGACTTTTTATCATCAAACGGGTCTAAGGGTAACATTCATTAAGTTTCACTTTTCATTAATATTATCTTCCACTTTAATATAATACTTAACTTAATAAGTACACAAAATGCAAAGTAGTAGTCATCATAAAACATAACCGGCCATCGTGGGACAGCGGGGGTTCGGGGGCGGCAGCCCCTAATAGCGAGGTCCTAGGGGTAGTAGCCCCTAGTGGAGTCCAAGGGGCAACGACCCTAGCTGGGGCCGGCCTGCCAGGTCAGCATGAAAATTTGTTAGTTTTAAAGATTTATATAACACATTTCCTTATAGAAAAACCGATCTTCCTGTTAAAACCTCTTAAATTCTTGGTCATTTAAAAACGTATATTAGTATGCACAATAACCCCAAAACATGGAAAAACTAACAAATAAGGAGATCTAGAACTCACCTAGATACTGTGAGTAACCTCTAAACTAATCTTTCTAGGCTAGGATCACACTACACAGCCTGCAGATAAGTTAACACTTAAAAAGGTTAACTTCTGCCTAAATTCGTTGCTAATTTCGCTGCAAGAAAAGTAGGTTCGCTGATAGTTTCGCTGCCAGTTTCGCATGGAAGTTTCGCCCAACTTTTGTTGGAATTCCCTAGCTTCGAATTTATCTGCGAAACTATAGTTTCACAGAAAACCCACAGTTTCACAGCTTGAACATGCAAATTCTCCGGATGCACAGACAGTTTCGCAGATCGCACAAAAATTACGAACCAGCCCATTCTTAACCCAAAATCGCAACTTTTTTACGTTTAGTCTCTTAATTTATCATCCATGAGGCTATATCTAAGCTTTCTACGTGTTATCATACGTAAAAATGTGACCTTTATGTGATTCTTTGCAACTTTTCAAAACCCAAAACCCTAGAATCCAGGTATGATCTACAGAAGGGTTTAGAGGCCAATTCTTACCTGGATTTGTTGCTCCTTTCTTATGGTTTGATGCTCCAACACCCAGATCTTCAATCTCTTAACCTTTGAAGCTCCAAATCTTGAGTTTTCTTCACTTTCTCTCTTACTTTCTCTCTTTATGAATTGAGAGGCTACGGTTTCAAATGAGGGAGATGGTGCTAGTTAGGTGGGTAAAAGGGCTGATTATGTTCCATTAATCACTAGGCTCTTACCCATAAGCCTAATTTAGCCCATAACCCATTTCCTTCTTTATTAAATACCACTAACTAAGCCCACTATCCTCGATAACTCGTTTTGTCTTTTCGGGGTGTTACACCATGGGTGAAACTTTGTTTTCCATGTGAGCCGTTAAAGCTTGATTTTCTTCCAAGACTTCCTTCTCACACATACTCCAGTCATAGGTTCCATCTTGAAGAATGATCAGCCCAGTTTCTTTAGAGTTACTTGTTCTGCTGATGTATTGTTGCTGGTGGTTACGAGTTGGTCAGTTGTGGTTGTCTGAAAGATCTTTGAGATGATGATGGTTGGTGAGACTGATGTTGCTGATGTTATGGCAAGTCAGGATTTGATTGTTGATTACATTCTCTAGAGAAATATCCATAGAGATTGCACTTGAAACATCGTATCTTTGACTTATCCACACCAATCTTTGATGATTTGCTTGCTGCAGCCAAGTTTTTACTTCTCCTAAGGTATTGTTTGGCTCTATAAGCAATCATTGCCATTTGTCATTGTAGATCCATCTCCGCTACTACATCTGGATGTAGTTTTTCCAATCTTGCTGGAAAATGTTGGCAGATGTTAAGGAGCTTCTCAGGTAAGCTTGAAAACTTGAACCGAAGCTGCAAAAGCTGCTTTTGTTCTTCAGAGTCCAAAACAATAGTGATGGGCTCAGTTTGGTTGATATTTGATGAAGACTTTGTTGTAGATGTTTCTCTTCTATCATAAGATCTATTTTGTTCTTTTCCTGACTTACTTTGAGAGATTTCTTTGAAGGTTTTGAAGCATAGAAACTTACTTCCACTTCATCTTCACTCAAAGTACAATAATTGTCACTATCATTGTTGGAAATAAAGGCACTTCTAGCACTTTTTGTTTCTTTAAAATGATAGGGTGAGACATGTGTTCTCACACTTTTGTTTCTTGATTTTTCATTCATTTCAAGAGCCTTAACTTTAGCTACCAATGTATCTAAACCAGTTGCTTTGAGGTCAATGGTGTTCTTGAACATGTACACTGCTTCCAACTTTCTTGAAAAGTATGGAGCATATTTTTGTTTAATTCCTCATTGTACATTTCAACTCCAAGATATTCATCTCTGTTACAAGCTGCATAAATATATGGAGTTGTTAAGGAATTGATTCACCCTCCATATGATGAAATGTTTCATATTGTGAGCGAAGGGTGTCTCTCCTAACGCTTCTGATTTCATCACTCCCTTCACAGAGTGTATGAAGAATTTTCCACAAGGAGTTTGCTGTTTTTTATAATTTTCACATCTGATTAATGTTTCTTTAGGTAAAGTCATACTAAGCAAGTTGTATGCTTTAATATCAACTTTCACCTTCTTAATATAATCAGGTGACAGATCCTTTGTACTTATGGGTTGATTGTTGTCATTGTAATCTGGCCCAAGAGTGGGTGGAATATAAGGACCTTTAGTTATTGAAACCATAAGTTAGAGTCTATATATTCACATGATTCCTAAACTTGATTTCCCAAGACTTAAAATCTGCTTTAGTTTCCAAATTGGAGGTTGGTATGATGATCCACCAAAGTTACGTATGTTTAGTTAAAGTCTAAGATTTTAACTATTACGGAGTACCATTGAGTAATGAACTAACTAGTGACAAAACTTAACAAAAATTAAGCAATTGAGATCACGAATCAGTCAATCCTTTTAATGAAAATTAAATTATCAAATCAAGGATTTTGTTAATGTATTTGTTCAAATAATCTTGAACAGTTGATGAATGTCAATCAATAATCTAGATCTCCTATTCAATTGATTTGAATATTGATCTAAGTTAATCAAGTAATGAAACAGTACTCGGTGAAGACAATTCATTGTTTTTAGTGTTCACACAAAAACAATTTGCTTTAAAAACAGTTGATCTAATCAGCAGAACTGACAAATCTAGTTAAAAACAAGCAAAAAGTTTAACACTTTTAACACTGATAGATCAATCGATCTAAATCAATGAGCACTTGGCTCAGATACCACCTATGAATCCAAGAATCGCAATCAGGAATATCAGTATTAAAGGAAATCAAGTTAATGTTTGCGGAATCAACATTAACCTTGTTTAATTGTTTGATTAATGAATACTGATTATGACAAACACAATAATACGAACACAGTTAATAATGAAACAGGATTGATTAAAATGTATTAAAATTGTTCAATGATTACAAATGAATAATCAATGAATGACATAAATAATAAATGCTTTGGTTATGTTGATGTTGATGTAAACGCTGCTAGGGTCTATGTTTATTTGAATCATGTGATGTTTTGTGTTGATCGTCTAATGTTCGTCGCCGTCTATTGTTGTGATTATCTATACTTGATGTGAAACCTAGGATCCATATTTATGGCAGTGTGTTAACCGGATCTCTTGTGATTTGCACAACTGTCTTGTTGACGTGTTGACTTGTAACACTTATATTATTTAAATACAAGTTTTTGGACTCCACAGCTACATTGTTGGACCAAAAGAACCAATGAGCCAAGATCAGAAAACCTCTAAGTCCCACACGGTATCACAACAACTGCTGAAAGCCTCATCAGTAGTTGACAAGTGCTGAAGACTTCAACAGCTGAAGATCAAGTGCTGAAGACCTTAACAGCTGAAGAACAAAGTGCTGAAGTACAACAGCTGAAGAACACAAGTGCTG
The DNA here is from genome assembly GCA_025506515.1 of Flaveria trinervia. Taxonomy (NCBI): domain Eukaryota; kingdom Viridiplantae; phylum Streptophyta; class Magnoliopsida; order Asterales; family Asteraceae; genus Flaveria; species Flaveria trinervia. The sequence goes on from CM046442.1 coordinate 57,601,730, forward strand.
AAGCTGAAAGACCAAAGTACTGAAGTACAACAGCTGAAGAGTTCACAAGTGCTGAAGATCAACAACTGATGTACAAAGTCTGAAGACAAAGACTGAAGACATCAGCTGATGATATCTACTGAAGTCATCAGCTGATGAAACACCTGAAGGTCAAGTCTGAAGATCAAGTACTGAAGCCTCAGTAGTTTGTCACAACTGCTGAAGAGTACTTCTTCACTAGTTGTGATATCAGTAGTTTTATTTTCTATGTTTCAGTAGTTTTGTAAAACGACTGAGAGTTTGTTCTTCAGTCGTTGTAGTTCAGTAGTTTTATATTTTGTACTTAACTTGCTGATATGTTCTCAGTAGTTGTGAACATTTCAGTAGTTTGTTAAGAATTAGTTATTTCTGTATTGGATCTGCCAGTTGTCACTTTCCGTGACAACAGCAAGTGACTGTTGCACTCTATATAAGGAGTGACAACCTATTGTAATCAGGGAGTGAAATGAGTAATTGAATGGAATGGATGATTGATTCGATTAGAAATATTCTACATCTATAAACATTCCTAGAAATCAGAATACATATTCTCTCCTATAACCGTATGCGGTCTTAATGCTTACAAATATCGATTGCTTGCTACAATTTGTCTAATTCGTGTTCGTATTCCGCTGCTTTATATTCTGATACATCAAACTTGTGATCACTGATCTGTCAAATGGTATCAGAGCTGGTTAATCATTGATCGATCTAATAATTGATCATGAAACTGCTATTCAAGATCCAAGTTTGATTGAATTAGCTTTTGTTTTGCAAGAGACGGTTATAGAGATTGAATTTTCTGTATTTCTGCTCATTCATCCTGAGATCTTTTTCTTGGTTCTCATTGAGTTTGTTGTGGTTTGTCTAAAACTTTTTAAAACTTGAACTAAACTGTTTTTTGAACTGAAAATGACCACTCTCTCCAATGATCCTCACAATACTGGTTCCTCAACCAAGCCTCCTATGCTGGTTAGGAATGAGTATAACATATGGCAAAGACGTATGCTCCATCACCTGTCTGTTAACAGCAGGGTGTTGGACATCAGTGGTACATGGTCCACACACAAGCCTATGGTGAATAACCCGGAAACCAATCAAATGGTTCCGAAGAGGAGGGAGCAATACTCAGATGAGGATAAGAAGTTGCTTGAGATTGATGCAAAAGCCCATGGAATTCTGGCCATGGCTTTGCCCGATGAAATCTATTCTGGGCTAATGCATCATGAAACTGCCCATGACCTCTGGATTGCTTTGAAAGAACAATTGGAGGAACAGATGAGGTCTTGGCAAATAATAGAGAAATTCTTGCCCAACAATATGAGAATTCTCTCATAGAAAGGGTGAGACACTGACTCAACAATATGAGCGGTTTTCTTGTTTGATCTCTGAACTAAAAATGGTCAAACTTGAATACACCAATATTCAGATGAATAACAGATTTCTCAGATCACTGCCTGAGAGATGGGACACATATACTATGTCCTACGCTCCAGTGCAAGTTTGGACAAACTATCTCTCACCCAACTCCATGGGAAATTGCTCATTTTTTTGAGAAGAGATAGAACAGAAGAGAAAGTTGTCTTCATTGGAAAGCTCACTGAAGACTTATACAATGGCAACAATGCTTTGGTGGGTCATGAGTAAGTGTTGATGGTCAGTTCACTGGGTGTAATAATGACAATCTATGTTTCATTATGGATGATCTCAAGGGGATTGCTGATGATGACTTAGAAGAGATGGATATTTTGAGCCAAATGGCCTTGATAAATATCAGATCTCAGAAGTTCTACAAAAGAACTGGAAGAAAATTCCCAGGACTCTCTGGCAAACCAAAGTTGGTTTTGACAAGAGCAAGTTGAGGTGTCACAAATGCCAACGGCTTGGACACTTTGCAAGAGAGTGTAGATCAACTGGATCTAACTCTACTGCACCTTTGTGACTTTCCTGGCAATAGTCAACAACACAGAGGGCAACATCCTGTCACATCTAGTCATCATCCTCAACAACAATCTTCGGCATATTTTGTTCCTCAGGGTCAAATGCAATATCAGTACCCTGGTTATTACATGCCACAGTCAAATCAAGTTCAAGTTCCTATGACACCACAACCTCATGCATTACCAGAACCTCACCTTCCCTATTTCATCAACAACCTCATCTCAACAACACAGCTTCTTCACCCCAGGAGTTGTTGACTGGAGCAGTTTACCAGATGACTTGTCTGGTCATGATCAACTGTTCTCAGGTGCTGGTCAACATGGTGGTGACAGTCCCTTTGGGAATCTAGCTCTTATGGCTTTGGAGTCTGCTGATACTTCATCTTCCAATGCCTCTACACCTCAGGTATCACAGGTATCCTCTGAGGCAAAAGCCAAATTATGTTCTGAACAATGCATAGCAGCATTTCTTCCATTAGAGAAGCAAATGTAGCTTTAATTAATAAGAACATTGAGCTAGAACAAATAATTTCCAAAAACAAAGCTGAGTTTGAGTTTGTGCTCAAAGATAAAAATGATGAGGTTTATAAACTGAATTGCAAAATAATTGATGATAAGGCTAGAGAAGATGTACTTCTAGAGAAGTACAAAGATCTCAAAGAAACCTTGCAGTTACCCAGGTCGAGTGTGATAGATGGGTACAATCATGCAAAGGTTTTGAAATGCTTCTTAGTAAGCAATCTGCTTCAAATGTGAAGTTTGGCATTGGCTACAATCACACTGCTCCACCGACAGATTTTACCCCAAGAGCAGAGGTAGAATCTGATGGTGAGAGTGATAACCAATCCATCAAATCATGTGATCTACCTTCTGATACAGCACAATCAGAAGTAGCAGTCAGCATCAAGTCCTCCTTGAACCTATCAGCTGATGTTGATGGTCCAAATGCTGACATTCACATGATCAATAAGTTGATCAACTCAGGAGTTAATCCTGAAGGTCCTGAAAGGACTGGAGAGCAGGTTTAACACCTGAAGTTCAAACTTCAACTGCTGTCAGCACTGAAGAGAGAAAAACTGGCAGTAGAAAGAGTTTGAAGCTACTAAAGAGGATGTCAAGAAAGCAACCAATGCTTCCAAAGCATTGAAGAACAAGTCTTCTGTTGCTTCACCATCTTTAGTTGATGATCAACCTAAGATGAAGAAGAAACCATGTGAAATATGTGGTTTGTTCAATCATCTTACAGATGATTGTTGGTACAAAAGAGGTTCCAAACTCAAACAAAAAGAAGAAATTAATGAGAAAATGGTAAAAATGAAAACTGAGTTTGAGACCACATTTGTATCAGCAACATTAAATCCTGTAACCCTTAAGTCCTTAAAGCAATCCAAAAAGGAAGGTGTTAAACAGGTGACAGCTGAGGGTGCTCAAAAGAAGAAGGTGCAACATAGGACCTTATCTAACTCCACTAGCAATGTGTCTGATGAGCTGAAAGCTTTATCACAAAATCAGACACAGCTGGTGATGATGGTACAACATCTGTTGGGTAGAGTTAACCAACTAGATTCTCCTATGTTGAAACCACCGAAAAGGAGGTCTAAGCCAAAGGACTCCTCTTCTATACCATCTTCTCTTCTCAGGCTGTTGTTACAAATAAACATGTTAGTTTACCATCTATTGATGAGACCAGGCCCAAACCAAAAAGGTTTGGGTCTCTAAAACTAACTGATTGTTATTATTGCAGGGTTCTTAACATGCCAAAATAGCATCTGGTATATAGACAGTGGGGGATCTATGCACATGACTGGGAACATCTCTCTTCTTCATGACTACTCTCAAGGAAAGAAGGGATTTGTCTCTTTTGGCAATGATGCTAGGGGTTACATCATCGGTAAGGGCTTTGTCTCCAATGGAGAAATCAAATTTGATGATGAATCATGTGGAAAATCTCAAGTACAACCTCTTGAGTGTCAGTCAATATGTGTGATAAAGGCCATGTTGCCCTTTTCACAAGTCAAAACTGTAGGATTCTGTCATCCAAAGTTTTGCACTTGATTGACAAGGTGTTGGATGATCACACTCTCCTGAAAGCCAACAGGACAGGAAGAGTGTATGCCTTAGATCTCTCTAAGAAGATAGATCTCAAAGGCAATCCTTGCCTATTTTCCAAAGCCTCTTTTCAAGAATCTAAACTGTGGCACAGGAGGCTTGGTCATGTCAATCTCAAAAACATGAATCAGCTTAGCCACAATAGTTTAGTCAGAGGCTTACCAATAAAGGAGTTCCACTGTGATGAAACATGCACTGCTTGTTTTAAAAGGAAAACAGCACAAGGTCTCATTTCCTCCTATTGAAGTGTCCAAGTCCACTGCCTGCTTGCAATTACTGCATATGGATCTATTTGGTCCTGTGAGAGTAATGAGCATGGCAAAGAAGAAATACTGTCTGGTAATTGTGGATGATTACTACTCCAGATTGTATGGACTTTCTTTCTACATTCAAAGGATGAGGCTGCTCAGAAGATTATCCACTTTGTGCTGTACATTGAGAAGCAGTATTCCCTTCCAGTCAAGTGTATTAGGAGTGATATGGAACTGAGTTCAGAAATCATACACTTGATGACTTCTATCTTTCAAAGGGAATCAAAAGGCAGTTCAGCATTCCAAGGACTCCAGAACAAAATGGAGTAGTGGAGAGAAAGAACAGGACCCTCATTGAAGCTGCAAGGTCCATGCTGGCTGACTCAGGTTGCCATGACCTTTTGGCCGAAGCTGTCAACACAGCTTGTTATGTGCAAAATAGAGTTTTAGTAAATCAGAGGTTGATGAAGACTCCATATGAAGTTCTCCATCATTTGGCTCCTCTGATTTCATTTTTCAAAGCATTTGGGTGTCCCTGTTTCATTCTCAACACAAAGGATCAACTCCACAAATTTGATCCTAAGGTGGATGCAGGATACTTTGTTGGTTATTCATCTACTTGCAAGGCATACAGAGTCTTCAACTGCAGAACAAAGATGGTTGAAGAAACTCTACATGTTAAGTTTAATGAATCTCCAAAGGACAAGATTCCACAAAGTCCTGTGGAGTTATTTGATTTGGACATACTGCAATATGTTCCTTATCAAACTCCTGCTGTTGCTCCTGTCAACAGTTCACCACCTGGTGGTACTGCTGATGATGATGATGATTGCAGTACTCACCTCTTCAGGTTTAGTGATCAGCTGCCTGACTCAACTAGACCTGATGTTCCTGTAGCGCCAGTAGCACCATCCACAACAAATGCTGATGAGATTTCTTCGAATTCAACTTCCTTTGAATTACCATCCACTGATTGGTTTCAAGGAAATGATTCACCATCACCATCTGTTGCTGCTGAACCGGCTACAAACACTTGCACAGATCTCATTGTGTATCAAGATCTGAAGAATCACCCTATGTCTCAAATCATTGGTGATATCACTGCTGGAGTATCAACAAGAAGTCAATTGTCAAATTTCTGCTTCTATGCTCTCTTCATCAGTCAGCAAGAGCCAAAGAATTATCACATTGCTTTAAAGGACAATGGATGGGTTGATGCCATGCAGCTTGAGCTTCTTCAGTTCAAGAAACAGCAAGTGTGGGAACTGGTTCCTCTACCTCCAGGTAAGTGTGCAATAGGCACTAAATGGGTGTTTAGGAACAAAACTGATGAAAATGGGCTTATTGTTAAGAACAAGGCCAGACTGGTTGTTCAGGGGTTTGCACAAGAAGAAGGTATTGATTATGATGAAACCTTTGCCCCTGTAGCCAGACTGGAAGCAATTCGATTGTTTTTAGCTTATGCTGCTTATCAAAAAACTTAAAGTCTTTCAAATGGATGTCAAAAGTGCATTTTTGTATGGAAAAGTTAAAGAAGAGGTTTATGTATGTCAACCTCCAGGCTTTGAGGACCATAAACATCCTAATTGGGTGTATAAGCTTGATCAAGCTTTTATGGGTTAAAACAAGCTCCCAGAGCCTGGTATGAGACATTATCAACTTTCTTCTGGAAAACAATTTCACTAGAGGCTCCATAGACAAGACTTTATTCATTAAGAAAGCTGGGCAGCATAATCTACTTGTTCAAATTTATGTAGATGATATCATTTTTGCATCCTCTGATCCAAAGTTGTGTGATGCCTTTACAAAGTTGATGCAACAGAAGTTTGAAATGAGTGCCATGGGAGAATTACAGTTCTTTCTGGGGTTGCAAATCAAACAAAAGGCTGATGGAATTTTAATTCATCAATCCAAATAAAAAGATCTTTTGCAAAAGTTTGATTTACAAAACTGTAAGCCTGTTCTACTCCCATGAGCAGCACCACACAACTGGACTCAGATCAGAAAGGTAAAGTGGGATGAAAAACTTTACAGATGTATGATTGGGTCCTTGATGTATTTACAGCTTCTAGACCAGATATTATGTTTGCTACATGTGTTTGTGCTAGATTTCAGGCTGCACCTAAAGAGTCTCATCTGATTGCAGTCAAGAGGATCTTTAGATATCTGCAAGGCACTCCATCTCTAGGTTTATGGTATTCTACCGGACATTCTGGTAAATTAGTTGCTTTTTTCTGACAGTGACTATGCAGGGTGTAAGTTGACCAGGAAATCAACTTCTGGTGGATGTCAATTCCTAGGCAACTGCTTGATTCTTGGCAGAGCAAGAAACAGACCTCAGTTGCTACATCACTGCGGAAGCAGAGTACATTGCTGCTGCAAGCTGTACTCTCAGGTACTCTGGCTTCAAAACCAACTTTTGGATTATGGCATTACAGAGACTAAGACTCCATTGTTAATGGATAGTGCTTCAGCTCTTTGCATTGTCAAAAATCCAGTCCAGCACTCTAGGACCAAACATATAGAGATCAGACATCATTTTATAAGGGATTGTTTTGAAAAAGGTCCGATTGATCCTAAGTTTGTGCCTAGTGCTGATGAGCTTGTAGACATTTTTACTAAGCCTTTGGATAGTTCAACTTTCCAAAACCTGGTGTTAAGGCTTGGTATGCTGCAGCTAGAATAGGTGACAACTACTGATGATCTCAGGAATTCATATGATGATCATAGTACCCATGTCACATATAAGTACTGATGAGCTCTTTTAACCTCAGTAGTTTTATAACTACTGAAGGCTAAATGTCTCACAAGTACTGAAGTACTTCATCTTTCGAAACTACTGATGTAGTTACAACTACTGATGCAGTCATAACTACTGCAATCAGTAAAAATAGATAAGTACTGATGTCCTATGAAACAACTGAAATCAGCCATAAAGACTGATGAATGTGTTGAGGACAGTTTGAAACAGCTGAAAAGCTAAGAATTGACGAAAACAGCTGAAGAGAACTTTCTCTTCAGTCGTTTGTACAACTGCTGTTTCATTTTAAACAACTGAAGCAAAACCACGTCTTCAGTAGTTTTATAACTACTGATGACTAATACCAAGTCTTCAGTTGTTTACAACAGCTGATGACAAAACCACTGTCTTCAGTAGTTTCATAACTACTGATGACAACACACATGTCAGTTGTTTCAATCATCTGAAGTCAAAACCACGGTCTTCAGTAGTTTTCTAAACTACTGATGCCTAACACCACGACTTCAGCTGTTTCAACGTCTGAAAGGATAATACCATGTCAACGGTCGTTTAAAACTACTGATGACTAACACCACATCCTTCAGTCGTTCCCACCCGTACCCTATAAATACCCTTAACTTAGCTCCATTGCTTCATCTTCTTAAAACCTAACGTTCCTCTCCAAAACTTCCTTCTCCATGGCGTCTATGCAAATTAAACCGCGACACAACTGTGTTGCCTACCTCACAAAATCGCCGATCTGGACTAAGTTCGATACTGCTATCGATCTTATGGTTCAATCCCAATACAACAAGGCATTCCTTCTGAACCCCGTCTTACATGCCGAATCCTTGAACCAATTTTGGATGAACATTACTGTTACAACTGAGGAGAGCAACACACGATCCCTCCGGTCAGTCGTCAACAACAAAGAAGTAGTCATTACTCCTGCAACAATCCGTAAAATTCTTCAACTGAGTGATGCTACCTCTCCTGCTGGATATCCGATGGGCACCATAGATCTATCATTTGCCCAGCATGGATATCAAGGTGATCTCAGTGCCACCACCATCATGAAGAAACACTTTAATGACGCTGAGCGCCTGATTTTTCACATGGTCAATGTATGTTTGGCCCCTAAGACGTCGTCTTGGGATCAAATGTCCACCAAATGGCAGCAGGTAATGTATTCTATCCTTGAGCAACAACCACTGAACTTTTCAGAATTAATATTTTCAGAGCTCAAAGATATGGCTCAAAAACTAACTGCCAACCATTGGATACTCTATCCACGGTTCATAATGGCCATTATTATAGACCAGCTTAATGCTGAGGGACTTGTTGGCTTGGGAGTCCCTGCTACGGCTGTTCTGCCAGAAGTATACTCCCGGCACAACTCTGACCGGACACTCAAACTGGCTGCCAAGCTGCGAAAACCCACGCAGCTGGAACCCACAGCCACCACCTCCAAATCCAATGTCCCCACCAAACCCACCAAAAAGAAACCCAAAATGGCTACTCAGGGAATTGAGTTCCCTGAGGATGCTCCTGCACCATAAACGCAGGATATATCCACTAGTCCAAACCCCCTAGTGGATACAATGACTCTTCCAGCCACAGCCGCTCAGGCTTCCTCTCAACAGGAGCCTGCAGCAACCCAAGGGGCACCTACTTATCTGGGATCTTCCTCACTTGAGGAGATTGCCATTGAAGAGCACCATCCACCCCAGGTGCACACTGCTTCTAACCCTTACCCCAAACAACCGCCCCTCACAGCCCAACTTTAATAGTTGCACAAGTGCTGACTCAATTGCACTCCTCACCCCCTCCCCAGAAACCACTTGCTACTGGGAATTCCTCTACAATTAAGGGGGAGGAACACAGTGCACCTGAGAACCCACAGCACAGGGGTTTCCAATTCTATCTCCTGGTGTAGACAAGGAGCTTAGAATATCTAGTGAGGCTGCCACCTCCTCTGCCTCAGCACATGACCAGAGTGAGGCTGGTAACATTGCTAAGACCTCCCTAGAGGCAACAGCTGATGATGGACATTGTCCTGAGGCTGGAAGTCCCCAGTACCAAGCACAAGGGGCACATGCACCAACTGGTTTACACCCAGTGCATGTGAATCCTGCTCTAAGCAGGAGGTCAGGTGATTCAGTATCCACTGATGATGACCTGAGCTTCTTCTATGATGTAGTTGCTCAAAACACCATTCTTGAGGATGAGGTTAGCAGACTCAAAGAGCTGCTGGCCAAGATGTCTCAGGATGCAAGTCCATCTGCCACCATCATACACCCACAGATGGCACCTTCCCTTGAAGGTTTCCCAAACACAGAGCCACCCCAAAATCAACCACCTGCCTCTGCTTCAGGCCCTACTTCTCAGGAACAGAACCCTCCTGAGCAAATAGGTGCTGCACTCCAAAATTCCCTTCCTCTCATCACCCCAATAATCACTGATATAGTGATCAAAGCCCTTGATGAGAGGCTTTCCTCAACATTACAGCCCCTGGTTGATGCTGCTGTCCAAAAGACTCTTTCTGCGGTACCAACCCCTTCCTCCAATGCAACCAAAAAGGGGGAGAGTACTGAAGTGAAAGAAAGGAAGAGGAAAAGATCTGAGGAAAAGGAAGAGGAGGAGAAAGAACAGCAACCAATGCTCACCTATAAGAGAAAGAAAGGTGTTGATGAGCACATTGCTGAAGATAAAGCCTTGGAGCTACTGATAAAAGAGGCTGATGCCGAACACAGCAGATCAATGGACAACATCATTGATCAGCTGTTTAGGCAAGGCCATGACACCAATAAACTTGACTCTGAGATTCGACGACTAGAGATTGAAGAAATCCAGAACAGATGGGCAAGTTATGAAGTGTTAGAAAGAGAAAGGCTTGAAATCATGATCAGATTTATTGCAAAATATCTTGGAAGGTCAATGATCGAAATCAAAGCTTGGTCCAGGGACAGTATCTTGGCAATCACCACCAAGATCTGTTCATCTGAAGTATATACTAAGGGGCTTGTTATTGAAGCTTTGAATGAAGCGGGTGCTGGGAGCAGGACTGAGCTAGCCAAGCAATCAAAAGCCACACTCACCTCAAGGATGCTAGAACAGCCTGTCAACATTCCCACACCAAAACCACCCAAAACACAACCCACCAAACCAACTCCCTTACCCTCAAAACCCATAGCCGATGATATACCCTTGAAGAAGAAGAGAAGGATATTGAGGCTAGAAGATGATGACGAAGATGATGAAGACAGGCTGCCGCTCTCAGCTGTGATTCAGTTGCCTAAGGCCACAAGTCACTCCTCAGCAATTACTCCTGAAGTCCAGAGACAAATGGTTAAAGTGAAGCTAGAAGAAGAAGAGCTTCATAAACTGCATGATGAGGAATTGCTGAAGAGAGTTGACAAAGCTTATGCAGCCACATCTTCTATCATCAATATGAAGGAGCAAGCCCTCAGACTTTACACTCTCAGGCATACCTTTCAATATCAAAAGGAAAGAGTGAGGATTTGGCCTGATCCCAGGGTCTCTCACAGAATTCATAAGAACAATATACCTCAGAGATACATTGGCCAGGTGAAAAAGATCGTAGATGAAGTGATCTCTCTGGTCTTTGTAGTTTCACCCTGGGAAATCCTAGAAGACTTCAAGAAGGCCTACAAAGCTAATCTAACCCCTCAGAAGATGCTGGAAAACAAAATAGTGAAAAAGGGGTTAGTTTACAAGAGGCTTGAGGAAGTCAGGAAAAATGAGCTCCAGTTGTTCCTAGAGGGTAATCACCCGGACGAGTTTGCTTACAGAATAATAACAACTGTGGAGCTAAAGAATGGGAAACAGGCCAAATACCTGTCTGAGTATTATGGGCCTGAATCATTGTTTGAAGGAGGTACTGAAGTGCTAACTATGGAGGAACAAATCACCTTCCTTGAGGCCTACACAAGAGAGTCGTACAGACTCATTATGGGGAAGTAAATCTCATGAATGGGATAACAACTCTGTGTCCAGTTCCCCAAAACAGAGTTCCCATTCATACTCTGCCAAACAAATATTTGAGATTTCTTCCCAGGCCGGAGCTTACATGGGTCATCTTCTCCACTGATCAAGAAGGAAAAAGACCAACATTTTGCCATCAATAAGTGGGAGTATAAATAAGTTAGAGGTTTTGGCTGCATTGGTTCAGGGGGAATTTGTTGGACCAAAAGAACCAATGAGCCAAGATCAGAAAACCTCTAAGTCCCACACGGTATCACAACAACTGCTGAAAGCCTCATCAGTAGTTTGACAAGTGCTGAAGACTTCAACAGCTGAAGATCAAGTGCTGAAGACCTTAACAGCTGAAGAACCAAAGTGCTGAAGTACAACAGCTGAAGAACACAAGTGCTGAAGCTGAAAGACCAAAGTACTGAAGTACAACAGCTGAAGAGTTCACAAGTGCTGAAGATCAACAACTGATGTACAAAGTCTGAAGACAAAGACTGAAGACATCAGCTGATGATATCGACTGAAGTCATCAGCTGATGAAACACCTGAAGGTCAAAGTCTGAAGATCAAGTACTGAAGCCTCAGTAGTTTGTCACAACTGCTGAAGAGTACTTCTTCAGTAGTTGTGATATCAGTAGTTTTATTTTCTATGTTTCAGTAGTTTTGTAAAACGACTGAAGAGTTTGTTCTTCAGTCGTTGTAGTTTCAGTAGTTTTATATTTTGTACTTAACTTGCTGATATGTTCTCAGTAGTTGTGAACATTTTAGTAGTTTGTTAAGAATTAGTTATTTCTGTATTGGATCTGCCAGTTGTCACTTTCCGTGACAACAGCAGTGACTGTTGCACTCTATATAAGGAGTGACAACCTATTGTAATCAGGGAGTGAAATGAGTAATTGAATGGAATGGATGATTGATTCGATTAGAAATATTCTACATCTATAAACATTCCTAGAAATCAGAAATACATATTCTCTCCCTATAACCGTATGCGGTCTTAATGCTTACAAATATCGATTGCTTGCTACAATTTGTCTAATTCGTGTTCGTATTCCGCTGCTTTATATTCTGATACATCAAACTTGTGATCACTGATCCTGTCATACATAGTCTTCAGTAGATGTTTGTTCTTCCGATGCTTTCTTGTTCTTTCGAAGATACTTTGTTCTTCCGAAGCTATCTTGTTCTTCTGAAGATACCTTTTTCTTCTAAAGCTATCTTGTTCTTCCAAAGCTATCTTGTTCATCCGAAGGGATTTTCACTTCAATTTCAGAGGTGGTTGTTCATCCATAGAGAATCTTCGAATGTATTTTACTTGTAAGAAAGATATCTAAGGGAAGAACAAACTATTCATCCATAGATTTGTCTTACACTTGGTTAATTTTAGTAATTCTCCAATTATATGGTTGTGCCTGCACTCATACACAAATCAATACACATTGGGTTAACCTATATACATAATGCATACATCAAAATAATGTCAATCATTACAAGTACTGATTAAAGTTCTAAGCCTATACAAAATGATATAATCCTATTGTTCCTAGATCTAACATATATATATACTAGGTTAGTATCCCATGTATTACACGGGTTGGATAAATAAAATATTAAATAATTAGTAATGAAAATGTAATAATTATAAAACAATATGATTGAAATTGCATATGTCACACCCTCAGAATCCACGTGCGGAGTTTTACCGCGAGGCGTGTGAACAAACCAGGATCACAGTCAATAGTTACCTAGAACGACTCTATATGCCAATGTTAGAATAAAATCAACCAAAGTTCAAACTTGAAAACTATGCGGAAGCGTTTTGTAGATACAAAAAATCCAAAGTATAAAAAAATGCATAATATGGAAAAACACATGCCATCCCAATGTTTAAAAACCCATGAATAAAAGACAACAAATGTATCTACGAATTAAAGCCTGCATGCTAGACCCGTGTTGTGCTCCTAATGCCGAGCCGAGTTAACGACCTGAGAATAGCATACTAAAAATGTCAACAAAATGGTCGGTGAGTTCAAGAGTTGACGTTCATTTATAAACAATTTAACAGTTGTGATATATAAGTAGTGTATTGTAACAGATAGCTAATCTATTAACAATAAATATTAATTCATAGTGATTTCGCAATTGAAGCTGACTGTGATAAGTTGTTGCCTCCTATCACCACTTATCAGGTTGTGACAATGTTCATTAGGACAAATTGCACCCGGTTGACCTCGAGTCACACACGTGGGGCTCATCAGACACAGTAGTACTACCTAAGTTTCCCCGCTGTTCAATATTAACAATTCAAAAGTGTGAGGACTTTTCCATGATAAACAACACTATATTAATATTACACACAACTTAAATATATAAGCATTTTTAAATTACCGGTATGATATCTCCCCCAAAAGAGATTAAGTAAAGAGTGGGGCATGAACTCACCTAATATGCATAACAAATACTTAGGTTTACTCGGAAGAAAGAGTGGACAGACAACCTTCAGAGGTTACCTAGATCATGTAAGTACATAAGTACGTGTAAACAGAGAACATGTGGAACCCTAAGCACACCACAACCAAAGACTCAAGGTTTCAGAAAACAGACACGTTTGCTCCAGTTGACCCGTTTGACCCGTTGGTGACATCATGAGTTATAATTCAATTAAGCAAAAGTGAACATATAACATACATGGTTAACATTCAAATGGATCACATGAGGTGCTACATTACCCAATGCATTACTTAGATCGTCATACCACTAAATATCATACAAGTCATGCGAATCTAAAACATTAACATGCCCACCAGTTATAACATAACTAACACGCCACACAAAGATCAAATCACGCACTACATGCCATGTGAAGCCACTCACGACTTCACATCCTAAACCCTACCAATCCTACTAAGTAGGGGCCTCAGATTCGCACGCATGTCTAATGATCACAATCATATTCATTAACCATGTTCATTGTATTCAACATACACCACAATAATCAATTTCCAGTCCCAAACATGATGCCTTAATTACTAATAAACCTTCAACATCATACATGATCATCAAAGTCCATACATCACACATGATCATCCAAGCATTCCATACAACTAAATAACATATTCTATGAAATTAGAAATCATCCATGAACATACTAACATGCTCTTAATATCCCAGACATGCTCAAACTATTATCTTTCAAACTTTATGCAAATAAAGTTTCCCTTTTTGGGAAAGCACATCCCAAAATCTATCAAACACCCAATGTATTCATGAATTCATTAATAATACACCAATTCAAGTTCATATCAACATCTAAGCATGATCAACAACATCCAAATATCATAATTCACTAACCTTTATGATCAAAAGTTTCTATTTTTGGAAATCTATGAACTACGACATTCATTCTTAGTTTTCGAGCATCCATATCATCAATCTATCATACATACATCATTATAAACCCTTCAACAACATTAATTCATCATCAAATCATCATATCATGAAAAATAAAGTTACTATTTGTTAGGATCAATGATCTAAGTTTGATTAATTTAGAGTAGATCGTAGCGGAATTTGAACAATGAATTAGACAATTCGCAAGAACACAAATGATATTCAATGAAAAGTAAACAGTTATAGAGAGAGAATTCTGCAAAGGAATATTTCATTCATATGCTTTCGTGGTGGCTGAAAGTCACACATTACAACTAGGTCAACATTCCTTATATAGGAAATGTGACGTCTGCTGATGTCACTTGATAGTGACATCTAACAGCATTATACAAACTACTGAAACTATGCAAACTACTGAGAATGTTCTCAACTACTGATTACATCTCAGAGAATGCTAAGTACAAAAACATAAAACTACTGAAACTATAACTACTGAAAAGTAAATTACAAGTACTGAAAGGAAACCATCACAACTACTGAAGTTAATAACTTCAGCTGTTGTGACAACTACTGATCACTTTGGTCTTCAGTCTTTGTATTCAGTCTTTGTTCTTCAGACTTTTACTTTCAGACTTTCTCTTCAACTGATAGCTTCAGACTTTGTCTTCAGTACTTTACTTTCAGACTTTGTCTTCAGTACTTTTCTTTCAGACTTTGTCTTCAGTACTTTTCTTTCAGACTTTGTCTTCAGTCTTTGCTTTCAGACTTTGTCTTCAGTAGAAGTCTTCAGATCTTGTCTTCAGACTTTGTCTTCAGACCTTGTAATTAGCTGATGTCTTCAGCTGTGTGATCTTCTTCAGTAGTTGCAATGTCTGTGGGACTTAGAGGTTTTTCTGATCAGGCTCATTGGTTCTTTTGGTCCAACAAACTCCCCTGAACCAATGCAGCCAAAACCTCTAAACTTATTGATGATCCCACTTATTCTTGGCAGAAACACCCTCTTGATCAGCTTTAGAGGTAATCAGTTAAGCACAGGTCGGGAAAAGGTTTCTGATCTTTTGATTGGCTAAGTATGGAAGGGAACTTTGTCTTGGGGAAACTGGACACAGAGTCTTATCCCAACCATGAAACCTAATTCTCATTACTGAGTCTGTAAGACTCACTAGCATAGGCCTCAAGGAGAACAACTTTTTCCTCCTTGGTGAGTTCTTCTGCTTCTCCCTCGAAGAAGAACTCTGGGCCATAATACTCAGACAGGTATCTCACTGTCTTTCCATTCTTCAACTCCACAGTTGTTATCTCTCTGTAAGCAAATTCATCAGGGTGAGAGCCTTCAAGCAACAACTGGAGTTCACTCTGTTGAAGATCTTCAAGTCTTTTGTATAACAACCCCTTCTTGATCATTTTATTCTCAAGAATAGATTGAGGGGTTGTCTTGGAGTTGTGAGCTCTCTTGAAGTCTTCAATGATTTCCTAGGGTGAGACTACCATGGCCAACGTAATTGTAGCATTCAAGGTCTTCTTCACTTGGCCATGATATCTACTTGGTATATTCTTCTTATGAATTCTAGAACTTACCCTGGGGTCTGGCCAAGTCCGCACTCTTTCTCTTTGATGTTGAAAAGTATGTCTAAGAGTGTACAACCTCAGAGCTTGTTTCTTCATTTCTTGAATGGATGAGGACTGAGGGAAATCCTTGTCAACCATCTTGAGAAACTGCTCATCATGCTGCTTCTGCTGTTCTGCTTCTTCAATCTTTACCTTCACCATTTGCATTTGCAAGTCAGGTGTAATCACTTGTTGACTTCTGTGCTCAGGTGTTTTAAAGTTTAGAACAGCAAAGATTGGCAGACAATCTTCATCATCATCCTCTTCTTCATCTTCTTCTACCCTCAACACCCTTCTCCTCCTTCTGGGTGTATCACTGGGTAAGGTTTGAGGTGGTTTTTGGGGTAAAGGGATTGATTTTGTGGGTTGAGTTGTGGGTGGCTTGGTTTAGGGATAGATTTGGGAGATTTTAGAGATGAGGGTTGTGTTTGAGTGGGAGTTTGAGAAGACTGATCTAGCATTTTGGTGGTGAGTTTGGCTTTGGAGAGCTTTGCCATTTCAGTTCTCTTCCCAGCACCTGCTTCATCCAGTGCTTCGATGATCAACCCTTTATTATAGCCTCCAGCAGAGTAGATTTTCTTGGTTATCTCCAAGATACTGTCTCTGGACCAGGACTTTATCTCTATCAATGATCTTCCAAGGTATTTGGCAATGAATCTGATCATTATCTCCAATCTTTCCCTTTCCAACGCACTATAACCAGCCCATCTTGTTTGAATCTCTTCTATTTCCAGCCTTCTGATCTCAGAGTCTAATGTGGTTGTGTCATGACCATGTCTAAAGAGCTAATCTATAATTTTATCCATGGATCTGCTGTGAGCTTCATCAGCATCTTTGACAAGATCTTCTAAGGATTTTTCTTCTTCAGCTTTTGACTCAGCACTTTTCTTTCTCTTGTATGTGATTAGCTGTTCTGAGATCAGTTCTTTCTCCACCTCCTCTTTTTCAGGTTCTTTCTCATCATCAACTCTTTTCCTTTTCTTTTCTTTCACTGCCTTAGTAGTCTCCCCCTTTTGGTTGCATTAGGATTAGGGGCTTGAAAGGCAGAAAGAGATTTGTGAACAGCATCATCAATAAGGTTTGTAGATTTGAGGAGATCCTCTCATCTATGGCTTTATGGACAATCTTAGTAATGATTGGAGTGATGAGAGGTAAGGAGTTTTGAAAGATAGCAACCATCTGCTCAGAGGGGTTCTGTCCCTGAGAGGTGGTGCCAAAGGCAAAGGCTGGTGGCATAGTTATGTATGTAGGCGAAGTGTTGGTGAACCTTCAATTGAAGGTGCCATCTGTGTGGTATTAGGGTAGATGGACTTTGATCCTGAGACATTTTGGCTAGCAGCTCTTTGAGTCTGCTTACCTCATTCTCTAGGATGGTATTATGGGCCAAAACATCATAGAAAAAGCCCAGGTCATCATCAGTCTTTGCTGAATCACCTGACCTCCTGATTGAATCAGGATGAACATGCTCTGAGTGTAGATCAGTAGATGCATGTGCCCCTTGTTCTTGGTACTGGGCACTTCCTGCCTCAGGACTGTGTCCTTCATTGGCAGTTGCCTCTGGTGAGGTCTTATGGATGTTACCAACTTCATCCTGATCATATGCTGAATCAGTAGAAGTGGCAGCCTCACCAGATGTTCTAACCTCCTTTTCTACACTTGGAGATTGAACATTGTAACCCCTATGTTGTTGGTTATCAGTAGCATTTTGGTCCTCCCCTCAATGGTTGAGGTAATCCCAGTGGTAATTGGTTTCTGGGGAGGGGGTGAGGAATGCAACTAACTCAGCACTTTAGCAACTATCAGTGTTGGGCTTTGAGGGGCGGTTGCATGTGGAGATTGGTCCGAAGCAGATTGCACCCGGGGTGAGAGGTGCTCTTCAATGGTAACCCTCTCAATTGAGATAGGTTCCAGTAATGTGGGATCCCCAATTGTGGTTGCAACAGGATCCTGTTGAGAGGATACCTGTGCGGCTTCAGCAGGTTAAGTCTTGGACATAACTTGGGGGTTATAACCAGTATGTACTTCCTATATTGGTGGTACAGGGGCATCCTCAGGGGACTCATCTCCCTAAGTAGCCTTTTTGGGCTTTTTGGATTTGGGTTTGGTGGGGACTTTGGATCTGGAAGTGGAGGTTGTGGGTTCCCTCTGCTTGGGTTTTAGCATCCGGGTAGCCCCTTTTAGAGTAGGGTCTGAGTTATGTCTGGAGTATACCTCAGCTAAAACAGCTGGAGCCAGGACCCGAAGAACAACAAGGACAACAAATTTTAATTGATTCAAAATTATGGCCATCAGAAACCTGGGATAAAGTAGCCATCTGTTTGCCACAGGTTTCTGAGCCAGATCCTTTAGTTCCATGAACACTATCTCAGAAAAATTTAGATTTTTGCGTTCAAAGATAGAGTACAATACCTATTGCCATCGTGAAGACATCTTGTCCCAAGAGGATGTCTTTGAAGCAAGGCAGACATTCACCATATGAAAGATAAGTCTTTCGGCATCATGGAAGTGCTTTTTAAGAATGGTTGTAGCACTTAAGTCGCCTGCATACCCGTTATTGATGAAAGACATATCAGTGGTGCCTTTCGGATATTCTTTAGTATAGGTTCCATCATGCAAATTTAGGGTTTTGCGAATGATGTCGGGGGTGATGAGCACCTGTTTCTGATTCACCAACGACTGGAGAGTGATTTGGCTATCATTCTCACCAGCTGTGACAGAGACGTTGGTCCAGAACTGGGTTAAGGAATCAGGGTGTATGGTAGGATTCATAAGAAAGGCTGTTCGGTATTGGGAATCCACCATAAGATCGATGGGATTATCAAACTTGTTCCAGAAGGCCGATTTCGAAAGGTAGGCAACACAGTTGTGTCGGGGTTTGAGTTTCATGGTCGCCATTGTTGAGAGAGAAAAGGTTTGAAAACGCCTAATGAAACGTTTGGCTATGAGTGTAGGTATTTATAGGTTAAGAAAAGGCTGAAAAGAAAACGACTGAAAGTGTTGGTGTTGACAGCAGTTGTATGAAAACAACTGAAGACTTGGTTTTAGTCATCAGTGGTTGTGAAACTACTGAAAACCTTGGTTTTGTCTTCAGCTGTAGGAAACAACTGAGGACTTGGTGTTAGTCATCAGTAGTTATGAAACTACTGAAGACATGGTTTTGTCATCAGCTGTTTAGGGTGAAACAGCAGTTTGTGGAAACGACTGAAGAGAAAATTCTCATTAGTAGTTTTCGTCAATTCTTAGCTTTGCAGCTGTTTCATACTGTCCTCAACACTTACTCATCAGACTTTTTAGCTGTTTTCAGTGGTTTCATAGGACATCAGTACTTATCTGTTTTTACTAACATCAGTAGTTTGTAACAGAATCAGTACATATTTGTGACATGTTTACTAATGATCATCAGTACTTGTTTACTGAGATCATCAGTAGTTATCACTTATTCTAGCTGCAGCATACCAAGCCTTAACACAAGGTTTTGGAAAGTTGAACTATCCAAAGGCTTAGCAAATATATCTACAAGCTCATCAGCACTGGGCACAAACTTTGGATCAATCAGACCTTTTTCAAAACAATCCCTAATAAATTGGTGTCTGATCTCTATATGTTTGGTCCTAGAGTGGTGGACTGGATTCTTGACAATGCATAGAGCTGAAGCACTATCCATTAATAATGGAGTCTTAGTCTCTGTAATGCCATAATCCAATAGTTGGTTTTGAAGCCAGAGTACCTGAGATGTACAACTTGCAGCAGCAATGTACTCTGCTTCAGCAGTGGATGTAGCAACAGATGTTTGTTTCTTACTCTGCCAAGAAATCAAACAGTTGCCTAGGAATTGACATCCACCAGAGTTGACTTTCTGGTTAACTTACACCCTGCATAGTCACTATCAGAAAAAACAACTAATTTGTAAGAGTGTCCAGTGGAATACCAAAGACCTAGAGATTGTGTACCTTGCAGATATCTAAAGATCCTCTTGACTGCAATCAAATGAGACTCTTTAGGAGCAGCCTGAAATCTAGCATAAACACAAGTTGCAAACATGATATCTGGTCTAGAAGCTGTTAAGTACATCAAGGAACCAATCATACATCTGTAAAGTGTTTCATCAACAGCTTTACCTTTCTGATCTACATCCAGTTGTGTGGTGTTGCACATGGGAGTAGAACAGGGCTTACAATTTTGTAAATCAAACTTATTCAAAAGATCTTTTGTATATTTTGACTGATGAATGAAGGTTCCATCAGCCTGTTGTTTGATTTGCAAGCCTAGAAAGAACTGTAATTCTCCCATTGCACTCATTTCAAACTTTTGTTTCATTAAATTTGTAAAATCATCACACAACTGGGGATCAGAGGATGCAAAAATTATATCATCAACATAAATTTGAACAAGTAGCTTATGCTGATCCACTTTCTTAATAAACAAAGTTTTATCTATGGATCCTCTAGTGAAATTAGTTTTAAGAAGAAAATTTGAAAGTGTTTCATACCAGGCTCTAGGAGCTTGCTTCAACCCATAAAGAGCTTTATCAAGTTTATACACCCAATCAGGATGTTTATTGTCCTTAAAACCTGGTGGTTGACACACATAAACCTTTTCTTTTATTTTACCATATAAAAAGGCACTTTTGACATCCATTTGAAAAACTTTAAGATTGTGGAACGCAGCATAGGCTAAGAACAATCTAATTGCCTCTAGTCTGGCACAGGGGCAAAGGTTTCATCATAATCAATACCTTCTTCTTGAGAAAACCCTTGTACAACCAGTCTAGCCTTGTTCTTGACAATAAGCCCATTTTCATCAGTTTTATTCCTAAACACCCATTTAGTGCCTATTGCACACTTACCTGGGGGTAGAGGAACCAGTTCCCACACTTGCTGCTTTTTGAACTGAAGTAACTCAAGCTGCATGGCTTCAACCCATCCATTGTCTCTCAAAGCAACATGATAGTTCTTTGGCTCTAGCTGACTGATGAAGAGAGCATAGAAGTAGAAGTTGGACAATTGACTTCTTGTTGAGACACTAGCATTGATATCACCAATGATTTGAGACATGGGGTGATTCTTCAGCTCTTGGTACACTATAAGATCAGTGCAAGTGTTTGTAGCCGGTTCAGCAGCAACAGATGTTGATCTAGATTCTTGAAACCAAGTATGAGGTGGCAATTCAATGATGTAGAGGAGTCAGAAATCTCGTCAGCATTTGTTATGGATGGAGCTGCTGAAGCTACAGGACCATCAAGTTTAGCAAACTCAGGCAGTTGGTCACTAAACTTGAAAAGGTGAGTACTGATATCATCATCATCTTCAGTACCACCAGGTGGAAGACTTTCTGCAGAAGATGATTTATCCACATGATCTGCAACAGCTGGAGGTTGATAAGGAACATATTGCAGTATGTCCAAATCAAACAACTCCATAGGGTTTTGTGGAATTTTATCCTTAGGAGATTCATTGAATTTCACATGCAAGGTTTCTTCAACTATCTTTGTTCTGCAGTTGAATATCCTACAAAAATACCCTGCATCCACCTTAGGATCAAATTTGTGGAGTTGATCCTTTGTGTTGAGAATGAAACAAGGACACCCAAATGCTTTGAAGAATGAAATTAGAGGAGCCAAATGATGTAGAACTTCATATGGAGTCTTCATCAACCTCTGATTTACTAAAACTCTATTCTGCACATAGCAAGCTGTGTTGACAGCTTTAGCCCAAAAGGTCAATGGCAAACCAGAGTCAGCCAACATGGACCTTGCAGCCTCAATTAGGGTCCTGTTCTTTCTCTCCACTACTCTATTTTGTTCTGGAGTCCTTGGGATGCTAAACTGCCTCTTGATTCCCTTTGAAAGATAAAAATCATCAAGTGTATGGTTTTTGAATTATGTTCCATTATCACTCCTTATACACTTGACTAATAGGGAATACTGCTTCTCAACATACAACACAAAGTTGATAATCGTCTGAGCAACTTCATCCTTTGAATGCAAGAAGAAAGTCCATACAAATCTGGAGTAATCATCCACAATTACCAGACAGTATTTCTTCTTTGCCATGCTCATTACTCTCACAGGACCAAATAGATCCATGTGCAGTAACATCAAGCAGGCAGTGGACATAGGTTCTTCAATAGTAGGGAATGAGACTTTGTGTTGTTTTCCTTTCAAACAAGCAGTGCAGGTTTCATCACAGTAGCACTCCTTTATTGGTAGACCTCTCACTAAACTATTTTGGATCAGCTAATTCATGTTTTTGAGATTAACATGACCCAGCCTTCTATGCCACAGTTTAGATTCCTAAGGAGAGGCTTTGGAGAACAGGCAAGGATGACCTTTCAAATCAATCTTCTTTGACAAATCCAAGGCATATACTCTTCCAATCCTGTTGGCCTTCAGGAGAGTATGTTCATCCAATACCTTTTCAATCAGCCTCAGAACTTGGGAAGACAGAATCCTGTAGTTCTGGCTTGTGAAAAGTGCAACATGCCCTTTATCACACACCTGACTGACACTCAGTAGATTATACTTGAGATTCTCCACATGGTTAACATCATCAAACCTGATATCTCCATTAGACACATATCCTTTCCCAATGATGTAACCCTTGGCATCATTTCCAAATGAAACAAATCCCTTCTTTCCTTGAGAGTAGTCATTAAGAAGAGAACTGCTCCCAGTCATATGCATAGATCCTCCACTGTCTACATACCAGATGCTCCTTTGGCACGCTGAAGAACCCTGCATTTATCATAAAGAACTAGTGGTTTTGAGACCCAAACCTTTTTGGTTTTGGGTCCGTTTTCATCAACAGATTTAACCATAACGTGTTTCTCATGATTAACAACTGATGAAGGTGGAGATGGTGCTGAAATGGATTCCTTGGATTTGGGCTTGGAATGCCTCTTCAGTGGTTTGATCACAGGTGCATCTAGTTGGTTAACTCTCCCCAACAAATGTTGAACCATCATAACAAGTTGTGTCTGATTTGTAGCTAAAGCTTTCAGCTCTTGGGACATATCAGTACTTGTTTTTGATAAGTTCCTATGACCCACCATTTCCTCCTTGAAATTCACAGACTTAGTCTGATGTTTGTCATGAGGAGCACTATCAGCTGTTCCATGATAAACCCTATCCTTCTCTTTGGATTTGGATGAAGGCTTGAGTTTATTACATTAGGATGACTATGGTACAAACTTGGTCTCAAACTCATTTTTCATTTCATCCATCTGGATTTTAATGAGCTTATCTCTGTTGAGTTTGGAACCCTTTCTGTACCAACATTCAACAGAAAGATGATTGAATTTACCATATATTTCACATGGCTTATTCTTCATCTTGGATTGATCAACTGCTGATGTGGAAACTACTGAAGGTGTGATCTTCAGTACTTTCCTCCTTTCAGTACTTGTGTTTAGTACTAAAGGATCTGTAACAACTGAAGACTTGTTCTTCAGCTGTTCTCTATCCGTCCTGAGAGACCGTATGATAGATTCATCAGTAGTTGTTAATCCTTTTATTTTAGCTGATTTGAAATGCTTTTCAGATGTTGTGACTTGCCCTTCAGTACTTGAGGTACTTTGAGGGACAACATATGAAGTACTCAGCTTCATGTGCTTATCAGTAGTTAACCCATCAGGCAATTGATTTGCTGAGGTATTAACACTCATTTCATCTTGTGATTTTGGGTGATCACTTGAGGATGATGCACATGATGATGTGGTTTGGAAATTACTTTCACCTTCAGGTTTTACCATTGATTTTGGAGTAAAATCTATAGGTGGTGCAATATGATTGTAACCTATTCCAAACTTCACATTCGAAGCAGATTGCTTGCTAAGCAGCATTTCAAATCCCTTGCAGGATGATACCCAGCGGTCACACTCAACTTGGGTAGCTGCAAGTTTTTCTTTGAGTTCTATGTGGTTCTCAAGAATGACCTCTAGCTTACCTTTTCATCATTTAATTGGCATTTAAGCTTATAAATCTCATCATCTTTATCATAAAGAACATACTCATACTCAGCTTTTCCTTTAGAAAGGGTTTGCTCAAGCTCAAGATTTTGATTTATTAAAGCTACATTTGCCTCTCTAGTAGAGATAAATGCAGCTATGCACGATTCAGAACATAGCTTGGCCTTAGCCTCAGAGGATACCTGCGTTACCTGTGATGAAGATGCATTGGAGCATGAACTCTCAGTAGACTCCAGGGCCATGAGAGCAAGATTCCCGAAAGGATGTTCACCACCATGTTGACCATCACTAGCAAATAAATGCTCATTACCAGAGAGATCATCTAGTAAACTGCTCCAGTCAACAACACCAGGCGTGAAGAAGCTGTGATGAGGTTGTGATTGAGATGATTGAGATGGTAGAGGCTCAGGTAAGGCTTGAGGTTGTTGTGCAATAGGAACTTGAACTGGATTTGGCTGTGGCATGTAATAGCAGGGATATGGATATGACATTGGACCCTGAGGGACAAAATATGTAGGAGATATAGGTTGTGCATGATGACCAGAACTAGCAGGATTTTGCCCTCTGTTTTGTGGACTATTGCTTGGAAAAGTCACAAAGGGTGCAGAGGAGTTAGATCCAGTTGATCTACACTCTCTTGCAAAGTGTCCAAGCCTGTGGCATTGTGACACCTCAACTTACTCTTGTCAAAACCAACTTTGGTTTTGCCAGAGAGTCTTGGAAATTTCCTACCAGTTCTCTGTAGAACTTTTGAGATCTGATATTAATCAAGGCCATTTGGCTTAGAATATCCATCTCTTCTAGTCATCATCAGCAATACCCTTCAAATCATCCATAATGAAACACAAATTGTCACTATTACTGCCTGACTGACTGTCAACACTAACAAATGCATGATCTGAACTGTTTGAAGAGAAATCTGTATGCTCATCATAATTGCTTTCAGATGCAGCATATTCTGACTCATGACCAACCAAGGCAGTGTTCCCTGATACAAAGTCATCAGTGAGCTTTCCTGATGATGCCAGTTTCCTTTTCTGCTCTATCTCTCTTTCAAATGTAAGCAGTTTCCCATGGAGTTGGATGAGAGATAGGCTATCCAGATTTGCACTGGAGCGTAGGACAATGGTATATGTGTCCCATTTCTCAGGCAGTGATCTGAGGAATCTTTTGTTCTCTGGCTATTAGTGTATTGATGTTTGACCATTTTCAGCTCAGAGATCAAACAGGAAAAACGCTCAAACTGTTGAGTCAGTGACTCACCCTTCCTATGAGAGAATGTCTCATATTGTTGGGCAAGGATTTCTCTGTTGTTTGCTAAGACCTCATCTGTTCCACCAATTGTTCCTTCAATGCATTCTAGAGGTCATGAGCAGTTTCATGATGCATAAGCCCACAAGATTTCATTAGGCAGCCATGGCCAGAATACCATGCGCTTTAGCATCAATCTCAAACAGTTTTCGATCCTCATCTGAGTATTGTTCCTTCTCTTCGGAACCATTTGGTTGGTTCTAGATTGTTCACCATAGGCTTGTGTGGACCATGTACCATAGATGTCCAACAACCTGAACTGTTAACAGACAGGTGATGAAGCATTCTTCATTGCCATATGTTATACTCAGTCCTAACCAGCATCGGAGGCTTGGTTGAGGACCGATATGTGAGGGTCATTAGAAGGAGTAGTCATTCTCAGATTCAACCAAATTCCATTAAGTTTTAACTGATTTAGTGCAACACAACAAACTCAATATGAACCAAGAGAAAACTCAAAGCAAATAACCGAAAGCAGCAGAAATTCAATGATCTATAACCAATTCTTGCAAATATGCTAATTTAATCAAACATAGATATTGAAATATGTTAGGATCAGTGATCTACGTTTGATTGATTAGAGAGTATAGCAGCGGAAATCTAACAATGAATTAGCCAATTCACAAGAACAAAAGGATATTCGATGTAAGAACAAAAACGGTTATAGATAGAGAGAATTCTGCAGATAAATTTCATTCAATATTCGCTTTCGTGGTAATGGAATGTCACAATTACAATTAGGTCGACACCTCTTATATAAGAGATGTGACGTCTGCTGATGTCATTTGATAGTGACATCTAACAGAATTTATCACAAACTACTGATAGTTACACAACTACTGAAGATGTCAAACAGCTGACATCTTCTTACAAAAATGCTAAGTGTTAACTATTATTACAACTACTGAAAAGAACTACTGAAATATAACAACCGAAGAACATACTCTTAGTTGTTTTACAAATACTGAAACAGAAACTACTGAAAGGTAAACCATCACACTACTAAAGAAGACCTCTTCAGTTGTTGTGACAACGTCTGATACTTTGTCTTCAGCACTTGTGTCTTCAGACTTTGTCTTCAGCACTTGTGTCTTCAGACTTTGTCTTCAGCACTTGTGTCTTCAGACTTTGTCTTCAGCACTTGTGTCTTCAGACTTTGTCTTCAGACTTTGTCTTCAGACTTTGTCTTCAGCACTTGTGTCTTCAGACTTTGTCTTCAGCACTTGTGTCTTCAGACTGTCTTCAGACTTTGTATTTTCACAACTTTGTAATCAGCTGTTGTCTTCAGCTGTTGTGGTCTTCAGTAGTTGTTGTGATGTCTGTGGGACTTAAAGGTTTTTCTGATCCGCTCATTGGTTCTTTTGGTCCAACAAACTCCCCTGAACCAATGCAGCCAAAACCTTTAACTTTATTGAGGTCCCACTTATTGTTGGCAGAATGGTTGGTCTTTTTCCTTCTTGATCAGTTGAGAAGATGACCCATATAAGCACTGGCCTGGGAAGAAATCTCAGAGATCTGTTTGGCAAGGTATGAATGGGAACTCTGTTTTGGGGAACTGGACACAGAGTTGTTACCCCATTCATGAGATGTACTTCCCCATGATGAGTCTGTACGACTCTCGAACATAGGCCTCAAGGAGAACAACCTGTTCCTCCTTGGAGAGTTCTTCTACTCCTCCTTCAAAGAAGAACTCTGGACCATAGTACTCAGATAAGTACTTTACAGTCCTGCCATTCTTCAACTCCACAGTAGTTATCTCCCTATACACAAATTCATCAGGATGAGTGCCCTCAAGAAGTAACTGGAGCTCATTCTTCTTAATGTCTTCAAGCTTCTTATATAATAACCCCTTTTTGATCATCTTGTTTTCCAGTAAGGCTTGAGGGGTCATTTTTGATTGATGAGCCTTCTTGAATTCATCGATTATTCCCAGGGAGAGACTACAATGGCCAACATGATTGTAGAGTCTATTGTTTTTCTAACCTGGCCATTGTATCTATGTGGAATGGATCTTTTTGGATTCTAGAACTCACCTTGGGGTCTGGCCATACTCTCACTCTTTCCTTTTGATACTGAAATGTTGTCTGAGAGTGTACAGCCTCTGAGCATGCCCTTTCATGGCTTGTATAGATGATGACTGAGGAATTCTTTGTCAACCATCTTCAGTAGTTGCTCATCGTGCTGCTTCTTCTGTTCTTCATCTTCTATTTTGACTCTAACCGTTTCCCTTTGTGAGTCAGGTGTGATCATGAGTTGACTCCTGGGTTCTGGTAGCCTTAGAACAGCAGAGAGTGGCAGACTATCATCTTCATCCTCTTCTTCTTCATCTTCTTCTATCCTCAGCACCCTTCTCCTCCTTCTAGGTGCATCACTGGATGATGGTTGGGTTGGTTTTTGTGGTAAAGGAATTGGTTTTGAAGGTTGAGGATGTTTGGATTTGGGTTTGAGATTGGTTTGGAGATTTGAGGGGTAGGCTGTATTTGAGTGGGTGATTGGGAAGTTGTTCAAGCATTTGGTTATGAGTTTGGCTTTTGTGAGTCTTGCCATTTCAAACCTTTTCCCAGCCCAGCCTCATCAAGTGCTTCAATGATTATCCCCTTATGAAATTGCTCAGACAAACAGATTCTGGTGGCTATAGCCAGAATGCTGTCTCTAGTCCATGAACGAATCTCCATCAGTGATCTTCCTAAGTATTTGGCTATGAATCAAATCATGATCTCCAATCTCTCTTTCTCCAGCACATTGTACCCAGCCCATCTGTTTTGAATTTCCTCTACTTCCAACCTCCTGATCTCACTGTCTAGTGTGGCTGTATCAAAGCCTTGCTTGAAGAGTTGCTCAATGATTTTGTCCATGGATCGGCTGTGTGTTTCATCTGCATCTTTTACCAGCTCTTCCAAGGATTTTTCTTCAGCATTCGATTGATCACCAGCACTTTTCTTTCTTTTGTAAGTGATCAGTTGTTGTTCCTTTTCCTTTCCAACTCCTTGGTTTTCTCTTGTGCCTTCTCATCCTCAGTTCTTTTTCTTTTCTTTTCTTTCACTGCAGTACTCTCCCCTTTTTGGATGCATTGGTGGCAGGGGTTCGTACCGCAGAAAGTTTCTTGTGCACAGCATCATCAATGAGTGGTTGTAGACTTGAGGAGATCCTCTCATCAATGGCTTTATAAACAATGTCATTGATGATGGGAGTGATGAGAGGTAGGGATTGTTGGAATACAGCAACCATCTGCTCAAGGGGGTTTTGTCCCGGAGAGATAGTGCCAAAAGCAGAGGCTGGAGGCTAGTGAAGTGAGAGGGTAAAGTGTTTGGGGGACCTTCAAATGAAGGTGCCATCTATGGGTTGGTGGGGGCAGATGGACTTACATCCTGAGACTTCTTGGCAAGCAGTCTTGTAGTCTGCTTACCTCAGCCTCCAGGATGTTTTGTGGGCTAGAACGTCATGGAAAAAGCCCAGGTCATCATCAGCAGATGTTGAATCACCTGACCTCCTGCTTGGAGCAGGATGTACATGCACTGGGTGTAGACCAGTTTGAGCATGTGCCCCTTTGTCTTGGAACTGGGGACTTCCAGCCTCAGGACTGTGTCCTTCACCAGCTGTTGCCTCTAGTGAGGTCTTAGCTATGTTACCAGCCTCATCTGATCATGTGCTGATTCAGAAGAGGTGGCAGCCTCACTAGATGTTCTAATCTCCCTATCTACACCAGGAGATAGAATTTGTAAACCCCGGTGCTGTGGGTTGTCAGAAGCATGGTGATCCTCTTCCTCAATATCTGTGGTTCTCCCTTTTGTTGGTGGTTGTTGGGGAGGAGGAGAGGCATGCAACTGAGTCAGCATGTTTGCAATGATTATGGTTGGACTTTGGGGGGCGGTTGCATGGGGAGATGGGGTAAAAGCAGTGTGCACCTGGGGAGGATGGTGCTCTTCAATGGCAATCTCCTCAAGTGAGGAAGATCCCAGATGTGTGGGTACCCCTTCTGTGGTGGCTGCAGGCTCCTTTTGAGAGGAATCCTGAGCGGCTGTGGCTGGTAGAGTTTCCGATACGCTGGGGGTTTAAACCAGCAAGTATATCCTGCCTGGGTGATACAGGAGCATCTTCAGGGGACTCATCTCCCTGAATAGCTGTTTTGGGTGTTTTTGGTTTTGGTTTAGTGGGGACTTTGGTTCTGGTGGTGGAAGTTGTGGGTTCCCTGTGCTTGGGCTTTAGCATTCGGGCAACTTCTTTGAGAGTAAGGTCTGAGTTGTGCCTGGAGTATACCTTAGCCAAAACAGCCGGTGCAGGGACTCCAAGGCCAACAAGGCCATCAGATTTTAATTCATCTAAAATAATGGCCATCAGAAACCTGGGATATAATGGTCATCGGTTTGCCGCAGGTTTCTAAGCCAAGTTCTTTATTTCTAGAAACACGATTTCAGAAAAATTTAGCAGTTGGTGTTCTAGAATAGAATACAATACCTGTTTCCATTGGGATGACATTTGATCCCAAGATGATGTCTTGGAGGCTAAGCAGACATTTACCATGTGAAAAATAAATTTCTCAGCATCATGGATATGTTTCTTCAGAATGGTTGTAGCCCGAAGATCACCTTCATACCCATGATTGATAAAGGACATATCTGTTGTGCCCTTTGGGTATTCAGTCACAGCGGTGGAGTCGTGTAAGTGTAATGCCTGACGAATGATGTCGGCTGTAACGACCACTGGTTTCTGGTTGACAAGGGACCGAACAGAGATTTGGCCGTAGACTCATCAGTATGAACAAAAGCATTTGACCAAAATTGACTGAGGGATTCAGGGTAGATGGTCGGATTCAAGAGAAAGGTTGTGCGATATGGGGAATCCACCATTAAGTCAATGGCATTATCATATTTGTTCCAGAAAGCGACTTGGTAAGGTATGCAACGCAGTTATGTCGTGGTTTCAGACTCATGGTCGCCATGTTTGAAAGAGAGAGAGCTCAAAAAATAACGGCTAATGAAACATTCGAGAAGAGGACAGGTATTTATAGGGTAGGGGTTAGAAAATGACTGAAGGGTTTAGTGTTAGTCATCAGTAGTTTTAAACCGACTGTTGACATGGTATACCCTTTAGACGTTGAAACAGCTGAAGTCGTGGTTTTAGGCATCAGCAGTTAGAAAACTACTGAAGACCATGGTTTTGACTTCAGATGATGATGAAACAACTAAGGACTTGGTGTTTGTCATCAGTAGTTGTGAAACTACAGAAGACAGTGGTTTTGTCATCAGTTGTTGTAAACAGCTGAAGACTTGGTGTTAGTCATCAGTAGTTATAAAACTACTGAAGACATGGTTTTGCTTCAGTTGTTTAGAATGAAACAGCAGTTGTAGAAACAACTGAAGAGAAAGTTCTCTTTAGTAGTTTTCGTCAATTCATAGCCTTTCAGCTGTTTCATACTGTCCTCAACACTTACTCATCAGACTTTGCATCTACTTTTCAGGTGGTTCATAGGACGTCAGTACTTATCTGTTTGTATGATTTCAGTAGTTGTAACTACATCAGTAGTTGTAACTACATCAGTGGTTTAGAACAGATAAAGTACTTCAGTACTTGTGAGGCATTTAGCTGTCAGTAGTTATAAAAACTACTGAAGGTGAAAGAACTCATTAGTACTTATATGTGACATGGTTACCAATGATCACCAGTAATTATTACTGAAATCATCAGTAGTGTCACTTATTCTAGCTGCAGCATACCAAGCTTTAACACAAGGTTTTGGAAAGTAGAACTATCCAAAGGCTTAGTAAAAATATCTGCATGCTCATCAGCATTAGGCACAAACTTAGGATCAATCAGACCTTTTTCAAAACAATCCCGAATAAAGTGATGTCTGATCTCTATATGTTTGGTCCTAGAGTGCTGGACTGGATTTTTGACAATACACAGAGCTGAAGCACTATACATTAATAATGGAGTCTTAGTCTCTGTAATGCCATAATCCAGAAGTTGGTTCTGAAGCCAGAGTACCTGAGAAGTGCAACTTGCAACAGCAATGTACTCGGCTTCAGCAGTTGATGTAGCAACAGATGTTTGTTTCTTACTCTGCCAAGAAATCAAACAGTTGCCTAGGAATTGACAACCACCAGAAGTTGACTTTCTAGTTAACTTGCACCCTGCATAGTCACTATCTGAAAAAGCAACTAATTTGCAGAGTGTCCAGTGGAATACCATAAACCCAGAGATTGTGTACCTTGCAAATATCTAAAGATTCTCTGACTGCAATCAAATGAGACTCTTTAGGAGCAGCCTGAAATCTAGCACAAACACATGTAGCAAACATAATATCTGGTCTAGAAGCTGTTAAATACATCAAGGACCCAATCATACATCTGTAAAGTGTTTCATCAACAGCTTTACCTTTCTGATCTGCATCCAGTTGTGTGGTGTTGCACATGGGAGTAGAACAGGGCTTATAGTTTTGTAAATCAAACTTATTCAAAAGATCTTTGTATATTTTGACTGATGAATAAAGGTTCCATCAGCCTTTTGTTTAATTTGCAAGCCTAGAAAGAACTGTAATTCTCCCATTGCACTCATTTCAAACCTCTTTTTCATTAATGTTGTAAAATCATCACACAACTGGGGATCAGAGGATGCAAAAATGATATCATCAACATAAATCTGAACAAGTAGCTTATGCTGATCCATCGTCTTAATAAACAAAGTTTTATCAATGGAGCCTCTAGTGAAATTATTCTTAAGAAGAAAAGTGGAAAGTGTCTCATACCAGGCTCTAGGAGCTTGTTTCAACCCATAAAGAGCCTTATCAAGTTTATACACCCATTCAGGATGTTTATTATCCTCAAAACCTGGTGGTTGACACACATAAACTTCTTCCTTTATTTTACCATATAGAAATGCACTTTTGACATCCATTTGAAAAACTTTAAGATTGTGGAATGCAGCATAGGCTAAAAACAATCTGATTGCCTCTAGTCTGGCTACAGGGGCAAAGGTTTCATCATAGTCAATACCTTCTTCTTGTGAAAACCCCTGTACAACCAGTCTAGCCTTGTTCTTAACAATAAGCCCATTTTCATCAGTTTTATTCCTAAACACCCATTTAGTGCCTATTGCACACTTACCTGGGGGAAGAGGAACCAGTTCCCACACTGCTGTTTCTTGAACTGAAGTAGCTCAAGCGCATGGCTTCAACCCATCCATTGTCTCTCAAAGCAACATGGTAGTTCTTTGGCTCTAGCTGACTGATGAAGAGAGCATAGAAGCAGAAGTTAGACAATTGACTTCTTGTTGAAACGCCAGCATTGATATCACCAATAATCTGAGACATTGGGTGATTCTTCAGTTCTTGAAAAACAATGAGATCTGTGCAAGTGTTTGTAGACCTTCAGCAGCAGCAGATGTTGATGCAGACTCTTGAAACCAAGAATTAGATAGTAACTCAAAAGATGTAGAGGAATCAGAGATCTCATCACATTTGTTGTGGATGGAACTGCTGAAGCTACAGGAACATCAAATTTAGTAGACACAGGCAGTTGGTCACTAAACTTGAATAGGTGAGTATTGATATTATCATCATCATCATCAATACCACCAGGTGGAAGACATGCTGCAGAAGATGATTTATCCACAGGATCTGCAACAGCTGGAGGTTGATAAGGAACATATTGCAGTATGTCCAAATCAAACAACTCCACAGGGTTTTGTGGAATCTTGTCCATAGGAGATTCATTAAACTTCACATGCAAAGTCTCTTCAACTATCTTTGTTCTGCAGTTGAAGACTCTGTATGCCTTGCAAGTAGATGAATAACCAACAAAATACCCTGCATCCACCTTAGGATCAAATTTTTGGAGTTGATCCTTTGTGTTGAGAATAAAACAGGGACACCCAAATGCTTTGGAAATGAAATTAGAGGAGCCAAGTGATGAAGAACTTCATATGGAGTCTTCATCAACCTCTGATTTACTAAGACTCTATTCTGCACATAGCAAGCTGTTAATAGCTTCAGCCCAAAAGGTCAGTGGCAAACTAGAGTCAGCCAGCATGGACCTTGCAGCTTCAATTAGGGTCCTGTTCTTTCTCTCCACTACTCCATTTTGTTCTGGAGTCCTTGGTATGCTAAACTGCCTTTTGATTCCCTTTGAAAGATAGAAGTCATCAAGTGTATGGTTTCTGAATTCAGTTCCATTGTCACTCCTAATACACTTGACTGGAAGGGAATACTGCTTCTCAACATACAACACAAAGTGAATAATCTTCTGAGCAACCTCATCCTTTGAATGTAGAAAGAAAGTCCATACAAATCTGGAGTAATCATCCATAATTACCAAACAGTATTTCTTCTTTGCCATGCTCATCACTTTCACAGGACCAAATAAATCCATATGCAGTAATTGCAAGCAGGCAGTGGACTTAGGCTCTTCAATAGGAGGGAATGAGACTTTGTGCTGTTTTCCTTTTAAACAAGCAGTGCAGGTTTCATCATAGTGGAACTCCTTTATTGGTAAGCCTCTAACTAAACTATTGTGGATTAGCTGATTCATGTTTTTGAAATTAACATGACCCAGCCTTCTGTGCCACAATTTAGATTCTTGAGAAGAGGCTTTGGAAAATAGGCAAGGATTGCCTCTGAGATCTATTTTCTTGGAAAGATCTAAGGCATACACTCTTCCTGTCCTGTTGGCTCTCACGAGAGTGTGATCATCCAACGCCTTATCAATCAAATACAGAACTTTGGATGATAGAATCCTACAGTTTGACTGGTGAAAAGAGCAACATGGCCTTTATCATACATTTGACTGACACTCAAGAGATTGTACTTGAGATTTTCCACATGATTAACATCATCAAACTTATTTCTCTATTGTAGACAAAGCCGTTTCCATGATGTAACCCCTAGCATCATTGCCAAAAGAAACAACCCCTTCTTTCCTTGAGAGTAGTCATGAAGAAGAGAGCTGTTCCCAGTCATGTGCATAGATCCCCCTGTCTACATACCAGATGCTACTTTGGCATGTTGAAGAACCCTGCAATTATAAACAATCAGTTAGTTTTGGAGACCCAAACTTTTTGGTTTTGGGCCTGTTCTCATCAACAGATGGAAAAACAGGTTTGATGGAAACAACAGCCTGAGAGGAAGAAGATGGTGAAGAAGAGGAATCCTTTGGCTTGGACCTCCTTTTCTGTGGTTTCAACATAGGAGCATCTAATTGGTTAACTCTTCCCAATAGATTTTGAACCATCATAACCAGCTGTGTCTGATTTTGTGATAAAGCTTTCAGCTCATCAGACACATTGCCATTGGAGTTTGATAAGTTCCTATGTTGCACCTTCTTCTTTTGAGCAATCTCAACTGTTACCTGTTTAACCCCTTCCTTTTTGGATTTCTTTATGGACTTAAGGGTTACAGGATTTGATGTTGTTGATACAAATGTGGTCTCAAACTCAGTTTTCATTTTAACCATTTTCTCTTTAATTTCCTCTTTATGTTTGAGTTTGGATCCTCTTTGGTACCAGCAATCATCTGTAAGATGATTGAACAAACCACATACTTCACATGGTTTCTTCTTCATCTTATGTTGATCATCAACTAAAGAGGATGAAACAACTGAAGACTTGCTCTTCAGTGCTTTGGAAAGCATTGTTTACTTTCTTGACTTCCTCTTTAGTAGTTTTCAAACTCTTTCTACTGACAGTTTTCTTCTTTTCAGTACTGACAGTAGTTGGAGTTTGAACTTCAGGTGTTAAATCTTGCTCTCCAGTCGTTTCAAGACTTTCAGAATTAACTCCTGAGTTGATCAACTCATTGATCATGTGAGTGCTAGCAGTGGAACCATCAACATCAGCTGATAGGTTCTGAGAGGGCTTAGTGCTGACTTCTACTTCTGATAGTGCTGAATCAGAAAGTAGATCACATGATGAAATGGATTGGTTATTACTCTCACCATCAGATTCTACCTCTGCTCTGGGAGTAAAATCTGTAGGTGGAGCAGTGTGATTGTAACCAATGCCAAACTTCACATGGAAGCAGATTGCTTACTAAGAAGCATTTCAAAACCTTTGCATGATTGTACCCATCGATCACACTCTACTTGGGTGACTGCAAGGGTTTCTTTGAGATCTTTATACTTCTCTAGAAGTACCTCTTCCCTAGCCTTATAATCTGTGATTTGGCATTTAAGTTTGTAAATCTCATCATTCTTTTCATTAAGCACAGACTCAAATTCAGCTTTTCTTATGGAAATTGTTTGTTCTAGCTCAATGTTCTTGTTAATCAAAGCTACATTTGCTTCTCTAATAGATGCAAATGCTGTTATACATGTTTCAAAACATAATTTGGCTTTTGCCTCAGAGGATACCTGTGATACCTTGGTGTAGTAGGCATTAGTGGATGAAGTATCAGCAGAATCCAAAGCCATAAGAGCTAGATTTCCAAAGGGACTGTCACCACCATGTTGACCAGCACCAGTGAACAGTTGTTCATGACCAGACAAATCATCTGGTAAACTGCTCCAGTCACAACTCCTGGGGTGAAGAAGTTGTGTTGTTGACGTTGAGTTTGTTGATGATATTGGGAAGGTTGTGGTTCAGGCAATGCTTGTGGTTGTTGTGCATTGGAGCTTGAACAGGATTTGGTTGAGGCATATAATAGCAGGATAAGGATATGACATTTGACCCTATGGAACAAAGTATGCAGGAGACCTAGGATGTGAATGATGACCAGAACTAGCAGTATGTTGCCCTTTGTTTTGTGAACTAGTACTAGGAAAAGTCACAAAGGGTGCAGAAGAGTTAGATCCAGTTGATCTACACTCTCTTGCAAAGTGTCCTAGCCTTTGGCATTTGTGGCACCTCAACTTACTCTTGTCAAAACCAACTTTGGTTTTGCCAGAGAGTCCCGGAAATTTCCTGCCAGTTCTCTTATAGAACTTCTGAGATCTGATATAATCAATGTCATTTGACTCAGAATATCCATCTCTTCTAGATCATCATCAGCTATTCCTTTCAAATCCATGATGAAGCATAGATTGTCACTATTACTGCCAGAATGACTCTCAATACCAACAAATGCATGATCAGAACTATTTGAAGAGAAATCAATATGCTCATCATAATTGCTTTCAGATGCAGCATATTCTGACTCATGACCAACCAAGGCAGTATTCCCTGGTACAAAGTCATCAGTGAGCTTTCCTGATGAGGACAGTTTCCTCTTCTGCTCTATCTCTCTTTCGAATGTAAGCAGTTTCCCATGAAGTTGGGTGAGAGATAGGCTATCCAGATTTGCACTGGAGCGTAGGACAATAGTGTAGGTGTCCCATCTCTCAGGCAGTGATCTGAGGAACCTGTTATTCATCTGGCTATTGGTGTATTCCTGTTTCACCATTTTCAGCTCAGAGATCAAGCAGGAAAAACGCTCAAACTGTTGAGTCAGTGTCTCACCCTTTCTATGAGAGAATGTCTCATATTGTTGGGCAAGGATTTCTCTGTTGTTTGCTAAGACCTCATCTGTGCCACCGAATTGTTCCTTCAGGTCATTCCAGAGATCATGAGCAGTTTCATGATGCATAAGCCCTGAATAGATTTCATTAGGCAGTGCCATGGCCAGAATTCCATGGGCTTTAGCATCAATCTCAAACAGTTTTCGATCTTCATCAGAGTATTGTTCCTTCTTCTTCGGAACCATTTGATTGGTTTCCGGATTGTTCATCATAGGCTTATGTGGTCCATGTAACACAGATGTCCAACAACCTGAACTGTTAACAGACAGGTGATGAAGCATTCTTCGCTGCCATATGTTATACTCGGTCCTAACCAGGATCGGGGGCTTGGTTAAGGAACCAGTATTGTGAGGATCATTAGAAGGAGTAGTCATCTCAGATTCAATCAAATTCAATTAAGCTATAGCATATTTAGAACAAAACACAACAACCAATTGAACCAAGAGAGATCTCAGAATAAATGAACGAAAGCGTCAGAAATTCAATAATCTATAACCAGTTCTTGAATAAAATGCTAATTCAATCAAACATAGATATCAATTAGCAGTTTCAATGATCAATTGTTAGATCAATCAATGATTAACCTGCTCTGATACCACTTGTTAGGATCAGTGATCTATGTTTGATTGATTAGAGAGTATAGCAGCGGAAATCTAACAATGAATTAGCCAATTCACAAGAACAAAAGGATATTCGATGTAAGAACAAAAACGGTTATAGATAGAGAGAATTCTGCAGATAAATTTCATTCAATATTCGCTTTCGTGGTAACAGAATGTCACAATTACAATTAGGTCGACACCTCTTATATAAGAGATGTGACGTCTGCTGATGTCACTTGATAGTGACATCTAACAGAATTTATCACAAACTACTGATAGTTAACACAACTACTGAAGATGTCAAACAGCTGACATCTTCTTACAAAAATGCTAAGTGTTAACTATTATTACAACTACTGAAAAGAAACTACTAAAACAATAACAACTGAAGAACATACTATTTAGTTGTTTTACAAATACTGAAACAAGAAACTACTGAAAGGTAAACCATCACAACTACTGAAGAAGACCTCTTCAGCTGTTGTGACAACGTCTGATACTTTGGTCTTCAGCACTTGTGTCTTCAGACTTTGTCTTCAGCACTTGTGTCTTCAGACTTTGTCTTCAGCACTTGTGTCTTCAGACTTTGTCTTCAGACTTTGTCTTAGCACTTGTGTCTTCAGACTTTGTCTTCAGCACTTGTGTCTTCAGACTTTGTCTTCAGCACTTGTGTCTTCAGACTTTGTCTTCAGCACTTGTGTCTTCAGACTTTGTCTTCAGCACTTGTGTCTTCAGACTTTGTCTTCAGCACTTGTGTCTTCAGACTTTGTCTTCGGCACTTGTGTCTTCAGACTTTGTCTTCAGCACTTGTGTCTTCAGACTGTCTTCAGACTTTGTATTTTAGACTTTGTAATCAGCTGTTGTCTTCAGCTGTTGTGGTCTTCAAGTTGTTGTGTTGTGATGTCTGTGGGACTTAAAGGTTTTTTGATCCGGCTCATTGGTTCTTTTGGTCCAACAAAATAGCAGTTTCGATGATCAACTGTTAGATCGATCATGATTAACCCAGCTCTGATACCAATTGTTAGGATCAGTGATCTAAGTTTGATTAATTTAGAGTAGATCGCAGCGGAATTTGAACAATGAATTAGACAATTCGCATGAACACAAATGATATTCAATGAAAAGTAAACGGTTATAGAGAGAGAATTCTGCAAAGGAATATTTCATTCATTGCTTTCATGGTGGCTAAAAGTCACACATTACAACTAGGTCAATATTCTTATATAGGGAATGTGACGTCTGCTGATGTCACTTGATAGTGACATCTAACAGAATTATACAAACTACTGAAACTATGCAAACTACTGAGAATGTTCTCAACTACTGATTACATCTCAGAGAATGCTAAGTACAAAAACATAAAACTATTGAACTACAACTACTAAAACTATAACTACTAAAAAGTAAATTACAAGTACTGAAAGGAAACCATCACAACTACTGAAGTTAATAACTTCAGCTGTTGTGACAACTACTGATCACTTTGGTCTTTAGTCTTTGTCTTCAGTCTTTGTTCTTCAGACTTTTACTTTCAGACTTTGTCTTCGACTGATAGCTTCAGACTTTGTCTTCAGTACTTTACTTTCAGACTTTGTCTTCAGTACTTTTCTTTCAGACTTTGTCTTCAGTATTTTTCTTTGAGACTTTGTCTTCAGTCTTTGCTTTCAGACTTTGTCTTCAGTAGAAGTCTTCAGATCTTGTCTTCAGACCTTGTAATCAGCTGATGTCTTCAGCTGTTGTGATCTTCTTGAGCAGTTGTAATGTCTGTGGGACTTAGAGGTTTTTCTGATCAGGCTCATTGGTTCTTTTGGTCCAACACTATTCTTAGTAACCTATGAACAACACGTCAAAAACGTAACTTTCTTGCATAATCAACGTTAACTAACATGTATACAATCTAACTACATGATAACATCATCAAACAACAACAATCAACATCAAATCTCAGATTTTTGAACCTAGGGTTTCGGCCAACTTGAAAAACCCCACATAAACATCAAAACTAACTTAATTCTTGCAAAGGAACAAGATTTGATGCTTCTATTGCCTTCTAATGCTTGAAATCGATCCAATCCGAGGTTTCTTTGCTTGCTTTTGGTCGAATTTCGTGAGGGAGGGGGTATGGGGATGTAGTCGCGGCCGAATGGGGGGTGGGGATTAGGGTTGGGATTTTGTTTTAATTAATTTACAATTATTACCCTTTAACCCTTGCATTTGTATTTTTTATAAAGATTAAGCTTTAAACTCTTTTTAAAAGTGTTTCTAACTAGATTAATAAACATATACACTAATAATAATAATTATTTATTTTATCTTTACTAAACACAAAATATACGAATTAATACACACGTTTCCACATTACACGATAAAATTCACCGTTAACATTTAAATCGCGTAAACACATAAGCATAACACAACAATCACATAATCAGTTAAATTATCATTAATTTAACATTATTAACTATTATCGGGTCACCAACGTTAAATGAAAACTAGTGTGTGCTCATGACACGTGTATGCAAGACGTAACGGAACTAACGGAGTTTGGTAACGTAAAATTACCAGATACAGTCCAGGGAAGCCCAGTCATTTCGAGCATCTGAACTTGCGCATTCCACCAGGATAGAGTGGCACCTTCCAGAGTCCCGGTGGCATATTTCACCTGATCAATAGGTGGGCAGTTGCATTTGGAGAAAACAGACTCTGTCTTCTCAAACCATCATACCAGTCCTACAGCCCCTTCAGTACCGCTGTAGGTGTGTGGTTTACAGTCCATAAAGGACTTATAGGTACACACCGGTGGACCTGTTTTAACACAACAAACATTGATTAGATATCCTATATGGTTATTCAGGATATTTGATTTAGCTTTCTATCATCATTTACCTGCTGGATATCCCGTCTGGGCAGTAGCCATCGCTGCCTGAACATGCTCGTTTATCAGGGCAGCTAATTAAGCAGGGGTCATGTTTATAGCACCACCGCCATGGTCTCCGATGCCACGTCTGTTATGCGTGGTGACACGAGCAGTTATGCATCCTCTAAGTGCTATAAAACCATCTTCCATGTGGTGACACCCATTTAGGTCTTCCCATGTCGGTCCTCGAGTTCATCCATTTGATGTCGTAGTTTGTACACCTCGTGCTACAGTGTACAAACATCACCCGTGATTCGCCTGACTCATTGCTGCTCAGTATCCAGTGCAGAAATCATTTGCTCATTGGACTGCACCGTCCGTGGGAGTGAAGGCATTGGCTTATCAGCGATGCTCCTAGTTCTGGGCCTCGGGATAGGTACGCACTCCCTATGCATTATGTGATCAACGAACTTGGGGTAGAAACTCCAGTCTCATGGGGGGTCACACTCCATCAATGCAAAAGGTTGATCCTAATCAATCTCCCCTCCAGGATAAGCTAGACAGGGCCAGTCGGGTCCATTGTCGAGTACAGGAACAGGAGGTGGGGACTCAGACCGTGTAGGTGATGTCGGTCGCTTACCCGGAGTTCTCGATGATGATGCCATGCTGCAGAGGGTGTGATGTGTATGCCAATGAGTATGCAGTAGAGGAAATAAAAAATAGGTAACTAACTAACTGTGTGCGGTTATAGTCTAGTGTGTATGTAACCTAGTTCCCTATAACCAATGGCTCTTATACCAATCTGTCACACCTCAGAATCCACGTGCGGAGTTTTACCGCGAGGTGTGTGAACAAACCAGGATCACAGTCAATAGTTACCTAGAATGACTCTATATGCCAATGTTAGAATAAAATCAACCAAAGTTCAAACTTGAAAACTATGCGAAAGCGTTTTGTAGATACGAAAAATCCAGAGTATAAAATATGCATAATATGGCAAAACACGTGCCATCCCAATGTTTAAAAACCCATGAATAAAAGACAACAAATGTATCTACGAATTAAAGCCTTAGGATGCATGCTAGATCCGTGTTGTGCTCCTAATGGCGAGTCGAGTTAACGACCTGAGAATAGCATACTAAAAGTGTCAACAAAATGGTCGGTGAGTTCAAGAGTTGACGTTTAAATATAAACAATTTAACAGTTGTGATATATAAGTAGTGTATTGTAACAGATAGCTAATCTATTAACAATAAATATTAATTCATAGTGATTTTGCAATTGAAGCTGACTGTGATAAGTTGTTGCCTCCTGTCCCGACTTATCAGGTCGTGACAATGTTCATTAGGACAAATTGCACCCGGTTGACCTCGAGTCACACACGTGGGGCTCATCAGACACAGTAGTACTACCCAAGTTTCCCCGCTATTCAATATTAACAATTCAAAAGTGTGAGGGATTTTCCATGATAAACAGCACTATATTAATATTATACACAACTTAAATATATAAAGCATTTGTAAATTACCGGTATGCTATCTCCCCAAAAGAGATTAAGTAAAGAGTAGGGCATGAACTCACCTAATATGCATAACAAATACTTAGGGTTTACTCGGAAGAAAGAGTGGATAGACAACCTTCAGAGGTTACCTAGATCATGTAAGTACATAAGTACGTGTAAACAGAGAACATATGGAACCCTAAGCACACCACAACCAAAGACTCAAGGTTTTAGAAAACCGACACGTTTGCTCCAGTTGACCCGTTTGTGACATCATGAGTTATAATTCAATTAAGCAAAAGTCAACATATAACATACATGGTTAACATTCAAATGGATCACATGAGGTGCTACATTACCCAATGCATTACCTAGATCCTCATACCACTAAATATCATACAAGTCATGCAAATCTAAAACATTAACATGCCCACCAGTTATAACATAACTAACACGCCACACAAAGATCAAATCACGCACTACATGCCATGTGAAGCCACTCACGACTTCACATCCTAAACCCTACCAATCCTACTAAGTAGGGGCCTCAGATTCGCACGCGTGTATAATGATCACAATCATATTCATTAACCATGTTCATTGTATTCAACATACACCACAATAATCAATTTCCAGTCCCAAACATGATGCCTTAATTACTAATAAACCTTCAACATCATACATGATCATCAAAGTCCATACATCACACATGATCATCCAAGCATTCCATACAACTAAATTAACATATGAAATTAGAAATCATCCATGAACATACTAACATGCTCTTAATATCCCAAACATGCTCAAACTATTATCTTTCAAACTTTATGCAAATAAAGTTTCCCTTTTTGGGAAAGCACATCCCAAAATCTATCAAACACCCAATGTATTCATGAATTCATAATAATACACCAATTCAAGTTCATATCAACATCTAAGCATGATCAACAACATCCAAATATCATAATTCACTAACCTTTATGATCAAAAGTTTCTATTTTGGAAATCTATGAACTACGACATTCATTCTTAGTTTTCGAGCATCCATATCATCAATCTATCATACATACATCATCATAAACCCTTCAACAACATCAATTCATCATCAAATCATCATATCATGAAAAATAAAGTTACTATTCTTAGTAACCTATGAACAACACGTCAAAAACGTAACTTTCTTGCATAATCGATGCTAACTAACATGTATAAAATCTAACTAACATGATAACATCATCAAACAACAACAATCAACATCAAATCTCAGATTTTCGAACCTAGGGTTTCGGCAACTTGAAAAACTCCACATAAACATCAAAACTAACCTAATTCTTGCAAAGGAACAAGATTTGATGCTTCTATTGCCTTCTAATGCTTGAAATCGATTCAATCCGAGGTTTCTTTGCTTGCTTTTGGTCGAATTTCGTGAGGGAGAGGGTATGGGGATGAAGTCGTGGCCGAGTGGGGGTGGGGATTAGGGTTGGGATTTTGTTTTAATTAATTTACAATAATTACCCTTTAACCCTTGCATTTGTATTTTTTTATAAAGATAAGCTTTAAACTCTTTTTAAAAGTGTTTCTAACTAGATTAATAAACATATAGACTAATAATAATATTACATGTTTTATCTTTACTAAACACAAAACATACGAATTAATACACACGTTTCCACGTTACGCGATAAAATTCACCGTTAACATTTAAATCGCGTAAACACGTAAGCATAACACAACAATCACATAATTAGTTAAATTATCATTAATTTAACATTATTAACTATTATCGGGTCACCAACGTTAAACGACAACTAGTGTGTGCTCATGACACGTGTATGCAAGACGTAACGGAACTAATGGAGTTCGGTATCGTAAAATTACCGGATGTCACAGCATATGCGTAATCATATAACTAATAAAACAATGATATTATTATTTTAAAATTTTGTTTTTAAGCCCTAATTCCATTTTTAATAAACATATCATTGCAAAACAAAAATATCAATATAAATTTTTTTTATTATAACTCCTAATTTTAGTTATTTTGTTTTAAAAAAATCATTAAAAACCATTTTAAAATACTTCATATGTTAAAGATGAATGTTGTTTTAGAAAATTTTCTTATTTTTAAAATTTTCTTTATTTAGAAGTTACATTTATAAAAGTATATTTTCTTAATTTATTAAAAACAATTTAATCTAAAAAGAATTAAATAATAATATTAGTATATAAGGTAATTGTTTAATAAGAGAGAGAAGCGAGAAAATTAAAATAAGATGGTCTAGAATTGTGCCAAGTGGCATCTTAAAACCTTCTTTTATTATAATAGATATATATATATACACACATATATATATATACAAATATACATATATAGATATATAT
Organism: Flaveria trinervia; assembly: GCA_025506515.1. Classification (NCBI taxonomy): domain Eukaryota; kingdom Viridiplantae; phylum Streptophyta; class Magnoliopsida; order Asterales; family Asteraceae; genus Flaveria; species Flaveria trinervia. The sequence continues at coordinate 57,645,880 of CM046442.1, forward strand.
ACATATATATATATACACACATATATACATACATACATATATATACATATATATATATAAGGGAGGGATCAAATGAGAACTAGCTTTTTTGTGAGAACTCTAGGAACCAATCTCAACCACTAGTTCTTAATGGCAAAATTATAATTAACAAAAACATATTTAAAAAATTTATAATAAAAAAATAACATAAAAATAAAAAAATAAAAAACAAAAATGTTCCCAACTTTCCATCTTTCATATAAAAATATAAAAAAAATTATAAAAAACAAAAAAATTCCTTTTTTAACGAAATTCGTTTTACACATGTGTAATATCGAATTTACACATGTGTATATCCAGTACTACACATGTGTATAACTAGATTTACACATATGTAAACAACGAATGTATGATTTTTTAGAAAGGTATATCAATATGGTAAGCGTTGGAAAGATAAAAAATACTGAATTTTATGGTGAATTTTTTTTGAAAAAACAATGTCGTGAAAAAAGTTACGAACGTTTAAAAAAATAGGGAAATGGCATGTGATTTGCATATGATAAAAATGAGTGTCTGAGATTGGTTCTAAGAGTTCTCTCAAAAAAAGGTGGTTCTCATTTGAACCCTCCCATATATATATATATATATATTATATATATATAGATATTATATATATATACACACACCACACACACACATATATATATATAGGGGCTTTCAAATGAGAACCAAAAAATTGGAAAAAAAACCCAAAGAACCATTTATATCCACATATTCTTGTTTTTATTTTTAAAAAGTTAACCAACTTTTTGTAAAAACCAAAAGAACCAATTCTAGCCACATATTTTATTTTATTTTTTTAATTTTACTCAAAGCATATTTGTTTATAATATTTCTTTACCATAAAATTACTAATTATTTTAAATCAAAACTCTTATACACCGTTTAGGTTTTGATTCCCATTATGAATTTGTCCATTTATGTTTTCCTTTTCCTATTAAAATTGTTTTTTATTTTAAAGATACACTTCAAAGCTTGTTTTGCATTGAATTTTATGCATAGATGCACATACACATGTATGCATAGATGCACATATTCATATATGCATATCTTTTCACTTACAAACACAAACAATAGTCAAATTATTAAAATTTTTATTTCCTGTGAATTTTCACGTAAAAAAATAACTAAATTAACATCAAAAAATTACCATAATACCATTACAATTACCATAATACCATATATATACATCTACATATATATGTATAATATATATGTGTGTATATATATATATATACATACATGTATGTATATATATATAATATCTATGTATGTATATATGTATTTATATCTACATGTATATATATATATATATGTATATGTATATATATACATATATATGTATATGTATATATAAATGCATATATATATATATGCATATATATACATATATACATATGTATATATACATATATATATACATATATACATATATATATATATACACACATATGTACATATATACATATGTATATATGCATATGTATATGTATATATGTATATACATATATATATACATATGTATATATGATATACGTATATATATACATGTATATATATATACATGCATATATATATATACGTACATGTATATATATACATGAATATATATACATGATATATATATACATGTCACACCCTCAAAATCCACTTGCGGAGTTTTACCGCGAAGCGTGTGAACAAACTAGGATCATAGTCAATAGATACTCAGAACGACTCTATATGCCATAATTTAAATGAAATCAACCCAAGTAAATAAATTAAACAGTGCGGAAGCGTTTTGAAAACAACCCAAAGAATAAAAGTATAAATGTGGCAAAACACGTGCCAATCCCAAAAGAGTAATCATTAATTATTAAAATGATAAAATTTGTCTTGAAGACCGTGTCATAGAATGCAGTGGACCATGCAGTGCTCCTATGGCAAGCAAGCTAATGACCTGAGAATAGCATACTAAAAATGTCAACACAATGGTTGGTGAGTTCAAGAGATATTCAAACATAAACAGTTTAATAATAGAGATGTACAAGTAGCGTATTGTAACAGATAGCTAGTCCATTAACAATAATATTATTTCATAGTGATTTCGCCATTGAAGCTGACTGTGTTACGTTGTTGCCTCCTGCCACGACTTAAACAGGTCGTGACAATGTTCATTAGGACAACTTGCACCCGGTTGACCTCGAGTCACACAGGTGGGGCTCGTCAGACCAGTAGTACTACCCAAATTTCCCCGCTAATCAATATTAAGAATTCGAAAGTGTGAGGACTTTTCCATGATATCAACACTATATAATATTGTACACAACTTGAATACATAAAGCGTTCATGAATTACCAGTATGCTATCTCCCCAAAGAGAGTAAAAAAAAGTGGGGCATGAACTCACCTCATATGCGTATAGATACACAGAGTTTGACTTGTCAAACAGAATAGACAGACAACCTTCAGAGTTACCTAGATCATATAAGTGCATGAGTATGTGTAATCAAAGAACATGTGAAACCCTAAGTACACTACAACCAAGGACTCAAAATTTCAAACAAAACAGACATGTTTGACCTAGTTGACCCGTTTGACCCGTTGGTGACTTTATGTGTTGTAAACCATTCAAGTAATCATACACATATATCATACATTGTTAACATTCAAATAGATCATATGTATGCTATATCATCCAGGTGTAACACTTAGATCATCCTCAACCAAGTATCATACAAGTCATGCGAATCTAGAACATTAACATATTCACTAGTTATAACACAACTAACATGTCACACAAAGATCAAACACTCACTACATGCCATGTGAAGCCACTCACGACTTACATCCTAAACCCTACCAATCCTACTAAGTAGGGGCCTCAGATTCGCACGCGTGTATGATGATCATAACCATAATCATTAACCATAAGCATTGCATCACAACAATCAATTACCAATCCCAAACATGATGTCCTATTACTAATCAACATCCACATCATAATGACCATAAATGTCCAAATATCATTCATGATTACCCCGGCATCACATACAAACAAATTACCATGTTCTACCATATAGAATCTATCATGATCATACTAACATGTTCCTAACATCCAAACATGTTCAAGCTATCATTTTTCAGACTTTAGGCAAATAAGTTCCCTCTTGGGAAAGTACATCCAACATCTATCAATCATCCAACGTATTCATGATTCATCATAATTATACCATCTCAAGCTCATAACAATATCTAGACATGATCAACATTACCTAATCACCATAATCTAACAATCTTCATAAACAAAGTTTCTACTTTTGGCAAGCTATGAATCAACAACATCCATTCAAAGATTTCTAGCATTCATAACAACAATCTAGCATCTAATCATCATCATGAACACATCCATAACATCAATCCATCACTAGATCATCATTACATGCAAAATAAAGTTACTATTATTAGTAACTATGAACACCAACTTCAATTCACTAATTTCTTGCAAAAAACAACGTATCCTAACATTCATACAACCTACAATCATCATACATTCGTCAAACAATCATCCATCATGCATAATCATAGCATTTTCGAACTAGGGTTGTTTCATACACAAAGTCCATGATCAATCCACTAAAAAACATAGAATTCATGCATAATCGACGTTAACTACATGTATCAATCAAACTAACATACAAACATCATCAACCAACATCAATTCGACCCCATGAAGACCAATTCGCAACTAGGGTTCGGCCATCATGAACAACTCACAAAAACTTGAAAAATCTAACCTTTCAACGTGTTATAGCTTGCAATTGATGATTCCCACAGTTGTTTGCCTTGTAATCGAACCAAAATCGCAGGTATAGGTTGTTCTTGGTCGAAACTCGCAAGAGGGAGAGGTGTGAGGGAGAGATCGCGGCCGAAGGGGGGTTGGCTAGGGTTTGGAGTTGTTTAATTAAATTTAATTGACATATTTACCCTTTTAACCCTTGTAATTTGTATTTTATAATAACTAGGCTTTAAACTCTTGTAAAGTGTTTTAACTTCATAATATAAAGATATAA